>CM030890.1:23642491-23949357 GCA_018136845.1 Heterotis niloticus
TGGGTGTGTTTCTGGGCGACTGACGGTCTGGACACCTGGGTGTTTGCTTTTGTGCTCCCTAGACCTTCTGTTTTGCTTAGAGCTCTTTTTGCTGAGTGCATCTGTCACTTTGCATTGTGACAGATTGAAATGCTAGTACAATTCAGTCTTTCCCTCCTTGCAAGATATGAAAACTTTGGAATGTCATCTTGCATGTCTGTCTCAAGGTATAAATACACTGCATTGCTGTATTGTTGGACAGTAGTCAAAGGTAAACACCGTTTGCTAAAAGATACATACTTGTGAATTGGGGACCCAAGAAATATGAGGTAACAGCCACTCTTTTCTCACATATTAAAGAATCAAGAATTTCTGCACTTAAGTAAACCAGGGCTTAGAATGGTGGTGGAGATTCCTTATACTTGGCGAAACACAAGATCCACCCTTGCTAAATACCTGGTACGGACTGCACACACGCCCTTATTTAGCCGATTTGCAGGTGTGCCAAATCTTGTGAGCCTGTATGTTTTGGAGAGGAACTCCATATCATGTCAGGCTCCAGTGACGTTTGCTTAACTTCACATAGCCTCACACTAGCTTTTGACCCTGAAATATCTTAAAAATCTCCATAATGGCCCAGCAGCACCAAGCAACTAAGTTTAACCTGTCCAAGTGTGGGTTGCCCCTGTTGTTGTGCACTTTGTGTACTGAGGATTGTTCTGATGGCAGTGATCCAGCCCGCCAGACAATACTTTGGAAGTTCTGTTTTGCAATCAGGAAAGTCTCTGTGCTCCTTTTGCCAAAGACTTGACAGTTATCCACATTCTACCTTCTGTAAGTCTTCCTGGCCAATGATCTTCACTTCTGAGGTAAACCTGCTAACATCTCAAAAACCACTGAAGAATCATCCTGGCAACTTCTCACAATGGCTGCCCAACCAGAGCTGTAAATGGAAACAAACAAGGTTATCAGACTGAGAAATACAGTCCTTGGAGAGATTAAAACGGTCAAGTGAGGCTTCCGTGTGCAAGGTAGCAATGCCAAGAAGCTGTCTCTGTGCAGGTTCATTTTGTAACAGTACCAAAGTGTGAACATGTCTTGCAGGCTGCATTTGTGTCAGGACAAGAGAAAACTTGCTGTTAACATGAATGTTAAGATTTGCTTTTTGGTCCCATTGTTCTTCCCAGCACAGATGTCTTCATCTGTGATTCTGATCAGAGATTGGCATGGTGCCATGATGGCAGCTTATGACTGGTTTAAACAGGCACCTTGCAGATTGTATTAGATGTTGGGGGGGGTCTCCCTCAGTGTAAATTCCACCCATGCTATGTATTAAAGAAAATATTTCAGTATGCAGGTTTTTGTTGCCAAATTTTGGATATTGAAGGAATTGGTATAATTGCAGGTAATTTTAGCTAAATGGCAAGCAGTCAGTTTGCTAAACAGTTGGCTTTGTGGAGAACCCATTTAGGATCCTTTTGTCTGACTGGCTGTGTGTTCTGCTTCTTCCTCTCCTAGGAGACTGCTTACAGCAAAGTGAGTTGGAGGGAAGAGACCTGGCGCTGACAGCGCGAGATCTGATCACCAACTGGAACCATGGTGAGTAATAAGAGTGTGTGTGTGTGTGTGTGTGTGTTTTAGAGGTGGTATTCAGTGCTGTGAGGCCTCTGCAGTGGTATACCTCCTCAGGTCTTGATTTCTTCAGTGGTGCTTGCTTTGGTGAGTCTTTCAAACCACTGTTGTGTTGCAGCCGGCAAGTGTGAGGGTACCGGGGCACAGTAGCACCATTGTCTCTGACATCTGCTTTTATTAACCCCATTAAGTTTGTTTTTTCATATTTTGAACTTTGCAAACTAAATCATGAACCATTGTTTACATTCTAATCTTCTTGCAACATCAGCTTGGCAGAGTATAATTAATTATATAGCAAATTTCAGTGTATAAAACAGCTTTAATATGTGCATTGTTATTTCTCATAAATGAAAACACTTCTGAAAGCAGTATTTTATGTAGTAAAATTTACATTGATGTAAAATGTTTTGGCACATGGCATTTGATGAGTGAATTTGACCATTTTCTTATACCCAGCTTCCAGTCCATCAAAGATGCTGCCATATTTGCATAAAATGATGAAAGCTTCAAATGGGCTTTTAAAAAAAGGGGGGGAGGAGTATTTATTCTTTCAACTCCCAGAACCATGACTTCAGGGACTGTGAATGTTAACACTGGGGATATAGTCTGAAAGTAGATTTTTAGTTGAGTTTGCAAGATGGCCTGTACAGCGGGGCAGAAAACAGATGAAATATGCCTTTTGAGGAAATGATCGGATGCACATCACCTGATCAATCCATGGCAGCTCACACCAGCACTGCCTACAGGTTTACTAGTGTAGTTCACAAGGCAGCGTCTTCGCACCGGACACTACTACACTGTCATGTTCCAGAACAACGCTCAAGTAATTCCTGCATCTCACTGTGCTGTAAGCCAATTGCGTTCACTGCTTCTGAAAACTATCAGTGATAAAGTTTTAAATGACTTAATGTTGCTTGCTTTAGAGAAATACACCTGTCAAATAAGTAAATGTAACATTTAAAGAAATATTTTACCTTTATGGCCAACAGTCAGTTGACTCGGCAATATAATGGTTTAATACGGAAGAACAGTACAACGTATTAAAAATGTAAATCGATTAGTAACTTGGTGGTGACAAACTAAATGTTTTCAAAACGTTAAAATCTTTTTTTTTTTTTTTTTTTTTTGTATTCTGTGGAATGAAACGTGGTTTTAAGTAGTCTAAAATGTGTTCATTGATTTGGGTTATATGTATTGCAGCTAGTAAATGGTTAGTGACTGACATGTGACCAAGATTATTTTAAAATTAGTGTACTTACCATAGTTTCTTGGTCTTTTTTTGTGATGTGTGGGAACATTTATACGATGTTGACATGTTCTATACTTTTACTGATTGCATATTGTCTTCAGTAGTAAAATCTTACAAAACATAGCATCCTTCCCTCCTTACTATACAGAGCATGCCTTCCATTTATGCTTTGTGCAGTGTGAGTTATAGTGATTATGCCAGAAGATGGGACTGTGCTGTGTCTTTCTGAGCATCCAGGGGGCTCTTGTAGTGACAGGCAGGATTGGCATAGCCATTCTACAAAGTCCACTTTGGCATCCACCCAGCTGCTGAGGTTAATCCAGCTACTTCAAGGTGTCAGACAGACTATAATAACAACTGGATAAATTGCTTACTGTTAGGATCTCTGCCTTTTCTCCCTCACCAGAAAGGAGATGAAGTTCTTATTTAGATGTGATTGGGCCTGTAGATCATGGCTGTTCATTTTTTTTTTTTGACTGGTTTTATAATGCAATATTCTGTTTTAAAAAAAAAAAAAAAAATACAATTTTGGATGAGGCTGGATCCTCATTTGTTATTGCTTTTTTTTTGTAATTGCAAGTAATTTTATTTGGACTGTAATAACTTTTTTGTAGCATGTTGGCTGCTGAGAATGTCTTGATTTATAAGAACTTTGAGCTGCAGCAGGTCATATTTTAACTACCATCGCTAAGCAACAGTCACCTTTTAATTCAGGGCAAAAAGCACAAGGAAAAACATGTAAATACCAGAGGCTGCCCTGAGTATCACCACCAAGTTATGTAAACTGAGGTCACCTGTGTGCTCATAGCCATTTGTCTACGGCTGCTTGTTCTCTTATATAGACGGTATGAGATTTGGTAAGCTTTTTTTTACTTTGTGAGTCCCCCTCAGCGTAAAGGATGTCAGGTGTTACCCAGATCAGATTGCTTCCAGAGGCTTTGAAATATTTTTTTTAATTTCTTCATGCTACATGCAGAAACCGTTCTCAGTGACCTGTTTTTATGTCAACCAACCAAACCCCACATAATGAATGCAGTGAGTCCCCAAATTATATCTTAACAATCAGTCTGTTTGAATATGCCAACAAATTTAAAGTACAGATATATTCATGAAGCCGAAATTGTAAAATGATCATAACTTTATTCATGCAGATAGTAAATATTCGTGTGCCTGCCCTCCACCAGAGTAACGGTGCTTCAGATTCTATCCAAGAGCATAGACCATAATCCAGGGTCCATCCTGGTCAGGATGCCAGTCCAAGGAAACACTATGAACCAGCAGACTCCAGCTGGAGCTACATTCAAAACCGTGTTTGAACTCACATTCAACAGAAGTTGTGAGGCACCAGTGTTACCTGCTGCACCCTGATGCTTATAGGTAAATTGTTTGATTTACAAAGGTATTTATTTCATAAAAGCCTTCATAAGGTTCCTCAGCATAAAATATACCACGTAAGAAATTGGTACTAAAAATGAAATTGGTTAAGTGCTGCCTTATTTTACATAGCACAGTCAAACTTAAGAATGGTATAGCTTTGTAATGGTTTGTCCAAAGGTTTCATACTTAAAATTTACATTCCACTGTTCTTCAATTCACCCTGGGTTGTGCTTTTAACACATACTACTTCCCTGTTTGTGGATCTGAGAGTGGAATTTGTCTGTTAATGTAAGAGCTTGGACATCCAGGGTCTCCTGGCTTGTAGACTGTAAATCGGTGTTGCGTTTAGTGTTACATTGGTGAGGTAGGTTTCCACCTCATAGCTATTGTGGGGGTTGAGGGAATGGCTTCTTTTTTAAATATTGGCATAACATGTAAGTGGTGGATTATTCTCAGAGCTGCTCTGTGTAAAGCAGTATAATATGTGTCCCCATGCTTAGCACTTCCACCTGATTCCAGGAAAACATAAACCATCTGAGGGAGCCTGACAGGGGTTCCTGCAAGTTGTATGGTGATTTTCAGAAGATAGGCTTTACCATCCCCTCTCCAGCACATATGCACTTGGTGAGATACTGCTCTTGTTGTTCTGTACCGTGTTTTCTGCACCTGGAAGGCGGTCCTTTACTGAGCATCCTTCACTGCCCAAGTTCACACTGGTTATCCTGGGTGCAGACTGCAATTGAGGCCATAAGAGGGGAGAACATCTGCACTGTGGCAGCTGGCTTTGCCAGCAGTTGGCGCTTGTGAATGGTTACGGTCCATTCTCTCTGACACACTAGCGTCTCTCAACATTATGTAACTGCTGTAGGATTGCCTCTGAGTTCAAATGACATGCATTCAACCTGTGTTCTGTCCCCCTCTGAAGTCTAAAGGGGCTGCCCTTCTGATTTAAACACTTTTCTGTAATGAAATGCACTTGGTTTAGGGTTCCTTTCCAAAGTGTCACCTTCATAATATTAACAGCGTTGAGTCAAGACAGCGGGTCTCTGGGATAATGCAGTTAGTCATCAAGCCTGGCATTTTGGCATTGATTGCATCACACATTTTTGTGTTTAAAACTTTCAAGGATGAGTCCAAATTTGTCATGTACACCCTTCACTCATGTAATATGTCTGTACAAGTAGAGCAAAAGCTACAGTGGCTTATATTATAATATAAATAACCCCCCCCAGATACAGCAGGCTTGTTATGCATTACAACAACATTTTTCTATCATATGGTAATTTTATGTACACAACAGCCCCCCCCCCCCCCCCCATTGCCTACTGTGTCTTGTACTCGGCAAAGTATTTAGATGCTATGCTCCTTCTGTAACAAAACCCAACTGCTGTACATAATTCTTGTTTTCTACTTCCTGTCTTGTTCACAATCCCAACCAATCACAACGTCAATTATGGTAGCACTAACTTGTAACTATGTAACATGAGTACTTTTACATTGTTGTAAATAATGCTTCTTATGGTTTACAAGTCAGGAGTTCCAAGGTTATACTGATTGTCCAAATGTTATTGGTGTATAATTCATGTTATTAGTTGTAACAGTTTGAGTGACTGAATTTAGCAATATTTTGTTACTTTTAGATGTGGGGGGGTTTCGACCCAAAAGAAATAATTGTAATTCAGCAGGGAATTTCTTTTTTTTTTCTTTTTTTCTTTTTTTTTTCTTTTGGGGGGGGGGGCTTAATGGGGTTATACTATATTTTTAATGAAGCTCTGTAGATATATTCTTTTTTTTATAATGTGTGTTCTTTTATTAACATAATTGTGTGAAAGTACTGGCCTTTGTCTTCCTGCATGATGGATGAAAAGCTCCACTGTCCTTGCCTCTCAGCTTCCATGCTGAATACCAGTGGATGCACGATACACGAGAGCAGTTCAATGTCAAGCTCTGTCTTCGCTGGAGAACAGCTCTAGGGAGGCGTGCTGTATTCATGCCCCCAACCCCCTGGAGTGATGTGAGAGTTCTGCCCATCTGGAGTGGTGCTCTGCAGGATGGTGCTGATGCAGTTTGCCCAGGCAGTGACTCATCACATCGAGGGAATGAGCAGCAGAGAACGAGAGAGAGAGAGAGAGAGGAAGTCAGAAAATGTAGGGGGGGGGGATGCTGTAAAATGCTGTGTCACGGAAGCTCTGCGCATTAACTACCCCCCCCCCCCCAATCAACACAAACGCTTGTTGACATACATGACTCCACACCACCACCACTGTGGATAGGATGCGATAGGCGAGTCATCTCCCGGGTGTGAAATGAAGCTGCATACTCAGCTGTTGGGGAGCAGTGGTCTCGTGTGCAGGGGGCGCTGATGAGAGGACACCCTGATACAAGTCCCTTGGTGGCTCAGCTAGCGTTGTGCTTGAGCGGGATCTTACTAGAGGATGGAGATCAGTGTGAGGAGGGGGACTGAGAGAGCCTACCAGAAGGAGGGAGGGGAATGTCTCCACTAAGGGCGGCGTTTAAGGTGGAGCTTAGCGCCAGGCAGTTCCCAGCTCCCACCCCTATCTGTCTCTTCTCTCTCTCTCTCCCTATTCCTCTCCCTCGCTCTCCCCATCTTTCCTTCTCCATCCATGTCCTTCATTTCGTGCAGTGTAGCCAGTGTACTTGTATCCCCCCCCCCCCCTTGCAGTTGGAAGGATAGAAGGGAGGGTGGGATTTTTGTCGTGTCTCGTTTGAGCAACAGGATTGTGAAGCGTAAGACGTCACCTTTTTTGTTGCCGATGAGAGGAACAAGAGGTTTTGGAGTGTCGGCGTGTGGCTGCTCTGTGGATTGAGAAATTGAGGAGGAGGAGGCAGGCAGGCGTGTGTTTGAAGGGGTGCCGGCGGAGAAGGATGGTTTTACCGTGTGCTTGGGCACTGCTGCTTCGTTGGCTGCGGGGCTTCCTGGCACAGCCCATCTCCTGCTGATCATGAGCCTGGCTGCCCGAGTCTCCTGCTCTATGCTCAACTGCTTTGTAAGTCTGCTCTTACGATGGTCCACTCCTCTTTTCAGAGGTTGGGGGGGGGGGGTTGCCGGTATGTGGAAGCACATGTCAGTAGCACAACATTGTTTCCCAGAGTACATGGTTTTAATGCCATGTTAATTACTTTACAACTGATTAGAGCTGATGTCATGATTCAAGTTAATGACAAAACAGAGAGGTTTGAATTTGTGACTTGTTTTGTATTCCGAATGCTACCGGATGCTCAACGGTTGCTTTGTGTTGAGGTTGTCTAGAGGGATTTGCAGAGACACATGAAGGTGTGGTTTTAAGAGGGGAAAATCCATTGTTACGCTCCAGCAACCTCCATATTCATAAGCATTTGGCTCAACCTTTTTGAGGGGATAAACCAAAGATACCTAGAAGCCTGTGTCCTGCTGTTTGGGTCTTCATCCTAGCTTCCTCTGAATTTATTTTTTCTTTGTTTTAGCGCAGTATGTAAAGTTAGGTGGTTTCAGTAGTGCATGTATTGGATGCAGATAAAGTGCACAGTTGACCGTTTCTCTGTCTGCTGCAGAGGCCAAGTTGTTCCTCATTTTTGGCTCAGATGGGACAGGCGCTGACCCTTGCCCATGACCCCTTGGCCAGAGGAAGCATCCTATTGGTTGAAGAGGGTGTTCATTGTATGAAAGGGATTCGAAGGGTGGAGGACAGATGCCGCTTGTCGTCATGGAGACATGTTCTTTGACTCAGAAAGCAAGTTACAACAATGTGGTTTCTTAGTTTGATGTGTTGCTTTGTTTACCAGTATGATTGTCACTTAAATTGGGATGGGATTGTTCTATAGTGGCAGTCTGGAGAAGTAAAGAGATATTTCTATTCTGTTTTAATATTTCTATATGTTTAAAAGTAGCAGTAACCAAATATATGTATGCGATGCACAAAATATTTTCAGCAGGAAGACAATGGAAGGAAATTTCTTGATGTCCCCCCCCCTATGTAGTAAGAAAGTCAGAAGCCAGAATCAGTTATTTTAAGATGCTTGTTGTGAATGTTGTTCTGTACATGATAAATGTGAGACCTAAGCAAAAGCCCCACCCACCCCCGGATTTCATTCTGGATATTCTAGCAATTTAGTAATTGTTTTTGTTACTTACTCTTCAGTGTTTGCTAAAATGATTTGTTAAAAAGCTGTCTAATGGATAAAGGCTTTGTGGAACCTGGCTGCCATTGCGCATCAATCCATCTTCTGAAATGAATTGTGGTTGAGAGAACGAGGGCAACTCCTGGTATCAGCGCCACTGGCACTAAAGTGGCTTCTGCGGTGGACACCAGGCTGCTGGCTGATCAGGCCAGACAGTTTACACCACGATGGCAGATGGTCCTCTGTGGATAACAGTTGTCCATGAGTTCACATTGGACGCTTGCTGACTTTCACATCACATTGACCTAATGAAGTTTAAGGACATTGGTCACATAAGCTGGAGAGGCTAAAACAAATGGCTCTCCCTAGGAAAAAGAAACTGGGGGAAAGTCAGTGTTGTATTCAGTAGTCCTCTCTCTGTTTCACCGGGGTGTGTTTCTGTTCCTGCTGGACTTGATGCACCTTCTGGGCCTTCATTAACACTTCCAGCAGCTTTTAATAGGCCTGCACTAATGCCTGTGGGACAAAAATGGGTGTCCCCGTCACTGTGTATTCTGCTGCCTCTCTGCCCTGCCATAGATCAATGCCAGTTACAAGGCTCCCTCCCTGCACCCATGCTGTTGAGTCATCTGGAGTGGCTCTGCATCCGCAGTAGATGGCAGCCTCCTTGACTTGGCTGCACACCCTGGTTGCTGTTTCATTCAGCGTTGTGCTAATGATCCCTTTCACTTATTCATTTAGCCTGTCAGTTGCCATGTGCTTTCTGCTTGGTTTTACTTATCCTTTAAGTTGTTTTGAGTTGGTGTCAACTGATGTGTTTAAATTTAGGATCAGCGTAAGGATTTTATTTATCTCACAGAGTACTGGCTTTTAAACTTGTCTTGGCATGTGAAATATACTGTAGCATTTTCCTGACAACTGTTGATTTCTTCTGAAATTTTAACACCTAAGGGGTAAGGTTAGCTTATGGACCACTTTTACTGTTTTCGATGCAGTTTATACAGTGATCAGTTGTCAAGCCGATGGCCTGATGACGGGGCAAGTCCCATTGCTAGGAGAAAGCATTCCTTTAACGCATTAAACTATCCCCATGAAGGTGCGTACATTTGATGGAGGACCACTGAGCAAAGACACGTGCTTCAGGCACAACCGTGTCTTTTGGGGCTCTCCAGCAGGACCTGGCCATTTGAAATATTTAGCCTTTTGAAAAATTTACGCTCTGCGAAGAAAGGGTGGAAGGGGGGAGGGTGTGATTCTGCCTTACAGTCCTTTTCTCATCGCCACGTTCCACAGAAGTAACCTGTCCTGCTCCCAGCAATGGCATTTTCCTTTAGTACTGCAAGTGCCACCCTCTGTGCTTGCACATGCTAGTGTGTGGAACCCTCTGCTGCAAGGGGTCTCACATCTGCATCAGAAAGCTTCCTTGTTCACTGTCCTGTGGAGCGCATTGGTAATGTTCTGGGTCGAGCAGTGATCCCCCCCCCCCCCATAAGATTGATAATATGTCAAATGTAAAGGGTTTTTGTTTTAATCAGTGTCATACTTCAAATAATCCTGCAGCCAATGAAAATGGTTCAAAGGAAATTGACAGTTAAATTTTATATTTGTGTCTGTGTATGTTTGTGTTGCTTATTCAAACAAGTTAGTCATGTTAACACACATTTTCATTTTTGAAAAAAACAGGTGGTGAACACAAGGTGGTCATTTTGTGTTAGCTGGAATGTTGGCATGGTTTAAATGCATTCTAAATAAATGCTTAAAATGTGTGTTAAAAACATTGATTTGTTAATCTGGAAAATTCTAACAAAGAGCCAGTCAGATTGTGAATGTGGCCACACTATGAATGATGGACACTGAATGGAGGTAAGCGTCTCTGTGTTTCCATAGCAACTTTACTTCCATCTTTGGTGGTGCTGTCTGTATTTTAACAGTTTTTGAATGATCTAAAAGCCACTGTGGTCACTTTTTTATTATTTAAAAACTGCTTTGCCAGAGAGCCCACTCCCAACGTGTATGTAATCTTTGAAAGCACACTATTGTATTTATAACTTTGTGAAGGAGCTGTATAAACATTTTTTCCTGTTTGAGAAAGGAACTCTTGACTGGAATAAAAATATAATTGGTTCTGCAGAGCTATCAAAAAGAACTGATGATCAAATACATGCAAGTGGTAAATTTGTCTTTTGAATGTAATTTGGGATGGAGGCTGTAGGCAGGCAGCATGACACAGCAGAACACATTTATCCTTGTGTCTGTGTTGACACCTTGTACTAGGTTGTTTCTGTTGTGCTGCATTGGCTAATGTCATGTGTTTCCTACCATCTCAACAGCAGACATTGTCCTGCTGTGCTGGTCCAAGACCAACCCCCAATACAGGGCTGTCAGATACCTGCCATTACCAGTGGGTCCATGTGATTTTTTGCTGAAACCCAGACGACAGACTGGCATCTTGCCGGCACCCCCTGAGTCTTAAATTATCTCCTCTGTATGTGTGTGTCTGTCTGCGTGCTTGTCCTCCAGTCTAATTCCTCCGCACCAGTAGGTCTGTATGAGTGGGTTGGGGCTGAGACTTGGTTTATTATCTTTGTGCCGGTTCAGAATTTAGCATATCTGCGTTTGAGCCTTGCTGGAGAGCAGTTTGTACGTAGTGTGTGGAAATGACATTGAATCCTTTTGATTTTGTGTTTTATATTTCTAGCCGTGTACTGATTAAGGACATGTGGAAAAGAACCCTCTGCATTTGGCAGAAGGTGCATATTTCCCTAAGCGTTTCTGAATATTGCTGAAGAAGCATTCACCAGTAGTTAAGATGGTATTAGCACATTCTTTTGTACTAGTCCTGGAAGACTAGTTGAAGAGTATTTATCTGCTTTCTTATTGTAGTGGCTGAAATATTTGATGGCAAGAAGGTTGGTTGCTTCATGGCCCTGGAAACCTAGAATCCGTTTTTAGAAAGAAATGTAAGATAAGACTCATGCAGGAGCCTGATAAAAGTCTTTGTCAAAAGTAGACTGAAAGTGATTAAGCGTTTGGGCTTGGGTCACACACAACTGCTGCAGTAGATTTGCTGGAAATGTTTTTTTTATAACTTTGGATATTGGATATTGTAGCTTTGCATCCAATGTCATAAATCAACTGGTTAATATATAAGTTTACCAAATTATCTGCATAAAACAAGTATCTACTGCATGGGGCATAGTTACTCCCAGTGGTGTGATAGTTAGAGAAGTTTACCTGTAATCTAAAGACCTGGGTTCAAATCCCACCTCTTCCTGCAGTGCCCTCGATCAGCTTAGTTACCTTGATTTGCTCTTATAAAAATTGAGTGAATGATGATAAATGGGTTAGCTTACAAATCTAACTGAGTCATGTTGGACAGCAGTGACAGCTATAGGAATAAATAATAGGAATTTGTATGATACTGTGGTGGGAGGCAACCTGAACTGAGAAAGCAGTCCTGATACTTTGTAGACCTATTAAGCATTGTGACCCCAGAGCTGATCTCCAGGCTACTGTATCTGCATGCAAGGTGTTTAGTGACACTTGGGGCTACAGGGTGGATCCATCTGAAGAAAGAATACCTATGCAAGTTTTTTCCTGCTCTTTCCATTTCTGAAATTCTTTTGTCTCTATTGGTGTTTTTGCTTTGCAATCATTCAGCTACTCAAGATTAACCTGTCAGGTTCAGTGTATCTAATTTTAAAGGCCCTGGGCCTCTGGCTTAGCGATGCTGGTCCTCCAAGTATGCAGCTGGGGCCAGATATCTACACTACTGTTGTATTTCATTGGTGACTTAAACGAGTCTTTAATTCTAACTTGCACATTTTTGAAATGTCCACAGGTAAGCTTGTTTATAGCGAGAAGTGAGTAGGGGCTGAAAGTGGAGCGGTGTTTAGGGTTATTGCCTTGCAGGCAGGACCCAGGTTTGAATTTCAAACCTTGCTGTAAAATCCTTAGCAAGATGATTGAGAGCTCTGGTTAAAAAGTTCCCAAATTTATGAAAGAATAATTAGTTCAGGATACAAATCTTTACAAACCTAAGATGCTTTGGAAAAATTTAATGAATAAATGCTAATACAAGTATAATGAAAGCAACTTGCATGATTTTAATTGGCACTGCATAGAAATAATGTACAGGAGCCATAAAGTAATTTAATTTGCAATGTTAATGACTTGTGTACACAATGTTATTTTGTAGTAAGTGATCTATGCATTTATGTATTAAAATGTTCTAATGGGTCAGTCGTACAATGACCAATCCATAGAAGCAAGGAGCAAAGTACTGCCTCATCATATATGGCTGTTGTGTATTGTCTAATACAGAATCATATCTTAGAGTGGTGTAGTCAAAGGGCAAAACAAAGCATTGTGGACCCAATGTCCTTTTTTGTTAAAACTTGGTTTAGTAAAACTGCAGTCTTTAAAATACCTCATTAGTTTCAAGTCATTAGGTTTTCTTTCTTTAAAGCACTCTAAACTTAAACTTCTTATAATGACATATGTATTATTGCCACAGTTTCAAAATTGACTGAACCTTAGTTTATTTTAAAGAACCAAAGTTAAAGCTGAAATGTCCACTTTGCCACTGATTAACTTTTATGTGATTCTCCTTTGGTCTAAGTAAACAGTTGGTCGAAGGTTATTGGAAGAGAGCCATGCTTGCAATTTGAAATTAGAAGTCATTATTTTAAGTCTGATTCAGCAAAGTGGGCATGGAGTTATTGGAACAGACCATGTTTCCAGCCACTGGACTCTTAGGAGAGGGGCAGGCAATTATTGGATGTCTGCTGAGAGTGGGGTGCAGGGTGGTATACATGACAGTCTGGATCCCAGTGGGTGATATTTCCACAATATGTGTAAATTAATCTGATAATGTGTTCTGCTTCAGGGAAACCCATAAGGAACCCATATCAGTCTCCTTGGCAGATATTACATTTTATTGTGTAGTAATCCATACCATTCAGATTTGTGCAATGTTGCCTCCCTTGATGGTTTTTGCACACAGTCCTGGCAAAGGTTGTTGAGATAGACTGAACTGAATACAGCTCAAGAGGTTCTCCCTGTTCATATAAACTTGCATACCAGTGCAAATCACATCATACACAGTTCAAGTGCAAAATAAATGGCTAAGAGTTCTGTTTGGGGTGGTCTGTGGGTGTGTGGGTGGGGCTGCTGCTGATTGGCATTTTCCAGATAACCTGGGCAAGGTCCCCTGCACTGCTGTCCAGGTCTCTTAAAGTGTACCGTTTTGCATTGGCATTTGTTTTGCATTAACCTTAAACCAGGAACTTGTTGGGAAGAAATATGTGTTTGGAGGAGGTGGGAATGTAAGCTTTTTGGAAGCACATTTCCAAAACAACTGTGAAGTGGCCACATCAGCTCACTTAGTGGTTTCTGCCCCCTCTCTCCCAGTGCGATGACCTATTTCCTATCTGCCTTATAAAGTTATAGAATAATATGTCACAATCTCCTTTCTTGATTGAATCTTTTCAGTATCCGGTTGTTGGCGTAATGAATATGGGCAAGAATGGTGTGTCTGTATCTACAACTCTTTGTTGCATTTCTTAAACTCTCTAGGTGTAAGAGTTTTGTTTTGGAAAAAGTATTTGCTAGATTAATGTCATTTTGCAGACAGGCATAAGGGAAACACAAAGGCATTGATAGAGGTTAAGCAAGGCACTGGTGGGAAGATGAGTAGGAACCCCTGTTGCTAAACGTCTCCTTTCTTGTTTTGGGATTTTAATTACTAGAGCAACTGGCACTCTTGTGGCTGTCTGCGGCCCAGGATCCTGAGATGGTTTCCCACAGGAGAGTCTCTATCAATATCCCACCTCTCTCCAACAGCACTGCCTCTTGTACTCTCCTTTCAGTCCACCATGGTGTAGGTTTGATGACTGTGATCACCTTTCGCTTCTCCCCAGTGTGTCTGTTCCATTGATGTTTGGTAGCATTAGGTTTTTTGTCTCAAGTCAGCTTGCAGTTGGGATTGAAACTCATGCTGTTAATGGGAAAATGCTCAAAAAGTATATGAATGAATTGCTTTGGTTCTTTTAAATGGAATACGGTGATCCACTAAAAGTTTGGCACTGTGAACTGCATTATCAGCAGTATGTTTTACAGGTGGCATAGTGGTTATACCTGTCATCTTGCAGTCAAGGAACCCAGTTTTTAACTCGTATCTGGTAGTACCTTTGAGCAAAGTACACACATGCCTGCACACACTTTCATTGCCTGCTTGTCCTGGTCAGGGTTGTTGCAGCTTTTCCCAGAAACATGGGGCATGAGGCCAGTCCATTGCAGAGTAACCGCACTCGGTCACTCTACAGGCAACGTGCAGTAACACAGTAACCTGAAAGGTATGTTAATCTGGAGTGAAAACCAGAGCACCCCAAGGAGACCCATGCAGACAATGGTTGTTGTTGCTGCAAAGTCCACACTTACCGAGTTGGATTCAAACCTGTGCCCAAAGAGTCCACGTGCTGTGAGACAGCAGTCATACTTAGTATGTCACTGTGCTGCCCTTGAGCAAAGTAAAAATTATCTTGCTGTGTAAATGGGTAATTTTATTGTAAGTATATTAGCATTGTAAGCCACTTTGGAGGAAAGTACCAACTAAATATATATAAATGTAATTGGCAGTAGTTTCTTGTTGCTATTTTCTTACTTCTTATCAACGTGCTATTTAAAGAACAAAGAAAATGCGTTGAATAATTTACTTGTGATGCAGTTTTTTAAATCTGCTTCCTGTGCTTTGCCAGTTAAGGGCTCTACTGCAGCAGAATTTTCCAGCTGCCTTCCAGCATCTCCTACGCTGCTGTGAACTCGACATCTCCAACTGAACAGGATCGAGGTTTCCTTTCCCCCAGAAGGGCTGACGGCTGCGACTTTGTAGGAGTGGATGAGGGTTTCACTCGTGGTTGCTAAGCCTGCAGATTCTGGGTGTGGCCAAGTGTTAGAGCATGTGTATGCACCAGCACAGATTGATGGGGAGGGTGCAGCACCTGCTTGCGTGATTGGGTTCAGGGACCTAGCCAGGAGCATCTGCTGTCTAGACCCTATGAACATATTTCCACCTCACACTGGTGCATTTTGACAACCTTGTTCCAGGACCTTGTACAACCGCCTGTTTGTAGAAGCTCGTATTACCAGCCATTCCAAAAGAACTAAGGATGCAAAGATAATGGGCATCTGATAAAGACTTCACTGCCTTGCTTTGCTATTACATTAGGAAGTTTTGAAATACAGTGGGAACACCTCAGCAAAACTGTGTAGCTTTCAGCATAAGTGTGCAGTAATCTTTTTATGTTGTTAATTCCTACAAACTAGTGCAACACCAGTACATTAATCCCTGTACAAAGGTTGTGCATCAGGATAAAATATCATGTTTTTGCTTGTCATATTGCTGCATATTTGTTTTGTCCCCTTTTTTTCTTTCTTGTTGATGAATTAGCCAAAGTTATCCAAAAACTGAGCTTGACACTGTGGTTTGTAGTGTGTCTGCAGGTGCAGTACCACTGTTCTAAAAAGTCTGTCCAAGGGATTCATTTCGTCTGAAAGAGCAACCCTCCAATTACCAAATGTGGCTGAGTAACATGCTGTGAAATGTGAACACTTGAAATGTTGTATCCTGCTTTAGTGGGACACTCCCTATGAGCAATGTTTTTTAACCTACTATATCCTGATAATTTTGGATTTTTTATGAAGCACCATGTGGTGGAGAGGATCTGCTTTGTGCCTATTGCTCCTCTTGGAAACAACTTCGTCTGGCGTCCGTGGTATAGTCTGCCATCCTCAGCATTTGAGCACACTGAAGGTAGCAGGTGTCTTAAATTTTTTTTTTTTTTTTTTTTTGGGGGGGGGGGGGTTTGTTGTCCTTGCAGAGATAATCTCATTTGTTGAGATTAACTGAAAGTTGTAAAAAAAAAAAACAAAAAAAAAAATCATCCATGAAAACATGGATTTCAAAGAGAAGGAAGGACTGCCAATTTTATTGTCCTTGGTGAAGTGCCCTCCTATTATGAGAAGTCTTCTTGAAACTTGAACTATGTGGATGTGTAATGTTGAGTACTAATCTGCCCCATGAAGTATTAAATCATACTTAGTCCTCCATTTACAAACACATTTTGGGCTTGGTAATGTTGTTGGTGACTCACTTTGTTCAATCACTCATACTACTAAATCACAAATAATAAAAGCTGGATAATAATACGTCCATCAACTTGTTAAAAGGTTAGGCCTAAGAGCTGTAATAAATATTAATACTTCCATTTGTACATAATCTTGTAATGTAATCCATTGTAATGTCTCAGTTGTATGCTGTCTTGTGGAAGCAAAAAGCACAAGACACAACCCCTGATGTGGCACCAATGCATCACTTATTTATTTTTATTAACTTTGTAATATATGAAAGTTAATATTTGGGGTTATTTCTTTTTGCGGATATATATTTCTGTGTATAGTTAGATGTTGAACGTAAATACATAGGACGTAGTGTGCGTATGCATAGTATGAAAAAGATTAAAAACAAATGGAGCCTGCAAGTTCGCGTCTCCGTGTTTTAATTCAGAAGTTTGTGTAAAACGCACATACACAACAAACTTTAAACTACATTTATACTGAGACCCATTTAACATTACTGAAAGTAAACAAAAAAAAGGGAATTTTCTGCCATTTTCTATTGACTGCCATTATCAATTTACATAAGCTTGTCCGATCATTAGCTTTGTACCTTTTTATTTACACTGTCAGCCAAAGCTTAATAAAACCGGTGTCCCTCAACCTATTTACAAGAAAGATTATGTACAAATTTTGGATATGGCTGTAGTATTCAAACTCTTGGTATTTGAGCTCCCAGAATCCAAATTCCTGATATAATGAGCGGTATACATTAATACTAGACTTGTGGTGCCGGGACTTCTTGATTCGGATACCAAGTTGTATCCAAGCAACGCCAAATCACCTTAGAGAAATATTGGAGTACAACAAGTATGAAGCTGTGTGACAGCATTGTGCCCGGCATGTGTGCACTCAGGCCTTGCATCATGTGGAGTGTGTTCAAACACAGTTTGTGCTGATGTGATTTGTGTTTAGTCTGTAAATAGTGCAGAAACAGCCCATTACAGTAGGTGAATTTTTTTTTTCTGCTTTTAATTTTTTTTTACACAAATTAGACAAATGTTCATTATTACTGAGCGAAGAAATATGATATAAACAAAAAAACTGCATATATATACACACACAAACTGATAATTAGGTAATCGGAGTTTAAAGTGTTCTTTATCATGATTTTATAGGTATTTTACAGTATTTTTTGAGGTTTTGGGGAAATTAGCTGGGATTTCTTCAGTGAACCTAAAACAAATCATAATTATCCTCTTAAATAATGAAAGTAGTTTCCTAATACTTCTGGCCATATAGTGTGTGTGGCAACCCCTTCTAATGACTGAGTTGAGCTCCACCCTTGTAGCTTGCAAACACATTCTAGACAATTATGTGCTTCCAGCTTTGTGGCCACAGCTTTGTGGAGCTTCTTCTTGGGGAAGAAGCTCCTTTTCTGTTCTAGCATGGCTGTGTCCCTGTGCACAAAGTGAGCTCCATAAACACATGGTTTGCCCAGGTTGAGGTATAAGACCTTGATTTCGCCTGCACAGAGCCCTGACTTCAACCCCACCAAACACCTTTGGGGTGAATTGGATTGCCAACTGCAAGCCAAGCCTTCTCGCCCAACCTGACTGATGTTCTTGTGGCCAAATGGGTGTAAATTCCTACAGCTGTGCTCCAAAAACTGGTCAAAAGCCTTCCCAGAAGGAGGAGGCTGTTATAGCAGCAAAGGAGGAACAACTCCATATTAATGTCCATGGGTTTGGAATAGAAGGTTCATCAAGCACAAATGTTCTTTATTAACTTTGAGCTGTCAGCACTGCAAGCAGCAGTGAAACTAATACTTATGTTCTGTTTCTATTTCTTTTGAATCCATTTTATTTCCAACTAATGGTGAGAAGTAGAAATGAGAGTAATTTATGCTCTGCAACAAACTCAAATTATACAAAATAAAACAGTGGCCCAAATGCTTTTAACAAAAGTTTTGTCATCAGAATCTTAAGAATTAAAGGTTTTCACAAAGTAGAGATATGGATTTGCCATGGTTGTTAGCACACTTCTAAAATTGTGGAGTTTTTTGGTGGGTTTCTCTTCCCTCTCTTTTTGGTGTCCCACTGGGGCATTTTTGGGAAAGGACCCCTGTCAGTTGCCTCTCATAACCTTTGCTCTTTTGGTAGGTGGTTGCAGATTAGTGGTGAGCATCAGATGTACTGTTTGAAGCTGGCCAGCTTCATTGGGGTTCCATCTAATACACAGTGTCCAATTTCAGAGCACTAGCTTGTTGGATGAAGCCCCCAGTTTGATGTTATAGGGGGTATTCAAAATTCTCCTAAAGGCACTTAGATCCTGTATCAGGAGCTTCATATGTGACCTGAATACTCTTTGGGTCTTTACTGTAAATAATCCATGTGGTCAATCTTTGCAACAGTGTGGAACCAAGATGCTTTTTGGGTGTCAGTTATCCCACCATTTCTAAATATAACAGTTCAGCCAAGAATACTGAGGAAATGGATGACAAATGAACACTTGTT
This sequence comes from Heterotis niloticus, assembly GCA_018136845.1. Lineage (NCBI taxonomy): Eukaryota > Metazoa > Chordata > Actinopteri > Osteoglossiformes > Osteoglossidae > Heterotis > Heterotis niloticus. Next base: position 23,661,479 of record CM030890.1, read on the forward strand.
GGGTATGCTTGTGGTGGAGTGTGCGTAATAGGTTCACCTGAGATGTGGACTGCACATTATGGATCTGTTCACAAAACCGTTCCTGTGCACAAAATTAACTTTACGCTCACGTGGCAGTCGGCACTCTCTTCAACTCATCCCTGTCTCTTGTGTTCTGCCAGTTAACTATTTCAATTTTACATGTATTTATTTATTTTATGAAGGTACTACAGCAAGGAATGCAATTTATATATTTTAAGTGCAAACACAGTGTTTGCATTTAGAATCAATGCCCCAATGTTTTGGCTTTGTCTGATGGTGATTCTAAAATTAACTGCACCATTACAGTCTTGTTTGGAGTTACTTCTGTTTTAAAGTTCTCTACAAGTTGCCATGTTCCTACAGCGATCATAAGCTGACTTTGCTCTTTTGGTAGGTGGTATGCTTGTACATATTGATGAACGTGATAGTATTTTTTTTTATTAACTTTTTTCCTGATGGAATTGTTTGCCACGGACACAGAGTTCTTGTAACAGTAACTGGCAGAAAATCCCGAGTGAATACTTAATGAATGAATTTGGTGTTCAAGTGGGTCACAGTTGCGGTCATTTAAAACGGTTTCTGCAAGGGTAGACTCATACTTGAGGATAAATGTGCTTCCATTTCACGAGCGCATTACATCTGGAGGGACATATGCAAAATTGCCTTTATAGAAATCAACGTGAGGTCCAAGGGGCAAATTACAGCACAAATATCTTGGTCCGAATTAGCCAAAACAATGTCCTTCACCTCGTTTCAGAAGCAGCAAGGCACATTGCTCCAAGAGTGAAGTTAATGTTTAATCCGGGTTTATACATATGGTCACGTTCCTCTCTAAAGGATTTATTTATTTATTTATTTTTGCGAGTGGTTTGCTGTAGAATGTAGTAATAACCAATGCGCCCCCCTTTTGAAAAAACCCTTTGCAGGACCCTCAGGTATAAGGTTGATGCTGCAAGGGTATGCTCAGGTCTAAAAGAAAAACATGACATATAAAGTTGGTGTAAACCAGAGTGTTTCTGTCAAAACTGCTCCCTGAAAATAACTGAAATGTTGCTTGGGGCATTTGCACTGTAAAGGAAGAGGTGTTAATTGTCTTCCCTCCCCCTTTCCTTTTTGCATGTGTGTATACAGGGGTGTCTTTTAGTTTCATAAGCCTGATGCTGAATGCTTCTTCCTGCAGGGTGAAGAGGGACCCCCCAGCCTGGAGTACATTCAGGCAAAGGACCTGTTCCCCCAGAAGGAGCTGGTCAAGGAAGACGAAAGTCTCCAGGTAGGAGATTCGCTTTCAGAAAGATCCATTTTCTTTGTGTTGAGATCCTCCAGCCTTTATAGTGTCCTATCCAAATGTACAATAGTTTTTTTAATCATAATCCCTTTTAAATAACTTCATTGTTGTGAATTTAGAAGTGCAACACAGTTTTATTTTGTTATCCCAAGGTGTCTAAATTGTATTCCTCTTTTGACTTTTGACTCAATTTATGTTAGTGTCTGGAAGCAAATTATCTTGATTTTTCTATGAAGGAGATCAATTTGCTTCAGGGAATATATGTATGTGCCCAAAGTGTTTATGTTCTCTGGCAACTCTGGGAAAGGACCCCAAATTGTTCTTCAAACAAGACAAAAAAAAAAAGGCTTTCCAAAGGCAGGATGTTCAGAAACTGTACAACCTTCATAAAAGCAATTAAGGAATGTGTGTAGCTTTTTCTTGAGCAAAACATATTTGAGGGAGGCAATGATGCTGGCCTGTAGTGGCAAGAGATAAGGGACAAGGGAATTTCTGTAAAAAGTGGGCTGATGTCAAGTTCAGGGATTGTTCCAAGAACAAGCTGAATGGATGTGACGTAAGCTGGAAGGATGGAACATCTCATTAGCTACTGGGATATAAAAATGAATGGGCACAGAAACCTTTTTATCCTGTCACATCATTCTCATTTCCTCTTGGTAAGTCATTGCATGTTCACTTGCACATTCAAGCTTGCGTATGAATGTTTGTCCATGGTGTCCTCAACTTCTGCACATAATGGGGATCTGTTCATGACTCAATTTGATCATAAATCCAAGCACTATGTCACAATAAATACAACCTCAGCAATACAAGTGTCCCTTAGGTTGAGGGGGGGGGGGTCTCACGGAAAAGGCATTACCAATTAAAAATATGCTGAAAGACTTTATATACTCGATCAAATTCAGTGCCTGTCCCAAAAACAGGAGAGGATATTCTGCATGGGAAGCCAGTCTAATGCAGGACATTTTAAAAATATTTTTAAAAATTGTTTTATTAAGTTGGAAAAAAAAATTAAGTCAACTTTGAAATGTCAGTTCATCAGTTTGCTTTATTAGCTCTGTAATTACAATAGCATAACAAAGATGTTATGCTAATTAAATGAATACATTTTAAATAATGTTAACTTTGGACTACATTAAAATTAAAACTAATCTAAGATGTTTAAAAATATAAACAGTTGGTCTCCCTGGCTCCTTTTCACAGATCGACTGCTTTATCCCATAAATATGTGTGGCTGGTGTGTTTCTCTTTAAAGTTTAGTGTTAAAAGTGTCTAACTTGAATTGCTTTTTCGTCAATTACATTTCGTTCATGATTTTAGGTCAGGTTGCCCCACCTAGGGCTATCAGAATAAAAGAAATGACACTTTCTGTGTAACAAATGTTATTTTTTGCCTTTTCAGTTAGCTCCAGATGGCTGTTAGTCATAATGCCTTTGAGGCAAAAACCATTCAGGAGGCTAATTTATTTAAATTAAAAAAAATAATTTTTCTTCATAAACTGATTTAAGTGGGTAAAAACTAAGTGCAAAAAAAAAAACTTTTGTTAGTCACTTTGATTCTGCTGTTAAGCTTTTCTTTGTTTAGCTTTAAGGTATTCTGGGTAAAGATGTGTCCTGCAGACCTCCCATGTTATTTCATTTGTTTAATATTTTAGTCTCTATTTATGTACACATAAATATTAGGCTGCTGTATGATGTAACTGCAGGTGATTCAGTGGTTAAGGCTTTCATAAAGTTTTCACTTCTAGCCGGCAGGCAGCCTTACTGTTGTACAACTGAGAAAGGTTTGTAACCTGCAGTCTGTTAAAATATCCAGCTGTGTAAATTTGCAAATTGTACTCTTGTATGGAGTTTTTTATTTAAAACAATCAAATTCATTTTTCACTTGTTGTGTACCAGTATTCACAGTCTATTCAAAGAAGGGATGTCTTCCAAAGTGAAGGCCAAAAGTGTCAGCATATGTTTTCCAACATGAGATGATTAAAAACCATAAATATTGTAAATGCCACTTATTTACCTGCCTATTTGTCTTTTTTTCCTTATCCATTTATCCATCCTGCCACAATGTTATTTGTCCATCCTATGCTGTCTATTTAGTCTACTGTGGACCATAGTCCAACAGGAACTACATTTTATTGTTTTATGTATCTGTGTAAGGTTGAATGTCAGTAAAGGTGAATGCTGAAGCTTAAGCAAGCGTTTCATTTTCACCATTATAATGGCAACTTCTTGTGAACTTGTATAAACATCATTTCCTGTGTACTGTACTGTGTCAAAGAGTCCATCTCAGTGCCATTGCATAGCGATTGTACTTGATCTGCAGAGTAAATCCTGGTTTTGAAACTGCCAACTGTTGTACATGTTGGTGAATGCTTATGGCCTACAGAAAACAAATTGCAATGTTACACAAGAACTGACTGCACAATCAAGGGTGAGCAAGATGTTGTACTGCAAATTATGAGATATTTTGGGGAATTGGACCTACACAAGAAGCCTTAACCTTTGCTTTGAAAACTTACAAATTATTGCTTAAAGCTTCTGTGTGATCCCACGTTTTCACTAAGGAAGTGCCTGTTGAAAGTTTTTCATTTTAAGTTTATGGAAATGGCTTCCCCAGATGATTGAAAGCTGACATGTGTGGAGTTGGAGACTTCCAACACTCTGAATTGCACCTTATGGGAATTCTTGGGACATTAACATGCTTTTTACAAGGATACTATGAGGCAGTTGAAACACTAAGACTTGAAGAAACCAGGTCTTGTCAGCCAAGATAACCCAGATAAGTTCATGTTCTTCGTCCTATTGTCAGTCCCTCCCCTACGAAAAATTTAGAAAATATACCTCCCATTTTCTTCTTAGTTCTTTTTCTCATTTTTATCTCCAAGTGTGAAATGTGTCAGCAGAATTATAAAACAATCAGATGGGACAGAAAATTGTCTAAATTTTCAATTATTACTGTTTACAATTTCTAGAAATTGGTTTACTGTTGCATAAACCCTTGCTAGCTTTATAAATTGAATGAATGCTATGTTTTTGTAAGCTGCATTGCAAATGAGCATTGAGCATGTTGCATCTGAGGAATTGTTCAGAAATTCCTACATTGTGGAGCATGAAGGACATTTTGGCTGAAGAATATCTGTCTCATTAGCCATCTAGACTGGGCTCGCACTGCTGGTGTCTGGGCTTTCCTCTTCACAGTTTTCATTTATGGAACTATGAGGGTGGAGAGGAAACATGATCACTGGCAGCACTTGACCATCCACATCCATTCTGCATCACATTTAAGCCACAATCTAGTGTCCACTGAGTTCAGAGTTCGGTTCAGTCTCATTTTAAGCCTGAATCTTGTCCCTGGTAAAAAATAAAATGGGATATTACTGCTTAATATGGATTATTATATACACTGCTCAAAAAAATTAAAGGAACACTTTTTAATCAGAGTATAGCATCAAGTCAATGAAACTTCTGGGATGTTGATCTGGCCAGTTAAGTGGCAGAAGGGGTTGTTAATCAGTTTCAGCTGCTTTGGTGTTAATGAAATTAACAACAGGTGCACTAGAGGGGCAACAATGAGACAACCCCCAAAACAGGAATGGTTTAACAGGTGGAGGCCACTGACATTTTTCCCCTCATCTTTTCTGACTGTTTTTTCACTAGTTTTGTATTTGGCTACGGTCAGTGTCATTACTGGTAGCATGAGGCGATACCTGGACCCTACAGCGGTTGCACAGGTAGTCCAACTTCTCCAGGATGGCACATCATTACGGGCATGGAGGAGATTCCAGGAGACAGGCAGTTACTCTAGGAGAGCTGGACAGAGCCCTAGAAGGTCCTTAACCCATCAGCAGGACCGGTATCTGCTCCTTTGGGTAAGGAGAAACAGGATGAGGACCTGCCAGAGCCCTACAAAATGACCTCCAGCAGGCCACTGGTGTGAATGTCTCTGATCAAACAATCAGAACCAGACTTCATGAGGGTGGCCTGAGGGCCCGACGTCCTCTAGTGGGCCCTGTGCTCACTGCCCGGCACCGTGGAGCTCAATTGGCATTTGCCATAGAATACCAGAATTGGCAGGTCTGCTACTGGCGCCCTGTGCTTTTCACAGATGAGAGCAGGTTCACCCTGAGCACATGTGACAGACGTGAAAGGGTCTGGAGAAGCCGTGGAGAACGTTATGCTGCCTGTAACATCGTTCAGCATGACTAGTTTGGTGGTGGGTCAGTGAATGGTCTGGGGAGGCATATCCACGGAGGGACACAGACCTCTACAGGCTAGACAATGGCACCTTGACTGCCATTAGGTATCGAAATGAAATCCTCGGACCCATTGTCAGGCCCTACGCTGGTGCAGTGGGTTCTGGGTTCCTCCTGGTGCACGACAATGCCCGGCCTCGTGTGGCGAGAATATGTAGGCAGTTCCTGGAGAATGAAGGAATTGACACCATTGACTGCCCCCGATGCCGCCAGGTTGCACCTCAGACTGTCCAGGAGCTCAGTGATGCCCTGGTCCAGATCTGGGAGGAGAACCCCCAGGACACCATCCGTTGTCTTATTAGGCGCATGCCCCAATGTTGTCAGGCATGCATACAAGCATGTGGGGGCCATATAAACTACTGAGTACGATTTTGAGTTGCTCCAATGAAATTTCTCAAAATGGACTATCCTGCAACATCATTTTTTTCACTTTGATTTTTGGTGTGTCTTTGAATTCAGTCCTCTGTAGGTTGATAATTTTCATTTCCATCAAACAATGTGGCATTCTTTTGTTCCTAACACATTACCCAGTCCATATCAGTATAGATATCCAGCATGATTTTTTTCCCCCCATTGAGATCTGATGTGTTTTCAAAGTGTTCCTTTCATTTTTTTGAGCAGTGTGTAAGGGTTGCACAGTTCTGTTTCAGGCCTGAACTTTTCAGCCTTTCTCTACAAAAATTTTAAAACTACTTCCAAATTGTCTAACACAGTGGTTCATGGGTTTATTTTTATATTAATAGTTTCTGCAACTTCTTCTTACATCTTCTTTTTCCTTAGCATATATTTTTAACTGTTGGCCCCTGTAATGTCCACAGCACTGAGCAGCCCAACACCAGCTGTACCTTCACAGCCTGGCACTGTCTTGGCTTTCATTACCACCTCCATGCAGAGTCAAATGTAGGTAAAGATGTGCTTTAGCCTCATGTAGGAATGTAAATGAGCTTGCATTTCAAGCTCCCAAAAAACAAATGTACTTCAAAGGATCAAGGTGCCATTAGATTGTGGAAGGAGCCTTTTTTTCTTCTACATTTACCAAGAGCCAATGAATGAGCTCTAGCTGTTGATTTATTCTCAGTTGTTCTATAGAAATGCAATGAATGCACAAAACTTTATTAGGTAAATGGTTTGTCGTGACAACATGTATGTGCTGCTTTACGGTGTCCAGTGAGGACCCTGCCTCTCCGACCACTTCTGTGCACGCTTGGCTGGGACTCAAGTCACGAGCTGCACCAATAACAGTATTAGTCACCCTTTAATCTGGCATCTTGCCTGCAGCTGCGCAGTGTAGCTCCCTGTCTTCTGCTATACCAACATCAGGTACCGACTCACAAGCCTAAGCTTGGCGGCAAGCTGCGTCACACACAGGATAGCTCCTCTGCTTAAGAAACAGGTTGATCAATAGTGTTTTTGCGTGCGTGCATACTTGACCTTTTTGTTGTTGCCAACAATGCAGCTTTTCTGTACATTTTGTCAGGTTTCTCACAATCTCTTTGCAAATGGGGCCTCTGAAACACTACTTTTTGAACCATCTTCATTGAATTGGGACATTTAATAAGACAGAAACACCAGCTGGCATAATGATTTGCAGCACTACTTTCGGACAGGAAAACCCTGGGTTCGAGTCCCACCCTTGGCTGTAGTACCTTTGATTAAATTACTGATTACCCAGCTGCATAAATGGGTGTGTGTTTATAAGTAACTTAATGCTGAGTCACTTCAGATACAAATGTCAACCTAATAAACAAAAATTACTCTTTATTTCCATTGAATTATGAACACTTTATCCAGAATTTTGGTTTAATGGTTTTGATATTCAGTTCCCCATTTCCTGAATGAAAAATGAACACAGCAAAATTTATCGGAAGCGTGGCCAAAAGGAATTGAACCAGTGAATCAGAACAAGTGAAACAGAAATAAAGTAATGTACTGCAGTTGGAGCTACTATATCCTCAGCCACTATCCTCAGCTGAAAACAGTTTGGTCCTCCATAGTGAAGGATGAAGTCTTTGAATAACTTTTATCTATTATTGTTTTGTCTGTAAATAAGTAAAGGGATGCATTTATTATTCAACCTTTATTAATTGCTACTTAGTGGTGAAGTGACTTCAGTGGATTTGTTCAAAACCCTAACAAACAGACTGTGTTGCTAAATCTGAAGACCCAAGGTACACAGTTATACTTTTAAGTTCTAGGAGTAGTATTGGTGTTGTAACTCTTGATAAAGGGATATAAACTACACTGCTTCAGAACAGTAAACAGCTGTATATCTTCATCTTTTGGCTGCTCCCGTTAGGGGTCGCCACAGCGGATCAATTGTTTAGTAAACAGCTGTGTGTGTGTGTGTGTGTGTGTATATATATATATATATATATGTGAAAATGTATGAATATTGTTAGTGAGCACCATGAAGATTATGCTTTTTCACCAAAAAACTTTTCTAAAATGATAAACTAATGATGGCTTGGCACATTATTTATCGGGTTAAGGATAGGTGGAACAGCACAGTTGTTCGGGGCACGGTGCACAACCGATGTTAAAACCAGCAAAACGTGTCATTATCTCTGCAAATAAGACATGAAGATGGCATCTGGAGTGTCCCAGATGGGTTCAAGAGTATCTCCCTGTTTTGTATTTTTTTTTTTTAAAGATTAAATACTTAATTTACCTTTTTTGAAATTAAACTGAAACACAGCTGTTTTCTTCCAAAGGTATCCCTAAGTACTTTTCAGCTCAAACAACCTTTTCTTCACGTTACACCTTTTTTCATTTTTTTTTTTTTAAAACACCTTTGGTATTTGTCCTCTTCCCAGGTGCCATTTCCAGTTCTTCAGGGGGAAGGAGTGGAATACCTGGGCCGTGCCAATGACGCCATCATTGCCATGTCCAACTACAGGCTTCACATTAAATTTAAGGACTCAGTCGTCAATGTGAGTATTCTCGTATGGCTTGTCTAAGTGTTCTTTTGAATTTCACCCTATTAAATCTTACACTTGAAATGTAATGCAGGTTTAATACCCACAAGTATAGCATTCTGCATTGATTGTGGACTTCCACTGCTTCATGGTCCTCTGACATTATCCAGCTGGAACTGACGAGGGCCTTCATCTGTTCATTGTGGCCATTATGTGACATCACTTAGGTTGACAGCAAGGCTTTGAATTTTGGTTTTATGTCCTTCAGGTCACGGTCAGAGCCAAGTTCAGAACCTGCCTGATGTCAGCTAGCAGGCTTTGTAAAGACATTGGAGCATTTGTTTTCTAGTCCTGACTGTAAAATACCAACATGTCTTTAGTGTGGCAGTTAATTTCTGGTCTTTTCTTAGCCCTGAATCCAAGAATATCTATGGCCCTTGAGTTATAAAAGTACAATATGAACAATAATTATTGTCAAGATGCTATAGTTTTTAAGAAAAATTTCCTTGCCCAGACATTAGTCCCTTTGTGTTCTAAAGATTTTACACACATTCCAGGATCTCCCCCTAAAATAATTTTAATTCAAGTTAGAGGTTTTCTGCTCTCCTGCTTGCATTCTGGTATCCGGATCTCATGGATACAGAACCCACATGATAGAACACGGGAAAAAACCCTACTCAAATGTCTGTAAGTTGTACATTTTTCCTTCTGAAGTGGTTTGTAGATTATCATAGTTGTGGCTGACTGGACCCTGAAGTCATTTCCTGTATTGTTGGCACTTTTCATGAAAATAGGTAAAAATTAATATGTTTAAAATGGTGTTGGATAACAAAGGGATTTTACATTTTTGCAACCTTATATGTACAGTATGCCTGATGAAAACAGGGAATGGTCAAAGGTCAACAGTAGGCCTCCTAGAGAATGACAGAATTTAAAAACATAACATTTTCTCAAGGATCCCAATTTGTTTGCTTTTATTTTAAATACTGTTAATACGCAATAATTTTTACTTCTATGGTTTGAGGATATTCTGAGTGAATAAGTAGAATGACTTGAAAATTTGAATCATGTGCATTGTTTATTTTGTAAAAAAAATTTTTTGTTCATTTTCTTAAAAGGTGCCAGTCATTCTGGAGTTGACTGTGAAACAGTTACAGGCACAGAGACTGGCAGCGAAAACCTAGTGAACAGGCAGGCCATACATTTTAGGTTGCCTTTCTGCTGTTTTACACACTTTGCTAAAATGGGGAGACTGAGAGAAGAAAGTTGGCTAAAAATGCCCCGTAAATGGAATTTTTTAGATCTGAGGACATATTAATTGTAAATTGCTTTGGCAGATATACAAATTCAAAGGATTTGCAATTAAAATTTGGCAAAGTTGAATACTTATAAATCAAGGAATGACTGAAAAATCAGGAATTATATAACCTGGCTTGAAAGTTTCTTGTGGTCTTTCTCCAGGACCCTTGACAGGTTCATGTTTCTTTGTTGCTCCATTTCCATAGATATTTGCTGTTCATTTTTGCAGTTTTTTTTAGTAATATTGTTTTCTTTTCTCAAATATGTCTGAAGTTTGTCTTTCTTTTTACCATCTGCCTTTCAAACTTTTCATTCTTTTCTTTTTAATTTTGTTTTGTTACTAGTTTTATATTTAATGGTTCAAAAGCTTTTTTCCCACCCCTTATCCCAACTGTCCCATTTCTTTCTGTGCTCCTGTGTTGTGTTGTAGACCTCCCCAGGTGTGGACAATGAGATTTCAGTGAGTACTCTTCCAGCTCGTCCCAACCCATCTGAACACCTCTTACCACATGGCCCCTTGGTCTAGACCCAACATTGTTTTCCTCTTGTGTGTGATATGAAGCTGTGTGTTTACACAGTTCAAATATAGGCAGCACCAAGTGTAACCAACAGAGGGTTGTTTCTATGAGCTGTGTTCTGATCATGGATGCAGTGTCAAGTTGTATGATATGTTTGATTAGTGGAATAGAATAATCATTGTCCTTGAGGAGCGTCAGATTACTGTGCTGTAAAAAGGGTCTATAAATAACCTGGAAATTCCAGAATTGTAATGCCGAATACTTAGGAGTAGTTGAGCTTCAGCTTCTGCTATATTTCCATGACTGTGATGACCACCTTAACTAGCAGCACAAACACTCTCATTTGGACCATCTCAAGTGATTTGCCGTTTAAAAAGATAGCCTGGTAACATGGAGGACTCAAATTTGCCTTACAGACATTTTGTTAAGATGTACTGCATTAGGTAGTCTTGCTAAATAGCATCCTGTTTTTCTAGGCCTTGCTTCTCAAAGCATGTTATCTACAGTAGTATGAAAAAGTATTAGCTCCTTTCTGATATTCTCTAATTTTGCTCCTTTTTGACATTTAATTTTCATCTTTTTCTGAGTTCTGTTGGTATATGAACGGAGCTGGAGAGAAAAAAGGTGACACAGCTGCTGTTATTTTCTCATTTCCTCGGTGCGGAAGATAATGCAATGTGCTGTCGTTGTTTAACGCTATTCCATAAATTTAATTTGTTGTTTTTCAGTCATTCTGATGTTGACTTGCTTTAATGTTTGGGATCATTAGGCTCCATTCATATACAACTAAAACTGATGAAAATGGTCATTTAAAGGCAAAAACTACAAAAATGAGAACTGGAAAGAGGGTAGATACTTTTTCATAGCACTGTTGTACATGTTAGTATCCAGGTGGTTTGTTTTTGCGCAGTTACAGCTTGGTATACCACTATAAAATCTTTTTTTGACTGTTGACACTAGTTTTTACATCTAGAGAAGCTTGGAATGTTGAATATTGCATTAAGGTTTATCATTGCTTTTCGTTTTACATTAATTGGTTAAGGAGAAACGAAAAATTAATTGTATAGTATCTGTATTTGCAAGATAATTTGCATGAGCCTTTTTACCGCAGATTAAACCTAACAAGCTTTTAATTAACTGCAGTGAGCAGCACCTTCAGCATGTGCAGACTGACCCAGTCTGTTTGAAAAGACTGGCCAGTGGAACGTCTGTCCAACACCACAAATGGTCCTGCTGCTTGCAGCTGTTTGCCTCTGTAGTTGCTTTTTGGTCGACTGGTTTGCCACAAGACTTGTCATGGTGGGCCCTGCTTACCTCTTTTTCCTCCTGTACCCACAGGTGCCTCTCCGGCTGATTGAGGCCGTAGAAAGCCGAGACATGTTCCAGATGCACATCACGTGCAAGGACTCCAAAGTGGTCAGGTGAAGAGCAGACTACAGTCCCTCTTATTGGGGCCACAGATGATTCCTCACACAGATACCTGTTCCCACTGACATTGCATATGCAGCCACATGCAAAATTGTCCTGAATAAAATACAATTTAGGCAGTAGTTCCCAAAACATGGCTGTGACCAAGGGTGTTCTTCAGTGTCGCTGGATGATCTCAACAAAAGAAATATAAGCTGCTTACTTTACTGGTAGAGTAAGAAGATTTATTGAAATAGTAATTGAAGTAGAATAATTGTGAATAAAATGACATCCATTTATTTTTAATATAATAACAATCAAAAGTGTTGAAATCCAACAGTCGACATGACAACATGTGTATCAAGCAAACCAGCTTGAAACCTGTTATTAAGCAACACTTTTAAATGCAGTACTATGAATGGTACTGTAATTTTAACATTTTGAGTTTAATTATGAAATCCATGGTTTTACTTTTTTAAATATATTAATTTGCCACCAAAAAGTTTGGGAACCACTGCTACATGATGTGGTAATACATAAAATGATAGTAATGGTTTCATTTTGAAGCACTACTTGACAGAGGTCTACACTGGACATGAAACAGAAGCCCAAAGCCAACCTGACTGGTGCTGCCAAATTTGAAACCCATATCTGAAATCAGTCACTTTCCTCTCAGAGTAAAGAAATGCATGCACATGCAGAGATGAGTTCTCACAGATATGATTTTGCAGCCCTTTGCTTGGTCACATTTTGTTTTCTCTTTGTGACTTTTTGGCTTATTTCCTCCACTGTGAACAGTCCGCTGTTTGGTATTCTATTACCCACAGATGAGAGCCAGTATGCAGAATAAATTACTAATATATTCTAATAAATATAAAGGCTAGAATAATATTTTATTTTTATTTATTATGAAACAGGCTAAACCTGACTCAAGCCTGAAGTTGTACATGAAAAAGTGACCTGAACCCAGATTGAAATCCAATAAGTTGTTGAACCTAGGTGCTCCGGTTAGGTAGCAGACTTCTATTGTAAGAGCACATAAACTGGACCCTCAAGCTGAGTTGTGTTCCATGATAATACCTTTGATCATGTGGAATTGTCCTTTTCGCTGAATAAAAGCTGTTTGTATGCAATCATAACATAGTGGGAGGTAAAGGTGATACCAGCACAATGGCAGAAGATCACATAGAGGGAGGTCTGTCCATTTTGAAAATCACACCAATCACCTTTACCTACTTAAAAGGAAGCGTTTCCGGTTTTCTGCTGTCTCTATTACACTACCTCTGGTTTTGCTACTCTGCTTCTGACTATTGAAAAGGTAATGACAGCATGGATGCTTTACAAAAAAAAAACCCTCTTCTTGTATGTAGCATGTGGGAGAAACTGAAATTTATTAGTGATGAACGCCTTCTGAAAGTCTCACACATCATGCTGTCAGTTTGACACCTTTTCCACTTTTCAAAATATTTGACATCCTTTAGCATATTTCATTTTTGCAGGTCACAATATGCACAGCTTCAACATACCATTGCTCTCGACACCACCTTGTTTCTGTGGAACTTGTGCAGTGGTTTACAAGTTGGAAGATTAAAACTGCTTTAAGCAAATATGAGAGAACCTTCTGACTTGCAGTTGATGTGCCCATTTTGGTATTTGAGGTCACTTTGAGTCTTCCCCAACATCATTTTCCACTGTGACTCTTGCAGCAGATGCAAGAAGATTCTTGACGTGAGCTTTGCAATGTGAGCTTTGTGATGCTGTGGTTGGAGTTACCCATACTGACCTAAAATAGCATTTTGTTCTGGGTGCACTCAAATGCTTGGATAAAACCAGGTGTATCGACTCCAAATTGATTTGCTTCCTAATACATGTAAAGCTATCTCAACACCCAGGAAATTGAAGTTGCTTTTGTAACATGATCGTCACCAGCTTGTCTAGAAAGCAAAATTTTGCAAGCAGCTTCTTTCAACAATGAAAGGTTTATTTTGTTCACTTCTGTTTAATGAATGATTATAATGTAATATGGTGTTTGACCTGTATAGAGGATGAATGACCTTGGTTAAGGCTAATGCCATGCATCTCCTTTCAGATGCCATTTTTCCACCTTTAAACAATGCCAGGAGTGGCTGAAGAGGTTGAGCCGAGCTACTGCCCACCCATCACGGGTGGAAGACCTGTTTGCCTTGGCTTACCATGCCTGGTGCCTTGGAGGTAATGCGGATGATGAGGATCAGCATGTGCACCTGTGCCGCCCGGGTGAGCCTCCATGCACCTGTTTGTACACTTTGTGTTTTTTTTCTCACCTTCAAGGAGCATTTGTTCAGTGTCGGGTTGTAGCAGGGTTGGGGTTGTATGTGATTTGTTTTGTTAGAAAAATTTATATAAATCTTGCAAATATTAAATTTGAGAAAAGGCAGTGCTCTGTATAATTTTGCCAGTTAATTGATAAGCTACAAAGAAGCATGAACATTTTTAAACTACATTTTTTCCTTAAAATGTCCCTGCATGACCATGAAAATGTACACAAGCTTAAAATCTTAAGATAAACCACTTGACATACATTTAATCTGCATGCAGTAGTATACTCTTATCTGCTGCTATTGACCTATCAAAACTTTTATGTTGGTTTTTTGTTTTATTCCTATTCTTTCCTTGGTATGTCACAGGTGACCACGTGCGTCAGAGGTTGGACATGGAGGTGTTACGGATGGGCTATGACTTCCAGAATGCATGGAGGCTGTCGGACATAAACACGAACTACAAGTAAGTTGCAACTTATCGGCCTCTGTGTATCCTTGACTAATTAATGTGTTATGTCCATGTCTGTCTGGATCCCATTTGGCTCACTCGCACTTGTTCTCCTTCACTTTTGTTTGAATCCCGAAGGTGGTGGTTGTTGAGGAAAGCCCAGTGGTGGCAAGTCTCCTTTTTTTTTTTGTGGTGGAGGAAAGCAATCCTTAACTTAGCAGGGTGTTAAGAAACATGAAACATGAAAGCTCTGCTCACAGTTGGTGCTAGCAGGCCCACTGCTGTGGATTTCTGCATGACAGCTCAAATAATGCTTTGCACATTGTCATACTGGTGTGACTTCCAAGACATGTACACAGATAACTCTAGCAGGCTCAAAAACATGCAGTTTTCTCAAAATTTAAATAAAAAAAAAAAGCTAAAAAATTAAAATAAATAGGGATGTCAATAGGTGGTGTTGCTCACAAAGTTGTTGATGGGGTTTTTTTTGCCATATACTGCCCCATTGGCACACTAGCAGGGCACAGTTTGTGTATAACAAGAGGCTTGGCTAACTTTGAATCAGCACAAGATGAAAAGGAGCTGCTAAGATACTATTTGGATGGAGGGAAGGGGATAAGGACCTGCAGGATGGAAACGAGGTAGAGGATTGCAGTCACAAGACGGAGAATTGGTGAATGAGAAATACTTGGCTGCTAGAGGGAAGGAATGAGACAGGCTGCTGGAGACCATGAAGAGAGGGAAATGCCAGTTCCAGGACACTGGAACCGGAGAGGTAGAAGAGTAAAAGGAGAGGGTATAATTTTGACTGCTTGATGTGAGTGAATGGGTGTGTTTGTGTGCAGTAATGGCCAGCTGAGATGGAGCAATTCTGTCTTTTTGTATTATTACAACAGTGAAAGGCTGTGGCTACTGCTGATATAATATCAGATATTTTATTTAAATGTTCACCTAATTCAGTTAATGTTGCTAAGTGCTATGGCATTTAGTATCAATTTAGTATTTTTCCCCCCTCATCTTTAGGTTTAATGGGTTTACCTTCATTCAGGTGTGTGTGTGTGTGTCTATCCCTCTACCTCAGTTCGGCCTTGCTCAGCATTTCCATAAGAAGTTCCATTTCAGTTTGCCTGGTTAATATGATTTGTCCTCTCTCTTTGGCAGGCTGTGTTCCAGCTACCCACAGAAGCTCCTGGTTCCTGGGTGGATCACTGATAAAGAGCTAGAGAGTGTGGCTTCTTTCAGATCCTGGAAGAGAATCCCTGTTGTAGTCTATAGGTGAGACTTTTGTGTCCTTTAGTTATAAATGTCACATTGAGTATGCATAGCATAGTGCTGCACATCATATGAAGGCCAACAGTGTCTGCTTTAGTACCAGGAAGGGCTCTTAAGTTGCATCCTACCTCTTTATTTGTCCCAGTAAAAGTTTCTGTCTGTAAAAAGCGAAAATGACTTTTAAACAAAATACACCCAGTTTTTAGTTTATGAAGTCAGTTTATTTCTGCAAGTATGTTCATTACTTAATTGCATAAATTGAAATGACAATTACCAGCATGCCTTATTGGGAAAATTCTAACTTGTTCCAAGCAGGACCAATGTATACCCCCAAATTCTAAATGCAATAAGAATTATTACTAGTATCCTGCCATAGAACACAATTATCAAAATTTCCTGCAAATATTATTAAAAATTATACGATAATAATTATACAATAATGCAATAATAAAATACATTATACTGTATATAAATGTGAGCTGCCAGGCAAGAGGAAGAGAGGAAGGCCTAAGAGGAGATTTATGGATGTGGTGGAGGAGGACATGCAGGTGACGGGTGTGACGGAGAAAGATGTAGGGGACAGGAAGAAGTGGAAACAATTGATCCGCTGTGGCGACCCCTAACGAGAGCAGCCGAAAGATGAAGATACTGTATATAAATGTATTTACAGTATGTGTTGTAGGTATTTGCATATGTACTGTAGTCTGGTGAAGAGAAAGGAAATATTACAGCAAAATGTTACAAATAAAAACATTACTTCTATTATTATTCCTATTTTTCTCAATATAAATCTAAATTGTTGAATATACAAGCAAACTAACTATGGCCAGATAAGAAAACTGAGATTATCAGTAAATAATTGCAACACAAGTAACCATCAATATAAAAAACCAATATTCCATTTATTCCTCAATAGCAGAGAAATGTAAACATTTACCTTGTATTCAACAACAGTATTTTAAAAAATTGCCTTGTATTCAACAACATATCTGCAAAATTATTGCTCGTAATTCAGGTTTTAAGGTATAAATTGAAAAAGTGAAAAATCATAGTTCAAATGCAAATGAAAGAATGGGTGTAATAATATTGGGCCTTCAGTTAATGATCACGCTACTTTACAAGACTGCTTTACCAATTGGTTAGCAGCCCTTATGTGACCTTGTCATAAACTACTGTTCTGGCAGGCACCAACGGAATGGGATGGTGATTGCGCGTGGCAGCCAACCTGAGATCAGTTGGTGGGGTTGGAGGAACACAGAGGACGAGTACCTGGTCACTTCCATTGCCAAGGCCTGTGCACTGAATCCAGGGTCTCGCGCTCCAAGTGGCACCACCTCTCGGCCTCGCAGTGAAGGAGGGGACAACTCCGACAGCGACTTTGGTGAGCCTTAGCACACAAACCCAGTACGATCAAGGATGATGGGGGAAATAAATAGAACCATAGAAACTTTTATTTACAGGCACAAAATACATGTACTGTTTTAAAAGAAACACTGATCAAAAGAGAACATGCCAAACTCTGAGGGCAAAAAAAAAAAAAAAATGTGGCTTGAAAACCCAGAATCCACTGGGAGATAATGAAGGTTGGCACACATTGAATTACAGAAACCAAAATAAATTATCACCAGGTAGAGACAGAAGGGGAAGCAGGTCCAAATATGTGCACAATATGTACAGTCTTCTGTGTATTTTATGGCTTTACACAAATTATACGTGTGTATTATTGAACACATTGTTCTGTTGGATTAAGTAGCTGCACACCTATTATTCTGATGAATTAGACATCCCAATTAAACCTGAAAAATGCAAGTGAGGCATTGACGACATCTAAAAATAACTTCAATGGGGACAGGCCATTTTCATTCAGATACTGCATGTCTCTCTGTGCACTAGAGCACAGAGGGAATTTAGGACTTAACAAAAAAGGCCGGATGCTTGCTTGCAGACAAAAGAGTGTCCAAGGCTGAGAGGTTTTTTGTTTGTGACTTTATTTACTTGTTTGATGCCAAGAATGTGGTGCACAGTGGGGGTTGCAGGCCCACCATCTCTGTGTGACTGATTTCGAAATCAATGAGAACACAACTGTGTTGAAAGGGCCAGAACACTTCTTTCTCCTAATGCTTCTGTAAGGATGTTTCTAGGGCAGAATTCGAGTGGAGAGACCCATATGGTCCAAACTGGAATTCTAGAACCTCATATGCTTTTTTAATGGTTAGATTAAGAAATGCTAAACTTATCTATTCTCAAACTTTGCCAATAAACACTATATGAGGATGATATGTGAGGGTGTGATTAAAAGTAGTTATTGCCCAGTTAATAGAATATGTGGTCAACAACAGCGAATTGTTAGTTCCACTTTTGGACCTTGTCTACTAATGCTCACTTTAGTGACGGCATTAAAAAGACTTTTTTTTTTTTTTTTTAAATAATCAGTGCTCACATTTATGACCTAAACCTGCTTAACCTGCTAATAAAATAAAACAAATAAGTTTGTGTGTTACTTGTGTGCCAAATATTATTTGCAAAAAGCCTGAAACATGCTTTACAGTGAAATTCTGACATAGATAAATGACTGTATATTATGTTGATTGTATTTTATGTGTATTTTATGACAAAATGGACTACATGTAAGCAATTGCTACATATTATTTCAGATAATTAATTTATAGATGATTTTTAAAAATTAATTTCACAAAATCTGCTGCTTATTTTTCTATTTCAACAAATTTATACCAGAAATGCTTTATTACCATTTTCCACATTTTTGTAGAACCCATCTGAGCATGTTCAAAAGTTTCACAGATAAACGCAATCCATAATAACCAGACCAGATGATAACCATGTGTGAAAGCAGTGCAGAGTGTTGTAGGGTATCATGGTCCTTGGGTGTGTCAAGTGAGGCGTAGGGTGTGGTGCACCATCTGTGAGCACTGCAGCAGTGGTCATCAGTATGCATGCAGTATTGATTTTGGCATCCCATGGCTGAGCTGTCGATTGCACTGCTAACATTAGCTTATGTGCCCTTTCCCTTGTACCCTTGACTCCATCAGACTCATCTTTAACAGCCTGCCCCAGTCCTGATACCAACGCAACGCCGCAGAAACTCCTGATCCTGGATGCACGTTCATACACAGCAGCTGTGGCTAACCGGGCCAAGGGCGGTGGTTGCGAGTGTGAAGGTCAGTGGCAGCTCTGCCTGCATATGTCTCCAGTTCTGGGCCTTTTTCCTGGTTAAATTTGCACTGTATTTGTTTTCATGCTGTGGTTAATTGGCTTACCAGGTTAGTTAGTTAACAGACTTGGCCAATGGCTACCGTCCACCCAGTCTTGTTCCCTGTTGTTATTTGAAATTTAGCAACCAAAAGAATGTACTTTTTGTATAATCCTGTCAAATTTAATAAATTTAAAGGGCTCCACAACTTTTTGTATTTTTGTTGTCTATGGGCTAGGTACATTGTAGATTTGACCTGTTCTGTCAAATTTCCCATTTATTTAGGAAAATATTGGAAAGACAATTATCTAGGTTTCAAATATTATTTTAAATTGTAATAAGAGCAAGACAATCAGACTATTGCATGAAAGGAAACATAAAAATAAAATGCCCAAAATGGCAAAACCCCAGATATGTTTCATGTTTGATAGATTTGGATGCTTGCTAGAAAGATAACAATTTTTAAAAAATGCAGATGATGTCAGTTTGTTATTTACATTGTGGTGGTTATTTTACCTCTAATTTCTTAATGTTTTACCTCAATGTTTACTTGCCCATCAGATGGATACCAGAATGATACTACCTATCTATGAAAATTTAAGAAAATGTCCTGTTGGATAACCATTATGTCAAACTTTAATCCCAGGCAGACCTGCAGAATATATTTCACCTAATCAGAGCTTCTGCTGGTCTTCATCTTAAGCTTTCACTGACTGGGAACTGACTTTATGCATATATGTCTGTGCAGAATATTACCCCAACTGCGAGGTGGCATTTATGGGCATGGCCAACATCCATGCCATCAGGAACAGCTTCCAGTCACTGCGTGCTGTCTGCAGTCAAATACCGGATCCTGCCAAGTAAGTGGATCCATCCAACCCTTTCCTGCCCCATAGATAAGTAAGACTACACTGATGAGCAAGAGAAACTTTTATCGGCCAACACGCAAGGGTTCAGATGGTGCAGTCTGCCATTTTATAGTGCTAATGTGCATATCCAGGGAGCATTAGTGACATCAAGCGTATGTTAATATTCTCAGAGTTGTTGCATTTGTGTTCATGACTTAATGTAAAAAAATTTGTTTTCAGGGAAATATTTTTAGGCTTCAGCTATCCACATAAAGGTCTATCTCTATCGCTAAAATATCTGCAAAGATATTTAATTTATGTTTATACATCCTGATGCCTAAGCTGTAATAGAACTTAGCTCTACATTAACATCATTTAACACGCATGCAAATGACCATATTGTTAATCTCAGTGGTGGTTGATGCTCACTGACTTCCTCCTAGCTGGCTATCTGCGCTGGAGAGCACTCGCTGGCTTCAGCACCTGTCCCTCATGCTGAAGGCAGCCACCGTGGTGTGCTCTGCAGTTGAAAGGGAGGGACGACCAGTGCTGGTGCACTGCTCCGATGGCTGGGACCGCACGCCCCAGATTGTAGCCCTAGCCAAGATTCTGCTGGACCCCTTCTACAGAACTTTGGAGGTAGAGCCTTACTGAAGCATGTGTAAAAGTACTCTATTACCTGAAGTTTTGAATATCAAACTGTTCCATGTGGCTCTTGTCCCATCTGACTGTAATGGTGATGGCATATAAACTTGAAACCTGGGGAAGGTCAGCAGACGCAAAGAAAGTCACATTTTTAAATGGTTCTGTAATGAAATTGCAAACCTCAATTTTAAAAAAGTTGGGACCGTATGTGAAATGCTAATAAAAACAGAAAGTAGTCATTTTTAAATGTTCATTGACCTCTATTACTTTGAGAACAGCCCAAAAATGCTATATTTGATGTTTTACCACGTCAGCTTTTTTTTTTTTTTTTTTTTTTAATACATGTACACTGATTTCAAATTTGACTACAACACTTTCCAAAGAAACTAAAACAGGAGCGTGTCTACTACAGTGTTACATCACCTTTCCTTTTAACACTTAATTGTTTGGGGAATGAAGACACCAGTACATTCTAAACTCACATTTGTGGATGCAGTAATGAACAGTATTTACTGACAACAGTTTGTCAAAGTATTCCCAACCCCGTGTAGTGATATCTGTTGTGAAAGCATGCTGGTTTTTAATGCAGTGTCATTTGAAGGATCGAAGGTAACCGGCAGTCCATTGTCGTTTTCGGCCTTTCCCTTTACATACAGACATTTATTCAGTCTCCCTGAATCTTCTTATAATATTAAACATGATAGAGAGTTAAATACTTAACAGTCCTTGCAATGGAACGTTGTTCTTAAAGTGCTGGATTATTACCTGACAAATTTTGACATGAACCTTGACTCATCCTTGCTCATAAAGAATTAGACCCTCCTTGGATGCTTCTTTTGTACTCAAGCTTGATTGCAATCACAATGTTCTTAGTCTTAAATATCCTCTGTTCCAACTTTTTTGAAATGTGTTGGAAAGCCCAAATTACAGAATGAGCATATATTTACAAAAAACAATGAAGTTGATGGGTAAAACATTAAATATCTTGTCTTCATACTGTTTTCATTTAAATACAGGTCAAAGTGGATTTACAAATCACTGCTTTCTGTTTTTATTTGCATTTCACATACTATCCCAACTTTTTTGGAATTGAGCTTTGTACATGCATGAATATCCTTCCTCAGGGCTTCCAGGTGCTAGTGGAGACAGAGTGGCTGGATTTTGGGCACAAATTTGGGGACCGTTGTGGACACCAGGAGAACACAGATGACGTCAGTGAGCAGTGCCCTGTCTTCCTGCAGTGGCTGGACTGTGTGCACCAGCTACTCAAGCAGTTCCCCTGTCTCTTCGAGTTCAATGAGGCATTTCTGGTCAGCATTTGGCAATACGAACTTATCCTTTCTTAGTTAAATGATTGAGCATTGCTTACAATGTTGCTTTATATTGCATCATTTTTTTTTGTCAAAATTAGGTTATGGGAGAGCTATAGACTGCCCATGCAGAGCTTTTGGCTGTTTACAGTTGGAGGCTGCATTAGCTGGACATTTTAGGATTCAAAGGATTCAAAGGTTTATTTGTCATGGGTGAACAACACAGCATAGCAGTGTTGTCCCCATGAAAAGTTTTGTTTCCAGGCATCCTCAGTGCAAATATGGACATAATATGTATAGTCGGAATAGTTGTCCTTAATATGGAGTTAAGGTAATAATGGAAAAGAATTTAAAACCGCTTGATTTTGAATGTGGCTTAAACACGCAGAAGACCTTACTGCTTGTGCTTGTGGTGGTGACTGCAGGTGAAATTGGTGCAGCACACTTACTCGTGCCTCTATGGAACCTTCCTGTGCAACAACAACCGTGAGAGGGAGGCCCGCAACATCTACAATCGCACCTGTTCTGTGTGGTCCCTGCTGCGCACGGGCAACAAAAACTTTCAGAACTTCCTCTACATCCCCAGCCAGGACATGGTAAGTCTCTCTTGACTCCTCAACTGATTCCACTAGTTTATACTGTATCCTCAACTTTAAAAATTATAACTGGAAGTCTTTTCATAACTCTTGATTAAAGAAGTCCTTATAAATTAAAAATTTCAGTAATATTTATCCCATAAGCTGCTTGTTCTATGCAGTTAGCTGTGTTCCAGAGTCTGTTCTCGAAACACAAGGGTGCAGGCAAGAGTATTTTCTTATCTCTTATTAATTCACAACATTATTTGCAACATTCATCAGTATCTAGACTTTAAAATTACCATATTGGCAGAAATACAAAGTGGTATTTTTTCTGGGAATTACATCTGAAAAAGATGGTGCTGTCTTTTATTCGAGGACTAGACCTATAAAGGTCACATACTGTACAACACCAGTAGGTGGCGTTACTTTTCCACTGACGTCAATTATCCACAGGACTTATTGACTTAAACAAATGAGTGTGAAAGATGACAAAATGTCAAGATGGTCTGTAAGAAAGTAGCTCAAAGTTAGGCCAAATTAACCAAAGAGTGAGGGGGAGTTATGATGCCAATTTTTGCCAATTTTTTAATGGTGATCAGTTAGGCAGAGGTGTCAAACAGCTCTCAAGCAGCCAAGAAATATAAAGTTACAGAATGTTCTGTTTGAAGATGGGGAGCCCAGAAAGAACGTCTTAACACAAATGCGGTAAATATGAATAAATATGATTTCTCTTTTTAAACATTTTTCCAAAAATGAGTGTTGAAAAAGAAGGGGTCGTCTTATAATCAGAAGGGTCTTACTATATTCGGGCCAATACAGTAGCTTGAAAATCAGACTAAAGACTCTGAGTAGCACTGAGGATACATTTGTAGAAAATGAGCACTAACTGAAATGGAGATTAATGTGGTCATTTTAACAATACTGTAGAGGTAAACCCTGGTATATGTAGTTTCACTGTAATATAACTACATTTTTAACACCAACTTGCAGTTTCCACAATAAATGCCCTTCCTATAACATAGACTAATAAAGCAGCATTGTAATGCTTTGTGATGCAGTACTGTTCAGTACAGCAGCCAGTGTGGGCCACACATTGCTAATTATCCTTAGCCTTTGTTCACTTTGTTTCTACACATTTGTGGATTGTGTCCATTTTAAACTCAAAAGGGAAATAGTGCGATCCCCTTGTGTGTGACTGCAGGTGTGTGTGCTGCACGGCACAATCTCCTGTGTACGTGCTGTGTGGCACAATGCGCTGTCTCTATGTGCTGTGCAATAGAATGCGCGTGCAGAAGCTGCAAAGCTATACATTCTGCAAGGTGCTTCACAGTGTTTTAGTGATATTTTGGAACATTTGGGGTTTTTTTGGATGGGCTGAGAAAGCATTATTTTTTCTCATTTAAAATATTGTGAAAGGGGATCCTGGTATATGCAGTTACTACTTGTGCAGTGTTTTTAGTGATTAAGTGCATAAAATGGGCTTTACATTTTTGTCTTATTAGAGTGCCTTAACTGCCTGAAATGCACACACATACACAGAGGCACATCCTCCGCAACATGGGCGCATACACACAGACATGCATGTATACATACATACTGGGAAATGGATGTGATGATGCAGTCACAAGTTGTGTTCTGCAAACCTTAGAACTGAGGGCAGTTGGGGTGCGGTTGATGGTGCATTAAAAAAAAAAAAAACAACAACATATACCCCATCAGGGTAGGGGCCAAAGGAAATGAGACATGCACCAGAGAGAATCAGAAATAAGGATTGTCACACTGTTGTTAAAATAAATAAAGGAGCCATGCAACTCCAAGTGTATGAGCATGAGCAACAGTATGAGCGCTGTAACAAAACAGCTCTAAACAGGGCAATGTTGAGTGGGTATTACTATCAGACGAAATTCTTGTTTAGTGCTCATTGTTGTCTGTTTATCACATAAATATGTGCAGGGGTTTTTCTTATTGAATTACAGCACCCTGGAACTCCAGATATGAGCATGAGATTTAATCTGCTTCCGCAAGTCCTACAGTTACAAATATTTTTGCATTATTTTTATCTTCAGCGATGTGTTATTATTTGTAACATGAGACCCCTTCCTCAGCACCAGCCCAGAAAGTGATGGTATAACTACACAATTTCAAGGTGCAATGAGTTGCATGCATTTGTTTCGGCAGTGAAGACATCAGCACTAAGGACTGTGGTGCTCTGCAAGTCAGTATCATCTTTCTGTGTTTGTGAACAGTTGACCAGTAGCTGACATGGCTCTTTTTCCAGGTGCTTCAGCCAGTGTGCCACACCCGCGCCTTGCACCTGTGGACAGCTGTCTATTTGCCCACTTCCTCACCCTGCACAGCTGCTGAGGACGCCATGGAACTCTACCTGTCACCTTCAAGCCAGGGCGAGGAGCTTTCTGCCCGCTCTCTGGATAGGTCAGTCAAGCCATCGGTCACATGTGGTGTTTACCTATGGGCACAAATAAACATCTTTCCAGGAGGCAAACGGTTAGTTAGATAGTTAGTTAGTTAGTAAAGATATATGCATTTTTTAATTCAGATAGTGCAGATGTGTTTTGGAACATTAGGGCTGACTGAAATTAATTTTTGCGTTGATAGAGTGCCCTCTACTGGTGGTAATTGGAAGTCATCGGTCAAAAATGGAGAATGAATTTTATGACTTTTGTTTACAGGCTGCCCAAGACTCGCTCCATGGACAACCTGGTGTCGGCCTGTGACAGCGGGGTGACCCTAACTCGTACCTCCAGTGACCCAAATTTAAACAAGCACTGCCAAGAGGGCCGTCCGCCACTGGAGCCTAAGACAACTATAGGGGTGTCCCTTGGAGAAGTTCTTGATACTAACACTAGAGACTTAGGAGGGACTGGCAATGACCCGGTTCCCCTCTTGTTGACAAACGGACCAAGTGATGAGGATGTGTTGGAGGAGCCCTGCCTGACCACACAGCCTCAGCCTTCTGTGCACTCCACTGCTGGGCAGGTTGGGCCACTGTACCCGACGCAGCCTACGCACAATACTGGCCAGGCTGTGCACTCGGAGAGTGGCCCAACCCACCCATGCTTGCCACTGCAAACTGAGCCAGAGATTCGGACTCCTGACAATACTTGTTCCCCTGGCACATGCGATGCCCTGTTGCGGGACAGAAAACCTGAAATTCATACAACAGAGCTGCCGCCTGTGACCTCTGCTGAGCTGTGCCCTGCCCCTCTGAGGGACAATCCTGAGGAAAGGCCTTGTAAGCAGACGGACCCCAAGGAAGAGCAGAAAGCAGAGCAGCAAAGCCTGCCTGGGGAGCCTGCATCTGTGGGTAGGCTGCGGCCCGAGTGCTGTAGGGTGGCACGGCGCTTCATCTCACAGAGCCAGCTGAGTGAGTTCACGCTGCTTGACTCCAACTGGGACAGCGTGCAGGGTCTGTCCTGCCCTGCTCTACAACAAGGCTTCCCAACGCGGAGGCTAGCAGGAAAGCTGCTGCGGGCCCAAGGCGTGGCTCCTGGTGGCAGCTGTCACAACTCCCGCCGAGAGGCTCCCCGTCTTGTTGGCAGCCCTGTCCATTCCAGCTGGTTATCAGCTGTTAGGAGCTCCACCCTATGCTCCTCCCGTCAGCTGCTGACCACCCCATCACCACCCCCAGCACTGACTCCGGCCTACCTGGATGACGATGGCCTGCCAGTGCCCATGGACGCAGTACAGCAGCGTCTGCGGCAGATTGAGGCGGGCTACAAGCAGGAGGTTGAGGTGCTGCGCAGACAAGTGCGCCAGCTGCAGATGAGGCTGGAGAGCAAGCAGTACTGCACGCCGCCCTCAGAGCCTGATGTGGACTACGAGGATGACATTGTGAGTGGCTTCGTCTCCTGTCCTTGGTGTTAATGATATGTTGAGTCCTTAACCTTGGACTCTTCTCTGGTGGGAGATTTTACACACAGTGAGTGTGCTTTCATGAGGTTTGAACAAGTAGCTTAACAGATCACCCTTCAAGGAACCATCTGCACTTATTTGAAATAAATATAACATATGCAGGCACTACAAATACTCTTTGGAAGGCACAGACAAGTCATTCAATTATATTATGTACTTGTTTTTATCCTAAAGTGGTCAAAAATAAAATGCTAGTTAGCAGGAGATAGGTTCAAATGGAAGCCCACATTACCCGCTGCTTAACTACCATTGCTTTTAGGGAGTGAAAAGGATGATGGCCATTAGTCATCCATGTGGACAGTGGTAGATGTCTGCAAAACATGCTGCCAGTCATTGTAGGGGTCACCTATGTTTCATGATCATATACAACCTGAGAAGAGAATCGCATCATTATACAGTACATTCCTGAGTCCGTGGAAGCCAAATATCTAGAGTTTAATGTTGAAATCACTCTCTTACAAATGTATTGTCAATTATCTGGCAACAGGATGCCTGTGATAAACACAGCCTTCCCTCTAGTTTGGTGGCACACTTGTCAACATTAACCACAGGATGTCAGCTTTAACTAGTTGGTTTCTCAATATACTAATTAGCTTGAATAATTAAGATGAGTTGCCACTGTGTTTATAACCTCATCCGGTAAGGAAATGTACTCATATCTCCGCGCAGATGCACTGCCACCTCAACTGTAACAGCATGCAGACAGTGCCTGCTTGTGACTTATAAGCTCTTTTACACAGAAAACGTACGACGTTGTCAACAGGCGAATACAAATAATCGTATAACTTACATTCATTCTACAGTCTGTTCGTTTTTGCTTTTCGCTGCTTTGAATGTCTTTGCTTGTAATATTTGAAGAACCTGACGATGTGAATCTTCCACATTTGAATTCAGTATAACTGCCATATGGAACCCTGTCATGCTGTTGTTGTGCGACCTTCTGCAGACGTGCCTCCGAGAGTCAGATGACAGCGGTGGGGAGGACTCTGTGTCGGAGCACAGCGAAGACCGTTTCTCAGACTGCAGCTGGGACCGGGTGGAGCGGAAGGACACAGAGGTCAGCGTGCCACGTTGCCTGCTCCAGGTTTTTCTGCCGCCTCGCTGCCACACCATCTCGCCCGCTATGCACCACATCTCCGGCCTCTGCACGTGTGCATTTCTTGATCTGACACTGCGCACCCTTGGTTCTGTGTCCACAGGTCACGCGATGGGTGCCGGACCACATGGCTTCCCACTGCTTCAACTGTGACTGTGAGTTCTGGATCGCCAAACGACGCCATCACTGCAGGTGGGCACTCTTCCTCTGCAGGCACAGGGAGAGCACTGATGGACTCCTCTTCCTCACCATCATCATAATTATTCATGGTGTTTATTTTTATGTTTTGACCTGCATTGAAGATTGGAAAAATGTTCAGTTTGATGATATTTCCACTGAAAATACAAAAAAACAAGCTTTGTTGTTACAGTTTGACACTATGCTAACAATTATGAGTCTCCACAAGTTGGAGGCATCAGAATCAGATTTATTGGCCAAGTATGCTCACACATGCATGGAATTTGGCTTTGGTTTTCAGTTGCTTTCAGGGAACTTTAAAACAGCAGAACAAACGCACGCACGCACACATGCATGGCAATACATGACAGTGCAGGAGTATAAGAATAAGGGAAACATTGCACAGACTAACATCCAAGTAACTGTTCTTGTATCTGCTTGTTTTGGCACACAGTGATCTTTAAGCGCCTGCCAGATGGTAGAACTTCAAAAAAGCTGTGGGCTGGCTGAGAGGGGTCGGTGATTTTTTCCTTGCCCCTTTCCTAATACAGGAGAGGTGTACTGGTCCTGGAGGCAGGAAAGTCTGGCATCAATGATCTTTTCAGCAGACCTGGCTGTTCAGTGTAGCCTGTTCTTGTCTTGTTTGGTGGTTGATCCAAACCAGACTGTGACTGAAGAGCTGAGAAGAGACTTGATGACTACTGTATAGAACTGGATCAGCAGCTCCTATGGAGGTTGAACTTTCTCACCTGATACAGGAAGTACATCCTCTGCTGGGGCTTCTTTATGGTGGACACTGTATTGATTTCTACTTTAAATCCCAAAAGATTGTTAAATCCAAGGAACGTGAAAGTGTCCAGAAGGCCAGCTGTTCAACCTCCTGTCTATATGCAGCCTCCTCACCATTTCTAATGAGTCCTATTAGAGTTGTCTTGTCTGCATATTTTAGGAGCTTGACAGAGGGGTCCTTTTGAAGTGTAGTCGTTGGTGTAGAGGGAGAAGAGCAGTGGAGAGAGCACACATCATGGGAAAGGGGGGGCACCAGTGCTGTTTGTACAGGAGCTGGACATGAGCTTTCCCACTCTCACCTGTTGCCTCCTATTTGTTCGACAGGCGCATTGAAGGGGATCCAGTATAGGGTTTGTGGTGTGTTGTAGGTGTACCAGGATCAGAAATAAAGGTCTTCATGACAACAAATGTCAGAGCCTATAGTCATTTAATCCTGTTATAAACTGCTTTTTAATAACTGGTGTGATTATGGAGTGTTTAAAGCAGGAGGGAACTTTTTGCAGTTCTAGTGGTCTATTGAAGGTCTGTGAAAAAGCAGGAGCCAGCTATTAGCACAGGTTTTCAGACAAAGTGTGATGCTGCCTGGGCCTGGTGCCTTCGTGGTCTTTTGTTTCTGGAAGAGTCAGCACACATCCTCCTCTCGGATCTTCAAAGCAGGTTTAGTGGCTGGGGGGGCTAGGTGATGTGTATTAGGTGAATTGAAGTGGGTGAGGGGGGAGAACATTGGATTATCAAACCTGCAGTAAAACACATTCAGATCTTCAGCCAGTTGGTGATTCTGCGCAGTGCGGGAAGATGGTTTTCTGTAGTTGGTGATGTGTTGCAGGCTTTACTACACTGATGCAGGGTCATTGGCTAAGAAGTTGTTTTTCTGGTTTTCAGAGTAACTCCTCTTAGCGACTCTGATTTCCTTTGTCAGTGTATTCCTAGCCTGCCTATACAGCCTTGACCTGCAGAAGCTGCCTGAGTTTGGCTGTGAACCACAGTTTGTCATTGCCAAATTTTAACCAGGTCTTTGTAGAAATCCACATGTGCTCAGAGAAGCTGATGTGAGAAGTCAGCGTCAGTAAGCTCATCTACGGTATGTCAGCGGCTACAGATTGAAAAACACTCCAATCAGTACAGTCAAAACAGGCCTGTAGCTCCAGCCTTGCCATATCCTCACAGTATCGACCACAGGCTTGGCATTGTTTAATTTCTGCTTATATGTTGGGAGAAGGTGAATCAAACAGTGACCAGAGTCCCAAAGCTGAACAGGGGACAGCACGATAAGCATCATTTTACACCATATAGCAGTGGTCCAGTGTGTTTTTGTTTTAGGTGGGACACTTAATATGCTGTCTGAATCTAGGCAAATTGCAGCTGAGAACAAAGACTTTTCACTTTCTGTCACCCAGTTTCTGCCAAATATTTTTTTTTTAAACAAAGCATTACAGTTAAGTCATTATTGTCCAGTCTGAGTTTGAACTTAGAAAAGATATAGAAAAGATGAAACATTTTAGAATGACTTGAGAATGTAATCGTCTAGAATTGATTGGAAACTGGACAGTTAGATGTTTACATTTGTAAAGCCCGATGCTGTGCCGCTCATGCTACAGACTGACACAGTGGACAAACAATGCAGAGCTGTACTTTACAGTGTTACTGAGGTTGCAGCTGTGGTATTACAGAGGACACCAAGACTGAAGGTCTTCTTTTGTCACCCTCAGGAACTGTGGCAACGTGTTCTGCAAGGACTGCTGCCACCTGAAGCTGCCAATCCCTGACCAGCAGCTCTACGACCCTGTTCTGGTGTGCAACTCGTGTTATGACCTGCTCCTGGAGTCCCGCACGCGGGAGATCCGGAGCCAGCAGCTGAAGAAGCCCATTGCTACCGCTTCCAGCTGAGAGCCCGGCCTGGCCCGGTGCCAGCCCCGCCCAGCGGATGCCACCTCTTTGCACGCGCACCAGTTTGAGAAGATGAGCTGAGCTCCCCCTCACCCCGCTCTGGGCCGTGGGTGGGGACTCAACGTGCTTGGAGCCAAGGCTTGCAGATGGAACTGCAGGTCACGTAGGGAGAGGACAGAGCGCGAAGACAGAGAAGCGTTTAGGGAGTGGGAAGTGGAAGAGGTGGGGGGATGGATCCATTCTCCTCCCAGTGACAATATTAAGCCTTAAGGCGGTAGCGTCCTGCTGCCCCTTGGCTACGCTCTTTAAGCAGTGCTGTGCAGAAAGCCCACCTCGATCCAGTACTCATCTCAGACCTATGCACCCTGAACTGTGCATCCTGTACATCACCTAGAGGACAATCTCTCATCTACTGAAGTGTCTGGACTCCCAAAGCCCTGATCAGTATATTGGAGGCTTATCATTTAAAATGCTGCTACGGTATTTGAAATTTAATTTTATTATTAGTTTTGTTTTTTTTTGTTTTTTTTTTTGTGCACTACATGCTGATGTACATTTGAGGGAATTTGAGACCAAAAGTGAGTGATGAGGAAAAATCTTGGAGTTCACGCTGATGTGTCTTCTTGTGGGCCTCACGGAGCCGGAATGTAATTTTGGTAAAGCTGGGGGAGAACCTGAAAGCTGATGCAATTTCTGTTTCTGTGCGTAGATTGGTTGTGTACTTGTCTGTTCTTGCAGTGTATTTTAAATATCACAGTTATGCAGATATGTGTCTTTTCAAAGCTAACATGAATATAGCATTGTTGTGATGTTCTTCAGTTTGAGAAAGCGGTATGGGCAAAGGTAATTTACCAGTTTTAACTACATTTTGGCCTGGTAATCGTAAAGGCCTGGCAGGAACTGAAAAAGTTAGTGCACACCCAGCTAGTGTTGTATTTTTGAATGTTTCACTCACCGCATTGTACTTTCCAATTAACAACAATAATTTGTGGGGGAAAAAATGCCATTTGATCAGAAGGTTTTGATCACTGATTGTTTACAGCATGTAACGGGAAGCTTGAAGAGAGCATAGGGTCTTTTCACCATGCAGCAGTATCCATGACAGTTCAGCCATTCTCTCGAAACAAACTGTTCAACATTACATGAAGGCATGCAAGTCCCAAAAGAAAATACACGAGCCTGGTGGTTTTTGTTTCCTCTCTCTCCTGGTCATGGTTTCCACAGATCTATTGTACTGAACAATGTGTATGTGTTATTGGATAGTATTCCTAAAAAAAAAATAGTGCCATCTTTTTAAATTATTTATTTTTTTATTTTTTTTTTTTAAAACACATTTTTCTTCCATCAGTTTACACCCAGGTAACTAACTGGAACTGCTCAATACTTAATGGTACAAATAGCTAGCTGCTTAGTAAGGAGAAGGCTATTTTTAAAGTGCTATGGGGGAATCTAAGTTGTGTTCTACTTTAAAAGGCAAAACAATAAAAGGCTGTGAAAATGTAATTAATTAGCGGGCTTTCATGGTTCTCTGTTACCCATCGTTTCCAATCTTCTTTCAAGTGGTATTGATGAAGGATTCAGCAAGAACCTGGAACTGTAATGTACAAGTATCTAGTTGTCTAGATTGTACTAGTGGCTGAATCTGTCACCTAAATGTTGTAAAGAAATGCACTGTACAAGTTAAATCCCATTGGTTAAAGATATATATACAGTATAACATTCACCTCACAACAGTATTAATTCTGAGACTTATGATCTGCTGATAAAACATTTGCTGGCCTTCACAGTTAAGTTCTGTTATGTACGACAGCTAAGTCACAATTCATATTTTTCTGGGATTGGCCCTAAATGCAGTAAAGAAAGATTTGCATAAACTTGGATTCAGTGACACTTTCAGTACTTCTAAGATTATAAGGCTACTTAATACTATTATAAGGCCAACTGTGTTGTAAGGCTGAATTTCCTACATAAATGTACCATGTTTTTTTCTGCATTGTAACACTAGTACTGACCATTAATGTGTGGGTTTATAAAAGTCTGAACAGCTTAGTGCAGTAAGGTGAGGTCAACTTTCACTGATCAAGCAGTGAATGTTGTGTACTTTTGTAAACCAGGTTAAAGTAACACCAAAGCAAACATGAAACATGCATTCACATGCTTATAGAATTCTATTTTCTTTTATAAATGTAGAACGTACTGCACCTAATCATCTTTCTCTCCTTCTGGTATCTTTCCTCAGACATGGCTGCTACCAGATGTGTCTATTAATGTGGCACTGAATTGTATGCTTTCTTATAATGCAACTCTCAAGTTGGTCAGCCTGGTCTTGAATTCTTGGACAGTTCTGTCTCCCAGCAGTTGGAGCTTAGAGCCTCTAGTGTTGTTTCTGGTTCCTTTCTGGGCAGAACTCATGTACTCGCATGCATGTTTGGTGGATATGATGCCTTACAGGAGCTTCCATGCTGTGTGCAGGCAGGTCACCGGCTGGTAGTTGGATGGTACTTGCTGCATTCATATCTGCTAGCATGCTGTCTGTTAGTAACTTGTCACCAAGTCTAGGAAAACTCCTACAGTGGCTGGCAGTATTTACAGTATCTTAGCCATGGTCATCATTTGCATGTCAACAAGCATTTGCTTACATTCTAGCACAGATTCCTTCTTTAGATCTTAATTTTATGGTTTCCACTTGTAGTTGCATGGTCTTTAAGCCTTGTTAGCTGCATTGTATGTCATCAATGTCCACTTTGAACAAGATACTTTTTTTTGGCAATATTTGACCACTGGATGACAGGTTTTTTTTTTGAGTGTTAATGATGGCTTTTTCTTTGCCCATAGTTTTACACATTCCACAGCAGGGTGCAGAAATCAGGCTAGGTTAAGGTGTCTTCTGCTCTTTGTTCACAGCTTCACCAAATGGTGGATAACAGCACTGCCTAGCATGTGGGAAACTGGGGTTTCATTTCCAGTCTAACTAAAACCACTGCTATACACAAAGAGCAATTAAGCAAAGTGCTTAACATGACACCTCCTGTCTTCAAATGTGTAGTATGAAATGAGTAACAAGAAGAGTCACGTCGACTTGGGTGACAAAGTGTACATCCAGCATTGAGGGACTGGGAAAATTTGATGACAAGTGGGCCGCTGAACCCAATCGCAGATGGACAAGATCTGATGATATGCACGCACTCAAGTGAGAAGTCATTCTGGGAGCAGAATGAGGACTAAATTTTATCAGAGAGACTGCACTAAACAGCTTTCTGAGCCAGGCAACCACTCTTATGACCAGTGTGTTTACGGTTAGGCATTTTCTGCTGTCATACCAATATCTGGCATGAGATGGCGCACTTTTCATTTATTTGTACAGCAATCTGACTGCATTAATACATGACAAAATCAGGATCAAATGTATTTGCCCAAGTATGCATACACATACAGGGAATTTGGCTTCAGTTCCCAATGGCTTACAGTGCTCATAAGACAAACACAACAAACATACAGAAATACATGGACTGAAGACACATTAAAACCAGCTGCCTAATATTGTGTAGATCCCCCCCCTCGTGCTGCCAAAACAACTCTGACCCATGGAGGCTTGGACTCAAGACCTCTGAAGGTGTCCTGTAGCATGTGACACCAAGACGTTAGCAGCAGATCCTTTAAGTCCTGTAAGTTGCAAGGTAGGGCCTCCATGAATCGGACTTGTTTTTCCAGCACATCCCGATCGGATGAGATCTGGGGAATTTGGAGGCCAAGACAACACCTTGAACCATTCCTGAACAAATCGGGGAATAACGTTGCCATGAAGGGGTGTACATGGTCTGCAACAGTGTTTAGGTACATAGGTGATGTGTGTCAAAAGTAACATGCACATGAATGCCAGGATCCAAGGTTTCCCAGCAGAACATTGCTCAGAGCATTACTGCCTTCTTCTCATAGTGCATCCTGCTGCCATGTCTTCCCCAGGTAAACAATGCACACATGATCTACAAATGTAATTCATCAGACCAGGCCACCTTCTTCCATTGCTCCATGGTTAGGTTCTGATGCTCACGTGCTCATTATAGCCCCATACACAGCCACCTGAGATGCACTCAGTTCTGACTGACTCACTGTTTTGACGCCTGTCATAAATGTAACAGCGTGGGGAAAGAACCTTGTTTTTGTATCTGGTTGTTTTGGTGCACAGTGATCTGTAGTTCCTGCCAGATGGGAGAAGTTCAAAATAGTTGTGGCCCAGGTGAGAGGTGAGTTTCCTTACCTATCTCCTAATTTGGGAGGGGTACAAGTCCTCAAGGCAGGGCAACCTGGCATCAGCAACCTTTTACGTAGACCTTACTCTATGGTGCAGCCTGTCCTTTTCTTGTTTGGTGGCTGATCGAAACCAGGCTGTGATTGAGGAGCTGAGAGGAGACTCAGTGACTGCTGTGTAGAACTGGATCAGCAGCACCTGTGGCAGGTTGAACTTCCTCAACTGGTAGAACTGCATCCTCTGCTGGGCCTTTTTTTAATATGATGGACACCATGTTGGCTTTCCACTTTAGATCCCAAAAACTTAAAGGTGTCCACCATGGACACAGTGTTGTTGAGAATGAAGGGGGGGGGGCAGTATTGGGGAGGTTCCTAGTGAAATTCAC
Source organism: Heterotis niloticus (assembly GCA_018136845.1). NCBI lineage: Eukaryota > Metazoa > Chordata > Actinopteri > Osteoglossiformes > Osteoglossidae > Heterotis > Heterotis niloticus. The sequence continues at coordinate 23,696,304 of CM030890.1, forward strand.
TATCTCACAGTGAGCTGGACAAGTTTACCATGGAGGAGAATCCATACGAAAAGCACTTTATTTTGTCTTAGCACGACTCTGCGGTACTTGTAATATAACTAGCGATATCTACTGACTTAGTCAATTTATCGCAAAAACAAAGTGTTTGCCACAAATGGGACGCATTAAATATCAAGTCATCTTCTGCAGTGCCAAAGCTAAATCAAACAAGGTGTTTCTACCGCCTTTCTTGCAGCTCCGGACGCTTCGAGCTACTTGCAAAACTTCCGGGTTCCCGACCTCCAATTGGAGTGCGTTGCATTGTGGGGCAATTACGTCAGCGTGAGAGATCCTCGCTGTCACTGGCCAAGGTGCTGAAACTGAGTTTTCGCGCACCTTTAAGTAACTTTGCTTTCCTCAGTGGGCAAAAACAAAGAAAAGTCGTTATTTAAGCATTACGTTAAACACACAAAGGAAGTTTCCTGGGGCAGCGGTTCGCGCCTCCTGCTGCTGCTCAAGAAGTTCACCCCGAGTGGGCAAAAGAAAGCGCAAGGATGCGCTGCTTCGGAGAAAAGCGGTTAAATCATTTTAAAAAATCGGTTTATCGGAATGTAAATATATTCTTGCTTAATATTAGTGTGAAAAATATGCGCCAAGTTGAGATAAATAAAAGTCAAAGCTGCATCAAGCGTGACGTTTTCAAGTAAACAGTATTTTTGTCTTTTATATGTCAGAGGGCTTTCATTGGCGTAATTCAAAGTTCCTTAAATTAATAAATAGAAACGTACAGTCGTGGCCAAAAATACTTCTGAAAAGCTATTCAAACTTAAAAATATTTTGGCATCATCCATAGCTATTTTTTTTACCGTCAGCAGAACAAAATCTAAAGTAAAAATCTTAATAACTTAAGTCTTACCATATTCCACAGGAAACTCCCAAAAAAGCTCAGACAATATTTCTGGCTCCTTCTACAACTAGTTTGAAATTATTTAATTTGAAAGTAATTTTTTTAGTTTAGAACTGACAAAAGGGAGAATAAAGTAAATAAATGAATGGAGAAAATGTCTCATTCTTCTTGTTTGTGTTCCATGGAAAAAGGAAAAAAGACAAAAATTGTTTAAGGTGGTCAGATTTCTGGCTGCAGCCACAGAGAGAATTTCAAGGCATCAAGTTCACCTCCAGAGACCTTGATGTTCCAGTTTCCATCATAGACAACCACCCTGGATTTCACCAACTGACGGTTGGCACAATGGAAGAAACACCTGGATTAGCTGCCATACAGATTTGTGCTGTCAACCATCTATCCATCACCACCTGATTAAAGACTGATTCTGTGGTAGGACCCCACTGCTGGGAGGGAGGGAGGGAGAGAGCTAAAAGCCTGAAAACAGAAAAACAATCCATTTCAGAGTGATGTGCCATAAAGTGTCAAAAAACTGTGTCTCCAAATGTCATGGGTCTTCCAAGATCACAATGACCTTAACCAACACTTCTGAAAGCACCCAGGAACACTTAGGGACAAAATGCTGGACTGTTCTAATGTGGTCAGGACTGAGATGAGATCTTTATCCAACTGAAAACCTGTAGAAAGGCATAAAATCAGTAAGTGGGAGAAGAATGTTCATTGATGGCAACCGGAAGAGCTTTCAACTAATTTGAGCAAAGGCACCACCACCAAATACTGAGTCTGAGATGTCAATGTCATTTTTGTTGTCTGATTTAAGAAAATGCATCAAGTTCTGCAGGTTCTGTAATTTTAAGTGTAAGGATTTGTAGAGACTTTTCAATTTTTTTTTTGGGAGAAAATAAAGGATATCAATATTTTGGCCATGACTTTATAACAGGTGCTGTTCAGCCAAGCACAAGCATAGACACATGAATATACAGGAAATAATTGTGTCATTTAGTACACTTCTAGTGCAATGCTGACAAAAGACTTTACATCATTTTGATATCCATTTAACTTCCAGTGCAGTAACTGACCCATTCAGAGAGTTCTGCCTTTGTTATTAGAGCAATTTTTTTAGTAGCACCTTGATCGAAGGTAGAAGAGGAGAACTTACATTCTCTGTGTCTAGGTGTGGTATTTCTAACCACTACTGCCAACCATCCCTATACCCAATGTCCTCCTCTCTCATAAATACATTCCCCCCCCCCCCTTTTCTTCATTTTATATATACACATATTTTACAATATATCAGAATGTAAAACAACCTCCAAACTACTCTGTAGAATAGACACACACACACACACACTTTACTATTAGATTTTCTGAGTTCATTGAACGCCCCCATCCCTGTATGAACCCAGGAACGCAAATTGATCGGTTTAAATGTATGAAATGATCGTCGGTTACGCACCTCTCACACCCGGCCCTTCCTGTACAGCGGCCACAAGGTGTCGCAGTTTCCCCCCAGGAAAGCGTCCGTCCGTTTAAAGGCGAGGTCGCACGAGAGGTCAGGTGATTTGGAAATTTTCAGGAAAAGAAATAAAATGCACACCTGCATAAAGTTATAGAATTGCTATATCCTACAAAAAAAAAAATCACTTTAGTGCTTGTATTACAAACTGATTAAACATTTATTAAATTGATGAGAATGGACATCATATGCTATAGACATCAACTTTGTGATGTAAAAACCCAAAAACTAACATTAAACAGAACAATTTAATTTTTATATGGAGAGCTATATTTGTGATTGCTGATGAAAAAAAAAAAAAAACATTTCAAATAATTATGCTAGACTGCTGGCAACTGTTTCTGTGGCCTTGTGAAGCCAAAGTGCAAGTTTCATGACTAAAGGTGTACACACACAGCACATTAACCAACAGCACCACCCATCTAATCAAAAACTTTTCAGCACATCTTCTGCTCATAATCAGAGACCATGAGCATTCCTAGGAATTTCAGGGTTGATATTACAGCCAAAATAAATCAAGCAAAGCAAACAATGGCTGGCACGAAGAAAGATGTCCTTTGGCTTTTAAAAGCTGAGCTGGGAGCTCAGGAAGACCATCTGTTTATCAAGAATGTACCATCACCCCAGCAGAAATTCCACAGCCTTTACCAAAACCTCCTCAACCCAGGTGTATTAACAGCATGTTGGTACTCCTGTGAAGAAACAAAAAAAAAAAAAAAAAAAAAACCTCTGGCTCTTTTTTTGCACCTGAGAAGAATTTATGAAGGGATAGCACCTGGTGCAACCACTTAGGCCAAGGTGAGGACTACTAAAGGAGAATGAGAAGCAAGAAGGTAGTGGCTTGTGAGGGATTTGTGGATGTTGGTGTTATTTTGTTAGTAGTGGGGTTGCCCTTTTTGTCTCTCCTCTGTTTTCAAGTTGTTTGCACTTGTAGGTGGGCCAAAGTCCTGATAAACCCTCTACATTCATCTGCTTCCTTGGGTCTGGTCTCTTTCTGTATCAGTCAAGCCTGTTAGGGTTTTCATTCCTTCACACTCTATTTCAGTTCTCTTAACAATGTGTTCATTTGCAATTCAGCAAAATGGCACATAACTTAAAAATAAATCTATAATGTGAATAGTGTCCTGACACCACAACAGTTGGCAATTTTTTCCCCCCTTTAGAAGCTTGAAAAATAAATATTTGGTTGCAGTAATCAGTATCTTAAGCCAATATTGTTCGTCCCTGCAATGTGGGGGTTAACATACACATGTAATGTTGCCTGCAGGTCAGTAGAACCTCAAAGGAACTTCAGCTGAGAGTGGAGATATGAGTCAACTTGTGCATTTGTTTCCAGGTCCTCAAAGCTTGAACAATTGGGCCCTTTAAAGAAAAGATTAAACCTGATACAAAATACTGAGCAAACACCGTGGAAGCGAGGGAACAGAGGAAATGCTGTAGTCCGTCACATCGCTGCTCCTTCTTCTCAGACAACAGTTGCTTTCATTTCACAGAAGAGCAAATGGGGTTGACGGTCAAATTGTTCAAATTAGAATGACCAATTGTCTTGTTCTAATCCTTCACAGCTTGGTGCAGCAGGCATGGGGCTCCATGGGAAGGCCCAGGAAGCAGCGAAGGCCTTGCAAATTCTCAGCCATGAAGCCCGAGCCTGGAGATAAGGCTCGACTTTGACCATGACCGCAAGCGACTTCTGATTTTTGAGCAAACATGACAAATGTGCGACGCAGCATGAGACTTAAAGGAGATTTGCGGACGAATGATTTTTGGTCCTGTTAGTTTTTCCTCATCTGTGCTGCGAGACCCAGCGGATCTGCCCATCCCGGGGTGTATGTACACCAGCGCTTAAAATGCTGTCCTATCTGCACTTTAATCCGCGTCTCAAAAACAGAGTCCCCACCGGAAAAGGAGTGGAAAAGGACATATTTGATGGTGTGCTTATCAGGGAAGTTATTTATTAGAGGTGATGGCTGGGGGCGGGGCCACGGCTCCTTCCTCAGCACAGTGTCTGCCTCAGATAGACGGGCTATAAGACCCCCTGCAAGGATGTGATCGCAGTGCGTGAGGGAGCTCATGGTGTCGCGCTCCTCTGCTGAGCCCCCGGAAGACCACAATGCAGCAGCAGCAGCAGCAGCAGCTCCTCCTCTCTCTCCTCCTTGGGCTCCTTGTGGAGGCCGCAGCCGGTGCAGGTGGGTCCAGCTGTGCATCTCCATGCAAACTCTCCTTGCAAGCGCCGATCCTGTTTGTGCCACAGCAGTGCAGCAGAGTATAAATGTACCTTGCAGTCTGCCGAGCGGCTCTAGCAGTTGCTCAGAAATAACTGCGGCAACAAGAGATGAAGAAACCGGGGTTTTGCGCGTTTAAGAGCACTTGGGATTGTTTTAATTTTTTACTTTTGTTCGTGCTTATTTTGTTCGTGAAAATCCTGCTTCCAGCATTGAGGGTATATTGTGCTGGTTGGGGGGGGAGTAAAAGTGTCGCTCGTGGTCGTTTCCGCTAATAAACTTGTCAATTTTGCGCCAAAATTTCGCCTTTAAAGCTGACGGCTTTGAACGAAGCCATTTGATCCTTTTGTTGGTTAAATGCTAAAATATCTGTGTTTCTTCATAGTGTTTTAACGCCTTTTGTGTCCCTACGTATTATTCTGGTAAGAGTAGCGAAAGTTGGGATTAAAAACGATGGTGAATGGCAGTCGGTGGGCTGAACGGATTTAATTTATTGAACGCAGGGAATTTGTTGTGAGGCGACGCCGCGCCAATTCCACGCGTGCGTAAAAGCAACTTGAATTTACCTGCGCGTTTGTCGCGTCAGAGGGACACCTGTGCGTCCTGCTGGGCAAGCAGAGGACAGGTGCGCTGGACCCCGCACGGCCAGGAGATGCGGGGACGTGAGAGGCGCCCACCCATTGCTGTGCGCTGGTCGGACCCGGACAGCAGGCGACCCGTAGGTGCATCAGTCCGGTCGCTGTGCGTGCGTGCTGTCCCCTCTCCCGCACACGCAACCGGGACCCCACGGACGCGCAGATCTGCTGGAACGCGGCAGCACGCGGTCCTGGATCGGCGCGAACCCCCGAACAACTGCGCTCCGCGTTCGTCTCCCATCGCGAAGGGGGTGGGTTTGCGGGGGCGGGTCAGCTTCGGGGGGGGTGGACTTGTGAGCGCCGCAAACTTCAAAAGCCCTTCGGATGGCTCGGTCGCGACACTCGGCAACTTTGAAAAGCTGCGTTTCCCCCACTTCAAGTGTCGTTGCCAAGCGTTATCTGCAAGATGGAGGACTTCTGCAATAATAATTTCGAGATCCCTCAAGTCGGACAGACTTGCTAACGGGGCGACAGGCGGTTCCGGCGGTCCAAGTCGGGCGTTTGTAAGAATGCCGCCACCAGAAGAAGACTTCGCGCTGTACTGCCGTTTGCGAAGGCGTTTCACCCTGAAGTGATGCAGTAAAAACGCCCCACAAGTGGACATTGGAGAGCTTGAGGTCACCTCGAAGAAAAGCGTCGGCTGAGTAAAGCCTCATAAGGTCACCACCTCAGTACATGACCGCGTTTACTCGCTTTTTACCGCCTTCATAATGTCGTCTGCCAACTTCTAAGCATTTTTGGGGTTTGTGTTTGGCAGCTGTTGCGTTTAAATAAACATTGTGAGCCCCTGACAAACAACCTCTGTGCCCTTCCACGGCTAAAGCACCAGGCCTGCAGCACCTTAGTCACAGTCGGTGTTTCTGTCCCTTTTGTTTGCCGACCTGCACTCTTATTCATTGCGCCCCCGCACACCTCTTTTCTTTGGACCTGGCGGCTCCTCTGAGACCTCATTGTTCACAGCGTCTTCAGGAGCTGCTCTGGAGTTGGCCCATTTGGTCCTGAACAACACTTTAAATCACAGGACTTCGCTGCGAGCCTGAGAGCTCTGTCCTCAGCAGGGTGGCACACCTGTGCAAAACACAATTTCTGCATGTAACTAACTCAAAAGCTACAGCCCTTTCCACTACACTACCTGCTGCCCCTGTATATCAAATATATCCTAACTGTGTGTGTGTGTACACACACAGATAAAACTAGAATTAGTGTTACTGAAAGAAAAACACATACAGGAGGACTTTAGAGAAACTTAGGAGGACTAGATTTTTTATATATATATATATATATATATAATGTTACACACACAGCATACACATAGAAGATCCTAGATACTTTATACATATATAGAACAAGTTAGATATTATATATGTGTATGTATGAGAAATTATATACACTGCCCAGCCAAAAAAAGTCCCCACCTAGATTTAAGTTAGTGTTATGATGGTTGTGTTGCTTCAGTTGGTCAGGTCTAGCTTCAGCAACATTCTGTGCCCAAAAAATGAACTCAGCTGACTACCTGAATATACTGAATTACCAGCTTTTTCCATCAATGGAGTTCATCTTCCAAGATGACAATGCCAGGATTCATGGGGCTCAAACTGTGAAAGAATGCTTCAGGGAGCATGAGAGAGACATCATTTTCACACATGGATTGGCCACCACAGAGTCCAGACCTTAACTGGAGAAGACTATGCAGCGGTCCGACTCTCCTGTCATCAATACAAGATCTTGGCGAAAATGAATGCAACTCTGGACGGAAATAAATGTTGTGACATTGTGTAAGCTTACTGAAGCAATGCTACGGTGAATGCGTGCCATAATCAAAGCTAAAGGCGGTTCAACCAAATATTAGTGTGTCACTTTTTTTGGCCAGGCGGTGTATATGTATATATGTATATAAGTGTGTGTGTGTGTGTGTGTGTGTGTGTATAATTTCTGCTGATTAAAATGTCCTCAGAGTAACTGCTGTTGATATAGCAAAGCATTGTTAACATTTCCACTGCATTGTACTGAAATGTTTGGTGTTCGGCAGGTTGGGTGGTGACTGGGGTGAGGAGGTTTGATAATTGTCAGCCTGGTGTTGAGCGAAACTGGAACACTGCGCAGCCCTGGGAAGGTTAATGTCCAGTGTCCTCCCGAGGGTCTCGGTGTCAAACGACGACCCTGTTTATTGTGGTCCTCACCCATGTTTATTTCCAGAAGCCATTATCCCGGAGCACAAAAGGAAGTGGCATGAGGCTGGCATACAGAAACTATGTTGTTTCTGCCGCAATTCAGAGGACTTCCTCTACAAACATTAAACCTTTATGTTTTTAATGTTGAGGAAGCCTTATGGATGTTGTAATGGGATGTATGTTTTATAAATATTTGATTTCTGGGATGGGATCAGATATAGGCCACAGTTTTGCTCGGTAGAAACATTCAAATCCATTGTGCGAGACTTATAACCTCTCAAATAAATATTTGAAACTGTGACTTTGGTGATAAAAGTGTTTCTGTCTAAGTTATTATGGAATGAAAAGGCATTAGTAGAGCTTATATCTTTTGTGACAATGAACAATAGGAAGAGAATTCCTGTATATTAGGAGATTTCTATGGCCAGGAATGAAACTGGAAATAGTCAAACCATTGTTGTTTGGAAAATAGGAAGGAAAAAAAAAAGACTGTTTGCAGGACTGTGTTTGGCTGTATTTGGGAAGCCTTACAGCAATATGTCACGGGGTGAACCTTTTGTTGCTTCCCCTGGACGTGCTTGTTGTCATCCTTCAAAATAATGGTTGTCATGCTCAACAATGTGATGTGAAGACGAATTGTTTCCGCTTGCAGGATTTGTAGCTTGTTCATTTGAAAATGCTCTTTGTGGGTCTATTTTAGTTTCAGGGTAATCAGTTAAAAACAAAGGGACTGAATCTGGACTTGTGCACATCTCCTAACAGCTGAGCAACATGAGACCACAACCACTGTGCAGTCTTCTTGGGTTGGCTCCTGCTCTATTTAAGTTGTCAGCCTCCGTTACCCCTTGTTTGCTTGTTTCACCTGTTATAATCTTAGTAGTTATGGCCCCCATTTGGGCTTTATAAACAAGACTAGGTTTCTCTCTCTTTTTTTTTTTTTTTACTACATTGAAGGTTTGATTAATAGATTAACACTGAGTATCATGTTTATGTACACTGCATGGCCAAAAGTGTGTGGACACCCCTTCTAATGACTGAGGTTGAGTTGTTTCAGTCGCACCCACACAGAATACAAATGCATTCTAGACAACTGTGTGCTTCCAGCCTTGTGGCCAAGTACAAATGGGTGTGATGCTTAGGTGTCCACATACTTTTGGCCACAGCGTATGAGGTGTGTGTCAGTATATAATTGTATGGCAGGTAATGGCTGTGAACAGGCGCAGGTAGACTACAGTACAGAATAACTAACGAAGTGAATCTGTGTTGCTATGTTATGATAAGTAATTTGAAACATTTTAAACTGGATTTTCAGATATTGGAGCTTAAATGAGCATCGCTTTTGGGCCTCAGGAACACAAAATTGTTCCCACTGGGATTAATGGCAATTACAGCTTTGACTCAGAACTCACCATACAGAGGGTTTTTCGGGAAACTTTTTTCTGTCCTTCAAAAAGTGAAGGAAGACTGCAGCAGCATTTCATTGCACGTCGTTTTCTTCTGCTTTAAATTTTCATAAACAAAAAGTAAAACATTTGCCTGAAAGTATAATCTTTTAACATGAAAATGGACAAAAGAATTTGCATACTTGTAAGCAAACCACATTTGCTAATCGGCTTACTTTTGCTTTCAGATTGGTGCTACCAATCCCAGGTGACTTGTGAAAGCCATTGTAAAGGTGAGGATTGCTCAGGTTTACTTTAATCTGTTCAAATGCTGGCTGTGCACAGACTCCACTGCTGGTCTCGTAGCTTTGCTGCTCAGTTCGAACCCCATCTGATTTTTCCGGCAGGACCAGAAAAATGGCATGAAGTCAAAAATGAATGCGGAAATTCAAAACAGTCCCCAATCAACATCATCACGAAAAAGACCCTGCTGCATGAGCATCTTACTCCCTTCCAGTTCAGGAATTATCAGCACACCTTTGACAGCAGTCTTAAAAACAACGGCCACTCTGGTGGGTATAAATACTCATTCTTCTTGGGTTAGCATTTTGTGTTTGATATGAATCTGAAGCATAATGCATTCTTGCCAGGTAAATGGTTTGCATTTATAAGCTGCGGCTGAGGTTCTTGTTCTTCAGAGTACACAGTCATTATGAAAGAGGTTGTATTTTTTTTTCTTTCCCCAAATGAGACTAAACATCATCATCATCATCATCATCATCAACATTATCAACATCTCAAATGTCATTAGCAACAACATCCTGAGGTGGAGCCGTGTCCCTGATGGGAAACTAAACCAAATCAGCAATGCCACAACACAGCATTCTCATGCAATATCTTCATTTGTCAACTTGTCTGTATTTCTTATTAAACTTCACTTCACTTAGACAAATTATTAGTTGTATTAATTGCGTAATGGTTGGGAAGAAGAAAATGGTACGAGTGTACAAATAGCTAATGAAACTAGTGCTCTGAAGCTGAATGTGAGCCCCGAAACACCTCACAAGCATCAATTTTTGCCCCACGGAGTGACTTTGAATTAAAATGTCGCTCTGCTCAAGATGTCCGCATTGGCCCATGCTTCCTTGCAGTCCAAGCGGACCTGAACCACAAAGCACTGATCAGCGGCGGGGGCCTGGAGACGATGTATAAGGCCGTGCAGTTCCACTTCCACTGGGGGAGCAATGGCAGCCGCGGGTCTGAGCACACGGTGGATGGGGAGCAGTATCCCATGGAGGTAAAAGCCCCACAAGGGGTGAACAGCAGCTGCGTTGCAGAATCAAATCGATCTTGTTGTTAATATTGTTTTATGTTATGATATTAATAATGCAATATAAATCTAAATTGTCAGTATTATTTTACAGTATTTTTTCGGCAAACAGCTTCAAATTATTTCCATGGGGTTTTTTTTGCATAACTGAGTAGGAAATGTTTTCCCTGTGTTGTTCTGACTCTGATTTTATTTATTTTTTGGTCCACTGTATTGCCAACAGCTCCATATTGTTCACATAAAGGAAAAATACAGCTCTTTGGCAGATGCTTTGCTGGATCCCACCGGAATTGCAGTCCTTGGATTCTTCTACGAGGTTCACGTCCACCAATTGCACGACAGTGCATTTTGTTTTTAATTTGCCAGCACTTTATTACGAAGATAAAAATGGTGGTGAACGGAGGCCGTGTTTGAATATGTTCATATCTGTGATTTCAGGAGTCCTCCAGTCCTAACAAAAAGTATGACCCCATCATAAATGCGCTGAAAAATATTGTGAACACCGGTAAGATGCATCCTTTTGCTTTTGGTTATTGGCTTAGTGTTTTTTGCTTTATGTTTAATACAAGTAATAAATTATATTGGAATGGAATTTTAAGTATTTTTACCTGATAAAATGCAGATGGCACAGGGTTTAATGACAAAAATTTGCAGCTTGAGCACCAGGAGGTCTTGGGAGGGAACCTGCAGGTGTACCTTTGAGGTCTTCCCAATGGACGAGGAGGACTGAATAATTTGCCCTGGAAAAAAATGTAATTTTTATAAATGGATAAAAGTGTAAATTACTCTGGTTTTAAAAGATGGCAAAAATAAGGGCTGTTCTAGGCGACCTGTTGATGGGGAAGCTCCTTTTCAGACAATGTTGTGCGGTGTTTGTGTTTCCAGGCAACACCACAGTTATACATGGTATATCCCTGATTTCACTCATCTTGTCAGAGAGGAACATGAACAGCTACTACCGCTACCAAGGGTCCCTCACTACACCTAGCTGCACCGAGGCAGTTGTGTGGACGGTGTTTGAACACACAATACCACTGAACAAAATGCAGGTTAGCCTTGACCTTGGGCCTCCAGGACCTTGGGCCTCCAGTGGTATTAAGTGAACACTTCAGCACATGGGCCTGACAGTTTGGTGTGTCTTCTTGGTGTCTTTCAGCTCAGCGCGTTCTCCACACTCCTCTTCCAGGACAGGAAGCCAATGGTGAACACCTTCAGGCCGGTGCAGCCCCTCAACGGGCGCCGGGTGTATCGATCAGGGAGCTGCATTGCTGCGGCCAGCGTCGCCCTTCTGGCCGCTTCCCTGTTGGTGTCCGTTGGGCTTTTGCTGCCCAGCTAGGTTCAGCCCCCCCCCATCCCTGCACTGACTGTACAAGTTCTAGCTGAAGCAAGCAAACTGCTCTGCTTCACACTGTAAACATTTCAGCCTGAGTTGCATGTTCCCAGCTAGTAAAGCAAAAGTGGTAATTTCGGAGAAACAGAACCAACTGCATCAGCATTCAAAGGTAGATGACATGCTCAAGACTAATGAATTCCTCGTATCACTTTCATGGCCTTTGCTTTCTTCACTATAATTGCTTTTTGAAAGAGAGGAAATGTTATAATCGGGAATGAATCAGCACTAACTTCACTTCCACACAAAGACCGGAAAAAACTGCAGAAGTGAAGATGGAAAATGTAGATGCATCACTAGCTTAAACCCCCATTTCTTCATATATACACCGCTATCAGAAAGCCTTCCTGTAGTGGCTTTCTTACGAGTGACGCGGGAGGGGGGGCCGTGCAGCAAGCCCACGACAAACAAAACACTGTCCAGAATTTCCAGGTGCATGCAAATGTCCGCTCTTTCACAGGTGAGTTCCAGGAGATACAAGTAGAGCAGAACGATAACTTTGGTCCAGAATATAAACTACCCCGAGCACCCAGGAGCTCCATCCATATATTACGTGCTTGAAGTTTGGCCGTAGATGCATTGTGCACAAGGGCATCTTCTCCTTCACGCAGCTTTCATGAATATCTGCTCCCCACTTTGCTTCAATGAGCTTGCTGGGTACGACGGCTCCATCAGGGATCTCAAAACTTTTGTTCCTTACTAACTGTACAGGGCTGCCGGTGTGGCCCTAATTCAGTCTTCAGTGTGAAAGTGATCAGGTCGAGATCTGCAGGTCTGTTTCACAGGGATAATGCACCTGATCCACATGTTTCATAGCACCTACTGTTCAATGCAGTGTCTCCAGCGCATGTATGAGCACATTGTGTACTGTGATATGTTTGTTATTTATAATCATATTTTATCTCCACCTGAAATCTAACTATATTTTGCTGAATAAAGTTGAGAGTGAACCAAGCGCTGAACTGACTATTCATCAGTTGTTTATTCATTTCATTGCCTGCATTACAACTGCATAAACAGATTTTTCCTCCTTTGGCCATGCCAAATAAGAGCAATATGAGTTGTGTAAGAATATGGGAACTCTAATAAGAAAAAGGAATAAAATGGTTTAAATTTGATTCCCCCCTCCTTGGTTTAAGTGATTTTACTAACAGGTTTTAACAATGTAAACTCTGAGTTCCACTTCTGGTCCATTTGCAGCAGCATGCCTGTAATCAGTAACTAGTTGTCAAAGTTACAGTTGCCACGGTCTAGGTTCAGTTGTCCCAGAATTCATCCAAATAGCCGCATACACAATTCAGAGAAACATGATCACCTGGACTGCATGCAAAAACCAGAGCATCTGGAGGAAACCCATGCAGGCATGAGGTGAATGTGTAGGATTCCCCATGGGTCGAACAGTGACCTGAACCCACAACTGATCATACAATGCAAGAGCTGTGAGGCACCAGTGCTACCTGCTATGCTGCCCTGCTGCCCTGGCATAACACTAAATAGAGCACATAAGCAGCTCCTATGTACTTCAGCTGCTGAAGAAGTGCGATTCAGTGGTCCAGCATAGCGTGAGAGCATCAGATGTGCAATAACACTGGGTATTTTTATCCCAGACAACTGGCCAAGAGATGCACCCATTCCCATGTTACACTTTTCCAGAGAAAACCTGGTTTTACCATATTAAAGTGTCTGCAATACTCTCCCAGCTTTTTTCAAGCTGTAAGGACGCATAGGATGAAAAGGTTTTCAATTTCACAACCAGGGCTGAAGAAATGCGGCAGAACTAACCCCTCTAATCCATTTCTAATTGACTTGCACTACACAGAGCAGCTGTCCCAATGGAAGACGGAATGCAAGAAAGACTCGGTGTCCTACCCTGACCGCCTCCCGCTGTCTGAGGACCCCTCTCTCCATTGCAGCTCTCCAGCCATCAAAAGCCTCATTGTGGCCCTCTGGACAGAGGAGGCTGCACACAAATAATGCAGGGATTATCGATCTTATCAAGCGCTCTGACATTGTTGAAAGGCATGTAATTCCCCGTGTTAGTGGTCAGGTGCACCTTCCTCCGGCGTCTGAGCTCCCTGACCCATTTGCCAATCTGATAGTAATGGACACAAGGGGCTGTCGCACCGGGGAGGGGGCACATTGCTCTCCCAGTATCCAAATCACAGTGTGTCATTCAGTCAGATCTGCATCAAATTAAAAAATTCCTCTTCAATGTGTGAACCAGAAACCACGCCAGTATTTCAGTGCCATTAGTACGTTTAAATATGCAATGAAATTCCCCTGAATACAAATTTATTTTGTCCTGCAATTCCAAAATGATTCCAAATTGTTTGCTATGTTTCGGTCATAAATGACTGTATGAAACCAAGACAGATGGGAAGGTTGGCCATAACGAGTCTTGCTAAATTGATTGGGATTTTTGCATTCTGCACAACAGACTGAAGAGGCCTGAGTTCAGCAGGGTTTTCTGTGTCTCCTTCCTCTGCAAGTCTATTCCAAAGGAACTACTGGGCTAAACCAGGTGAATAATTTGTTCTTTCAGGTGCTCAACTGCTATACAATAGAGATTCTTAGTACTTCAAACCAAAAACCAAGGCAAAGATCTGAAATGCACATGTTTATGCCAGCTTTTGTTCCAGCCGGTTTGCTTACTGTACTTTGTTTTAATTGGTCCAGACAGTTTGTAAATTCCAGAAAGTGTAAGGCCAACTCCTGCACCTTTTGAGATAAAATCCCCGGAATGAGTTGGCCCTGGTTCCTTGTAATTTGCAATGAAAATTCAGAATTGATGATGCATTTTGAGGAAGTTCATCAGCTAAAGTTCTAAGGAAGTGTTGTAGCTCAGTAGCAAGACGTGGCAAATGCAACAGTCTTCCATGGAGGGGGTTCAACATCCAGCGACCACATTTCAAGATCCACTACTATAACACGTTCACCATCTATAAGATAATGTACAGCTGACGTTTTTAAGCTGTTTATTGTGACCAAAACCATCTGTCACATTGAGAAAAGATACAGAATGCTCAGGCATGTCAGTTCGTGATCAACAATATCAAGTCGCAATAAAAATAACACGAAGGTTCTCAAACCATGGGAACTTAAAATAATATTGCGTGTACTTATCCTAAACGGAAGCAATAGACGGAAGAATAGAAGGTTCATTTCCCACTCACAAGGAGCGATTGAGTTTGCAGGAACGGAGTGCGAGCACAGCTGAAACGCAACGCAGCAGCCATCAATGTGCAAAGGCAGGGCCTCACTGTGGACGCTCAAATCCTGCCATTATCTGAGAAAACGTGCAGGTCCGCGTTCCAAATATGTGAATGAACTTAACCCACTTCCTGCAGAAGATACCACAATTTCTCGGCTTCATTAAACAATCATCTGCATGCTAGTTTACCGAGGAGCTCTAATGGAGATGCGTATCTGGCCATGTCGCAGGAGTCAAATGAAACACAAGCCCTCCCCTTCCGTTTCTTTACTCCCGGTTTACTATGGCTGACCTCGGTGTCAGGGTGCATGGACAATACTTCCACTGCATCATTGCAATAACATCCTGAGGAGGAGCCAAGTCCCCTGTCGCAAAATACAAATATATTTTTGCAAACTAATTTGTTCAATTACACAGTGATGAGAGCAAAGACAAGCCCCCTGCAAGGGCGGGACTCAGGGAATAATGGGCGGAAGAGAGAAGAGAAACATGGCGACCTTTCGACCACTCGACTGCAGCACGAGCGCCAGTGGGTCCTCCTGTTAGCCTGCAAACAAATCTGGGAAAGACCTCAAGAGGCCCTGTTACTATTTCGCAGAATATATTTATCCTGCAAGCATGATATTTTTAATTTTATTCCATGCTGGGGTGCACAGAAAAGAATGGTGCTTAGGTGTGGCAATAATGCGTCAGTCAGGAATGCAGTCATGTGGTGTGGTCGTGTTAGGCTGCATTCCCAACTGTGGACTCGCTTAAATATGAATACCCAGCTGAAAGCTGGGTGATGAAGTTTAAATTAAAAACAAACTGTATGCAATCGATATAGGAATTCAGTATATTTGATCACTATGTGTTGCTGCTTAAACTTACTAAATGGTAAATGAATTATTGCAAATCAGGCTTTAAATATAAGAAATGCTGCCATGTGCGTATGAATGGTTTCACAGAAATTAAAGTTTTATTCATGCTCATGTTGGCTGGAGTAAAAATGTTGGATGCTGTGTTTCTGTAAATCTTTGGAATAAAAGCAAAGGGAAAGTAGGGTAAATGCAGCGTGACATATGTCCAATAAAAATGTAAACTGTTTACCCAAATCAGGTACATTTCTGTTTTATTGCAAAGCAAATTTAAGAAAGGTCCTAGTAAGTAAGTCATTACAGTCCTGGGGTTTTTTCAGACATTTGCAGGAAAACATTTTTAAGAGGTTTGTTAATAAAAAAAAAAAAAAGGAAAAAAATCCAATTGACAAAATCTGTGCAATTAAAAGCATCGTATCTGCATTTCACATTTTTCTTGTGGTCCTGAGAAAATCAAGTTCAGTTCTTGTTTTGTAAATGGTGCAAACTGTTGCTAGAGATAAAAGCATCTATCATCTGCCTGTGTCAGCACCGTAGCCCAACGTAATCTTTCATGGCCGTTACGATGGCAGTCAGTCTGTTGCACGACAGCTGAAATTCAACTCCGTGCGCTAAACCAGGAAGAAATTTGTGCTTGGCTGTGATGGCTTGATGTTGCCTTTGTAAAAAAAAAAAATTCATTGTTTTCTACATAAAATTCAAAAGCGACCGCAGTGCATTAGAAAGTAATTTGTGTGTTTAGAATTGATACCAGATATATAATATTTATCTGCCAAAGCAAATAAAACACATACAACAAAAGCACAGGGGTATGAAAGCCAAGGTCAAAAAGGAAAGAGCTTCTCTTTGTTGGAAGCTACAGGCCTTTATATGATGCCATTTTGACAATGGAAAATTGATTGTTTTTATGGCTGCAAAGGCATAAAAGGTTCAGGTGCATGACAACAGTCTGGCAAACTGCAGCAGGATATACACAGGAAAAGAGCATCAACGGTTGTAGCAAAAGATTTTATGATTTAATAAGAAGAACCGCGTACAGTAGGGCGCATAGCGGTTCGCACTGCAGGTCACGCTGCTTCCTTTTGCATGATTTTGCATTTTTTGGTGCGCCTTTTGCACAGTGTGGGCCGGATGGAACCTCCAAAGGTCAGTTCACCAAATGTCAGCTTCCACACAGCTGCACTGTCTTGTGTTCTCTGCATCACTCTACCCATCACTTCCTCTCGCACACAGCATGGGAGCAATCCTAGAATTCCCTACAGCGCTTTAACAACCGCCGTGTAAAGGTTTACCTACCTCAGCACTGTTGTCGATCCTTTTCTTACTAAGCAAGTCCTCAGCAGCACAAGACAAGGCCTGCGGTCGAATCTCTGCAGCTTCCCTGTGGCATCTTCTGCACTCCTGGCCTTCCCTGTGAAAGCCAAGAGATTTTGTAGTAATGTAATTTGCTGGCAGGCTGTGAAATTCCTGTTCTGAACCATACATGGCAACCAGTTGGATTCCCATTTGCTCTGCACTTTAATTCCCCTCGTTGCTCCCGTTCATCTTCCACATGACAGTGTGGGCAGAAGCAGCAGGACCAGCACCTGGAATGGAGTAGAAGGATCCCTTTTAATTCCAGCACGATCGCTCATTGTCACACCAACATAACTGTGGGCAGGAGTGGCTGCAACGATTGTGCGCTTTCATGTTGGGGGACTGAAAGGAACCGTGAGAAGAATGAGGCCTGGGAAGCAGCACCGGCTTACGGACCTTCAGTCATCACCTCAGATGATCTGAGACCAGCCCACAATTTATCATAGTGATGTTTAGACTTAAAGGAAGCACTAGGCCACCTGGACAGGTTCACCTCACGATGACATTTTGATGGCAAGTGACAGCACTGTCTTGTGTTCAAGGATGAACGGTATACGTGCTTTGTCCTACGAAAAGCTCACTTTAAAATGCACCATGAGCTCCTCAAAAACCGTCACCTACAGAAACGGATTTGGTTCTTTCTCTTTGCGGAGCACAAGTATGCAGGGTATTGGCTGGCAAAAATGAGCTCCCTTTCTAAATTTTAAATCAATTTTAAACGCTACAAGGGTCGGAATGAACTTCAGACGAATTTAAATGAAGGGACTGAATGAACAAATTCTTTAACCCTTAAATTTTGTAGCATGAAGTGAGTGGTTGACTGACCCCAGATAGCAATACAATGGTGGGAGAGGCCATGTTGGTGAGCACGAAGGGGAGGATCCAAGTTGTGACGTATAAACCACGACATTTGAACTAAGACGTTTGAACTACGTTGTATGACATATGAGCTATGCACACTGACCTCTGACTCACGTCCGCGTGCTGAGGTTCACTCACATCATCACTCTTACAAATGCAAGAACACAGGAAGGACACACTGGTGAAGAAGCTCCGCTGCATTGGCCTTCATATCGGCAAGACCCAGTTGTTGTACCGGTGTCTGTCCAATCCAGATTCCACAGGATGGGACCCGCAGCCTTCAGAGGCATAAGGTGTGTTTGATCAGCATTACCTGTGACTGCTAACCTGCGGTGCTGTGAGGAATCTGCTGGAAAACCCACTTATTTGTTTAATTATGTTCTGCTCATGAAAGTGTACGTGAAGCACATCTGTGCATTACCAGCCACCTGAATGTACATATTTAGCTCCAGTCCAGTTACCGACAGGGCTGTGTTGCATACTATTTTTCTGATAATTTAATTTTCCATTTAAGTTGTTCTCATATCATGATGGAAGAACTTAGTTATTTACTCTCTACACACCATTACACTTCTTATTATCCACACTGCTGCTGAGCATATCAACTTGCCAGCTCCAGCGCAGGGAGCACCGCATTCATATTTTTGTGCATTATTATATTTTAATGTATTTTACACAGTGTTATAGCCAAAGACAAACCCTTAATCCTTTGTTAAATTCAGTTTGTATTTGATATAAAGTTCTGTCTCTATATTGTTGCAGAGGGGTGATCTATATGACTGCCCCGGGCCTACAGACTGAGTTTTTATAAAAAATGAATTTTGGGAGGGAAGGATAAGACCAAACCCCTGGGCACTCCCTGGTATTTATCATGTGCACACACATATACATGCACCCTGCTACTGTTTTCGTAACCCACCGCTACCCCACCTCCACTCTGTCTTGTTCATTCAGCTACTACACGGGGGATGGATTGCAGCTGCAAGCTCTCAACCAGACCCCAAGCCCCAGAGGTCAGCACACCAAGCATCCATCCAAACGTACAGTTGGTCTAACACTTCCAGCTTCTGGAATATCTCCATATGGCAGTGGACAGCCATAACTGCCCAACAGTTATCTCAGTACTAAAGGTGATGTTGACAAAAATATCATAGCTCTGGGCCTGTCTGCCCCACCTGGGCTCAGGGATTATGTTACTTAAATTTCACTGTGTTGCTGAAATGTTTTGGTCTGCCTTCTGTCAAAGGTGGAGAATGAACAACACAACTGAGCTGGATAAGAGAGGGGGGGCACAAGCTAAGCAGATTGCCATTGATACCCAGTGCCCTACACTGACCTTTGAAAAATGGTTAAAGACCAAAGTATATTGTTGTGCTCCAGGGGCCCCCCAGAGCAGGGCTAGGACTGGGGTCAGTGCCAAAGTGCCAACATCCAGCACTGCTGAATAAAAAGTGGTGTCCTTTCCTGCAAATGGACACAAGCCCACCACAGGACTCGGCATTTCAGCTACGCTTTCACATGTGCACAATGCCAGGAACTGTGTAGCAAGCACAGTTTACTGGGAGATTTGCTGTCTCACACCTTATACAATCTTCTGCTTCTGCACCCACAGCACACAGCCCTACCCTTCCACCCTCTTTGTGTGGAGATACAAATGCCCAATATCTGTGCAGCCGTCCCTCATTCCAATGCTCAAAAGAAAGGGGATTCTCTTTACCCGAGAGTGCTGACACTGCAACAAGGAGTCCCGCTTCCATGGACTCTGCTTACACCTGGGGGTGAAATGGCCCTGGTGCTTGCAGACATTTTTTGACTGGTCAGCTGCAGAGCAGGGACTCAAGTGTCACCACGGTGCCCTAAATAAGGCCGACAGAGGCTGACTGCTCGTGTCTGAGAAAAAGACTTTGAGAGATTTAGCTTTGGAAGAATAGAAGGAAAATAACAGAGTTACATCGGGGCACATGCTGAAAACAGGAAGATGCACAGAATATTTAAGCTGACAAGGTAGTATTGAGCATTGTTAGTCATAGGCCCCAAACCAGAACTAAAGCACTCTGCATATCACTTGCTGTGTCTTTTCTGGAAATTTCTGCATCTTTTATTTCAGTTTCTTTACTGGGCTCTGCCAGTTTTTTTTGCAAAGAGGTGTAGGAGGCAAAGTATGCTGTGTTTTTCTTGTTTTTTTGGTTACTCCGCTCCATTTTGATGGCATAATTTATTTATGTTGTGGAAAGTTTTTAAAAGGGGCTGCTGCTCAGGCAGTCCGTCTGTGATAAGCAGAGCTCAAACCACTCTGCCATCATGGAGCTAGCAGGAGCGCCATACCTTCACGCGAGGAGATGCGCTCGCTGCTAAATGTGGGAGACCTCGTACTCCAGTGGATGCTGTAAAAACACCCTGGTGCAAAGGTGATTGGAGCTGTAAAGCTTTTTAAAATCATGTTAACACATTGACCAAAAGTCAAGTACAGGCAGAGAGCAGCAGCAATAGCACCTTTTCAACCCCCAGACCACCCACCGGGGGTGTAAAAGACAGTCGACTCAAGTAGCTGCCCTTTTCCCAACCAAAAAAGATGATTTTAGCTTGCAGGCTTCATGAATATTCAGCAGTGGTTTGTTTTGTGAACGCAGGCATCTATAACAGCACAGACTGTCTTTTAATAGCGTGGCGTCGGTGTTGCACCATTTTGGCGGCTCTCTGTCAGCCAGCTGTCTGCATCTGCACACACTGAGGTTGTGACAATGCTGAAGTGAAAACTGGATGGGCCCCCTGGGTAGGTATTCTAAAAGAAAGGGTTTTTAAGGACATAACTGCAAAATCATTATATTGTACACTGAGCTGGATCTTCTCTAAACCACACAGATGGCACTTAAAAAAGGGTGTCTTTCTCCTCGAATCAGCAGCCTGTGATGGATAAGAGAGGCCAAGTGTCATTTCCTTTTTAAAGAATATTGAAGTGCTCTTGCAACAGAATTTATGTTAAACTAAGAATAAATCAATGAGGTTCCAAGAAAAACCGATTAAGTTGAAGAGGAAACACCTTCTTCCCCTCGGTAGAGTACTCAGAACAGAACTCCTGAGTCCTGATAAGGAAGAACAGAAATTATGACAAATTCGTAAAATAAAGAGACAGCTCGTTGGGCAGATTATTGGTACTGTTAACCAATTTTATTTGATAAAGAAGGAACCAGCAGGACTGGTAAGATGGGCCTCCTAGGAGGATGGTTGTTGACAAGCGTGGTGCTTAACCAAGATGCCGTCCATGAACTATCGAACTGGGCAAACTTTCGAGATACGAAAGACATTTTGGGTGCATATGAGTTCCCAAACAGTGTTAATGAAAGGATGAGAAATAAAATGGAAGCAATTTTTCCGTGAGGTTCAACAGAAACACAATTGCCCATCTAGCGTTGATAACTGTAAGCACTGCTAAAGGCTGTGCTGAACTAATAAAAAATGTCTTAAATGAGTTTGCCTTCATTCTTTCCTTCATTTCTTCTGCCCTCTCTTATCACTGATGCCGCCCTTTCTGAGACTCAGCACCCAGCTGCTGACATTATTGCACAACTGAATGCTTGATTTAAACCCTTTTGGCTCTGCAGAGGTGGCGGAGAGAAAGTTTAACAAGGGTAAGGGTTTGTTTACGCACAAGGTAGTGCCAGAAGGCAAACCAAACCCTTATGACGTGGCTCAAACGTCACTGTGTGCCTCTGCGTTTGTGAGGTACTGAGATGGTCCCCGGCATCAGCAGCCTGTCTGACCTGTGCCAGCGGCATCTTTGTTGGACTCCATTCAATCAATGCAATGTGAAAGTGACAACCATGGCTGCGTAAGCAACTGGTTCGGGCAACAGGAAAATATGAGCGCTGGTCACTTGACGCACAAAATGCTCGATGTCCTTGTGGCTGCGGCTGTGCCACAGTTGACCTGCTCAGAAATAAAGGCAGAACGCTATCAGGATTGTGTCATCTCAGTCTTCTGTCTCATACTTATGAAACTGATACTGCAAGATTTACTACATATATGACTTTATTTCCCTCTGTGTTCTTTAAGTGCATAAAAATTCAGAGGAACCAAACAGGGCGACAAACAAATAGAAACAAACATCCCAGGGAAGGATGTGACTCAGCTGGTTAAATAATGAAGTGACTATGAGGTTACTATAGATCCATGAGGGTTTTATTTTCCTTTAGCAATACACCAGTACTCTATGTACAGATGCAACAGTTAAATAATAACTACTTACAAACATCAAACTTTTCTTAGGACAGCCAACAGTCTTTACAACAATGGCCATGTGCCTCCTTCATCCACCAAACACACCACCCTTTCTCTCTCAGAATGGACAATTTCAACCATACACACCACACTAGGGCTTTCCATTTGCTATTTACATGAATGAACATCCAATCCTTTTAAAAAATACAACACAGTTACCATCATTTGTTTCAAATGCACATCATTCAGCTGTTTAACACCCACATTTACAATATTTAAGTTAATCAAAACAATATGTACCTATACAGATGGTCTCTGACTTATGATGGGGCTACATTCCAATAAACACATTATAAATTGAAAATATCATGTCAAAAATGCATTTAATACACCACTTTTACGTATGTGGCCACTTCAGTAGCAGAACATAGGTGGTCTCTCTGCCCCCATCTTCAGACTGAGCACTGATTGGATGACTGATTGAGGGAAGGAACCAATCGTGGACGAGATTTAGTTGCTACCCAGACTTCCTGTTGTTACTTAGTTTCTGTTACCTCTTGTGAACGCTCCTGCAACCGCTGTCTTGCTAAGACCCTGTATTTTGTTTATTTTGAATTATGGCATCTTCTGTTTTTGTTTACTGCTAATCACTAATGCTGAGCACTAGCTCCCAGCTAATGGCAACACTTTTTCTCAGAAACAACACTCAGTAAGGAGTTTAACAGTACTTAAACTTATTACTGTGGTGTCTCACGACTGCTTCCACCCACCCATGCTGTAACACCTATCCAACATAATAGCCTAGCCTAGCCTAGCCTAGCTTAGCCTACCTTAAAAGTTATTTCAGCCATTACAGGCTTGCCACGTTCATACTGGGCAATTACTTTGTGTTTCTCCTCAAAATTAATTGCCTTCCTCTTCTTCTCACCAGTAACAGGAGACACAAAAAAATCAAAATTCAAAATCCAAGTATGGTTTCTACTGAATGCACATTGCTATCGCACCATCATAAAGTCAGACCATCGTAACTTGGGGACCATCTGTACTGTGGATTCTCAAATGGATTCTTCCTCAGGGAATTTATGCACTACATTTCCCATGATCCCGCCTTTGCCAGCTGGCCTTCAGCTCCGATTTTACTGGCAGTACCAAAATTGCTTGTTACTCTAGCACACAGTTTCTTTTAGCATTTACTGTGACAATTTACTGTACATCTTTCATACGAAAATACCACATTTACATAGCATAGTTACTACAGTTGTAGGGTTTATCCATGTGTGGAGCGACTGCTCCATCACAGAGGAGACTCAGAGATGCAACTGCGACAGTCTGATTAGAAATGTGTCTATGGGGACTGTTCTCTACCAGGCAAGGGCCTGGGACGGATCCACCTGCAGGCAGTCAGAGCAGTTTGTTTTCACTCTGTCAGAGGGAAGATGTGTTTGGAGTGAGCATCTGCTCTTCCCACTGTGCCACTGCTAAAGGGCCTGGGAGTCAGGCAGGGGGGCAATGGTGATGTGGTGGCCATGGACCCGAGGTGATGTCTCACTGTTGGGTGCCTACACAACCAGTCCAGTCTGTGGGAGGATGTGGTTAAAGCCTCTAGAGGGACTGAGCTGGGGTAAAGTACTGGAGGAGAAGGGGGTTATATTAGGCATCTGACTCTTTGGTCATGGAGATTGGGTGCTATTCTTGTCCAGTACAAAGCACTTTGAAGTGGATGGCCCAGTTAAACTCCTGACCCCAATTTGGTTGAAAAGAGCTGAAGCAGTTCTGCATGGAGGAGTGGGTCAGAATACCTCCAAAGCCATGTGAGACCCAGGTCAACAGCTAAAGGAAAGGTTTAGCTGCAGTCATGGCCAGTTACTGACTATGACGGGGCAGTGACTATTTCCACAGCTATGACTGTACATTTCATTATCTTCCACACCAAGGGATATGATGATATAACAAAAGTGTCACATTATCTCTCTGAAGCTCTAGTCATAAATTAATAAAACGGGCAAACTGCTGAAACAAAATTGAATGTAAAAAAGCTGCAGAAACAGATAACAAAAACAGGGAAAGGGGGCAAAGTATACTTTCTCACAGCACGGTGGGCCTTCAGTATAGCTTTTGACTGAGCCATAGTGGTTGTTTTTGAATAGCCACGTGGCACAGTGAGATTCTCTGCCTGCCAGGCGTGCTGACTTTCTGCAGAAATGTTCCAAAATATTTGTCTCAGTGGTCTTTTTGAACAAACAACATAATTATTTTAACTGGGCTTCTCAGGGTTACTGAGTTAGATGGCAGGGTTTTTCCCAAGTTCCGCTCTTCTGTCTCCCCAAATATGACTCCTGCTCAGACTGTAAAACGAACCACACAAATGAACGACAAGACTTTTTTACACTACAGCCGTGCCTGTCCCTTTCAATATTTTTCCTGCTGCAGGGATGAAACAGGGAAAAGAAATGTTGTTGCCAGGGCTCTGGGAGAAACATTCTGTCTCGTGATGAAACAGGAACCAACTGGGGCTGAGGATTCTTCCGCTTCTTCTGTTGGTCTCCTAAGGTAGGTTGTCTAGACATAATGTAAAAGACAAAGAATTTACATGTCTACAAACAGAGGCTGTGAGTTGACAAGGGTACTTGGACTGTCAACCTTGTTTGACCTTCACTGGTACAGTTCCTCTCCAACTGTGCGGTTGGCCTTTGTTGAAGAGGTTAGCGATGCTGCTGGCCACCAACATTCCACTGGCCCGCTCCACACCTCAGTTTTTCCAATCGTATGCTATGGCGCCCCCCTCCCTAGCTCCGCCTGGAAACACACGGCTGTGTGACTTTGTTGGAGTCTGTGGGGCCGCTCCCCTGTGGTGATGCAGCGACACACCTCACTGCTAACAATGATGGCCAATTTGAGCACAATGGTTGACACGGATGGACCCTGGCCATAACTACAGGTCTCCTCCTTGTGATGTTCGCTGGAAGGTCACATCCGTTTATGTTCATCTGCTCTGAATAGAGAGAACAATGCCAGACAGGTAATGAATAGGACACTGGCACGATGTTTCCAAGGAGTCTCGGGTGCTGCTAATCAAACTTTTTTTGCAAGTTATCGAAAATCTTGTAAAACAATGGCCTTTCCTGTTACCATGTGTAACAGAGGTAAATATTATCGAGCCTCCCCTTGCAGTGATGTACGCACAGTGTGGAAACATTTCCAGTGAGCAATAAAAGGTAAATGATTTCCTGAAGGGTCAAATAGCATTTCAGCAAATTTCCTTAAACACTGTGCTGTGCAGCTCCTTTTATTTTATCTCAATTTGAATTATCCCAG
This sequence comes from Heterotis niloticus, assembly GCA_018136845.1. NCBI lineage: Eukaryota > Metazoa > Chordata > Actinopteri > Osteoglossiformes > Osteoglossidae > Heterotis > Heterotis niloticus. Next base: position 23,721,651 of record CM030890.1, read on the forward strand.
GAAGTAATTGAGAAACAAATATGTATGTATGTATATAACATATGTTCCATTACAGCTATGTCAAATGAAATCTCTGGAATTTTCAGAGTTCTCTTGTCACTGTTTTGTTCTCATAAAACACAATGCTCTACAGTCTTGGAAAATTACCAAGGAATAATTTCCTTGAAGAAGGTCAGCAGCACTTTCTTTAAATATACTTCAAAATAAAGGTGGGTCTCCTACATCTCCTATACCTTCTCACAGGGTGGTTACTTCCTTGGAATGGTTTTTTTTAATTTTTTTTTTTTTTTGCTTGAAATTGTTGAGAAGCTGAAGCAACAAACACCCTGTCTCTTAAACAGAAGTAAAGTCAAAACCCTTCTACCAGTGAAAGGAGATACTGTATATATTTGTCCAGGGAATCTTCTAGACTTCTGGTTTGGTCCCATTAAGCTCAACAAATCGAATGTACATAGTACTGTTTATGCAAAGGGGAGGACAAAACAAAGCACATTAGAGTATAAAGAATGGTATGAAAAAATATAAAAATGGTTGGGTCATTTTCATTAATATCCATATTCATTGTTCTAGCTAGCATTACCCAAGTGAGTAGCACATATTTTTTGCTTAATCCACTCGACTTACATTAATTTGTTAACTGACACTTATTTACCATTTAGCACGACCTGCTATTTTTACGGCAGCAGCATAGTGCCGGTACCTTGCTCACGGGAACTACAGCAGAGCATCGGATTCAAACCTTGGTCCGTCAGCTGCAAAGGCAACCGCTATGTCACCCACCGCACCTGCACATGTCCATGAACATTTGCTGTCTTCCTGTGCCAGAAACGGTTTAGCATTGTGTAGCGCTACACCCTCAACTCCTTATTCTCCCCACTTTCTCATTCCTTCCCACCCCCCCAAGGTCCTGGGTCACGAAGCTGGAATGTCCTTGAATCCTTTGAGAGGTGTGTTTATCATTTCATTGGCCTTTTTCAGGAACTTTCTTGTTTTCACAGTTTGGAACACAGAGAGGCAGAGAGACTGTGCGTGGGAATCTGCCAGACATCCTGGTGGGCAGTTCCGCTGTCGACTGCACCACTCCCTGCTTGGGTTGTCTGTGTACTACTTGCCTGGCTCCTCCCGCTACTAGTGGACAGGAAGAGGAAGCTGCATTTTTGTTTGTGATGATGGGCCAAACTCTGTCAAAGACCAATGCTGACCACCCCACCACGGTCCAGGACCAGGAGTGCAGCGTCATGAGCTGAAAGGAAACACAGCCTACAACACGTGTTAAGAAACAGGTGCATTTCCAACTGATTTTTATGGTAAAATGAAATATAAATCATTGTCATGATTTTGCCCCATAAGTTACACATTAAGTTACAATAAATGCATTGTAAGCATGATAAAATGTGTGCCCTGTTTACTAATTTATGAATGAAATTTGTGAGATTTTATGTAAACTAAACATATACTTAGGCAGTAAAAATGACGCATGCTTCTTTCTTCTGTTTGATATGAAAGGTCAACAAACTTGCAATCTGCATTTGCGAAATGCTTTTTTTTTGTCAAGTCAATCCAACACAGTTAAAAGGAAAAATATGGTGAACTGTGGAAACACTTTAGTTAATTTGATTTAGGTCAATGCTATCCATCTGAAAAAATTTGGTCCTTACTAGCAGAAATAAGTTGTCTGGACACAATGCGGTATTATTTTTCGATCAGCTGATGCTTTGCCTAAGGAAACTTAGTGTTGGTTAAGGTTAAAATACTTCAACATTTTACACAGCTGGGAATGTGTGCAGTTTTTAAATCAAGCACTCTGAGCAGGGGTACAGCAGGAGCAGAGATTCAAAAAATCTGTTTGTGATGGGTTTCTACAGCTCCGGTCCACTAAAACACAGTTATTGTCAAAAGAAAGTTTGTTATCGTTGTGAACCTTCTTGGGAGTGGCCTTTTAAAATCTGCTCACTAAGAGAAACACAAATGCTTCCCTCAGGTTTCCTGTAGCCGTATTAAAAAAGAGTCACACCCTGATCAAAAGCTTCAGGAACCAAATGGTTGCAGTCATTGCTGTTAAAGGTGCCATAAACAGGTTTGGCTTTGGTTGAAGATCTAATAAAACTGTCTGTGAAAAATATGAAATATACTTGAAATTGCATGGGGCAAAGAGCATTGTCGCTTTGGCGTGCACCAAGGTATCTCATACATCACCAATAGTCATTACCAATAGTTGTTACTGCACAACCCTTTTTATGGAATGTTGACACTGTACACCAGCCTGGGAACTGAGTTATCAAGGAAGTCAGACAAAGATATCAAAGATTAGACAAACTGTTCTGTTCTGCCCTAAGATGAATAGGCTATGTGACATCCAAGCAACTACGTTTACAATGAAAACATAAGCCAAGATCTGTTTTAATGATATGCACAGCAAATACGAAGCACACCCAGCAAAATTTTAATGAAACCTACATCCCAGACTTAAAAAAAATGTTTTTGTCCTTTGTTACAACAAAGTAAGGTGATGTTACTACTGGAGAAACATTTATATTAGAACTGATAAAATAGCCATAAATTGCCTATTACATTGAGAAAATCCAGTTTAGTTCAGTTCAGTTTACTACCATGCTTGTCTTGGTGATGATTGTGGTGGGAGCAGAGTCAAAAGGCAGGTCGAAAGCTTCCCATTCCCCACAATGGTGTTTAGCTCTTCCTGAGGCATCCTCAAGTGTTCCAAGGCCAACCAAGATACAATTTCTCCAACATATATTGGATCTGCTTTGGGGTCTCTTCTGATTTGCATGTATCTGGGATAACTTCTGAGGGAGTTGGACAAGATGCATCTTCAAAACACACCTGAAAAATTTCAACTAGCCCCTCTCAACCAGGAGGAGCAGCAACACTGAGCTTCTCGCGCTGTCATGGAGGGTCAGCCCAGTAATCCTGCAGAGGAATCTCATTTTAGTTGCTTGCATCTCCAATTTCTTTCTGTCGGTCATTACCCACCACTCATGAACACAGGTAAGAACAGGACTGTAGATTGAGCAGTAAACCAAGAACTTTGTCCAAAAACATAGCTCTTGCGTCACTGGAACAGATTGGTACAGTACCCTCAGAACTGCAGACACTGCACTAACCTACCTTTCCACCTCCTGCTCCCATCTTCCATCACTTGTGAAAAAGACCATGAGATTCTTGGATTCCTTTACTATGGAAAGTTGCCCACCGCATCCAAAGAGTGCAAGCTGTGCTTTTCTGGGAGAGGACCATGACCTCAGGCTAAGAAGTACTGATTTTTGAACTTCCTGCTTCACCCTTACCAGCCAGTTTGTATCTAAGGTGTTCACCAGCGGGTTCTGGGGTTGCCACCCTGAGAGGCATCGACTGCCCTCGTGCCACAGCTTTTGGCAACCACACTAACATCTGTGGTCATGACCATTGTTCATTCAGACTCAATGTCTCAGACTTCACAAAGGACAAGTGAGAAATTTTCAGCGAGGTGGGAGATAAATCAGTAACACACTGAGTTATGTGTGGTGATCACTTGACAAGTCTTCAGTTGACAGCCCTTACCCTATAGCCCAGAACATATAGCCTCAAGTCAGATAACACGAACTCAAAGTCTATTGTTGATTTTTGACGCTCATCCAGTAGGGAGAACTCCAGCTGCATGGCCCTCATGGGGCCTTGTCAGGATCCATAGCTTTTCATGAAGAGGAACTCCATAATATGAAAAAGAGGAGTTTGGTTGCAGAACCCATTCCATACATAGATGAGAGAATAAATATATCTAGCTGGCACTTCTCAACTTCCTGCACTAACTCAAGCTCCATTCCTACCAGAGTGGTGATATTCCATGTTCCCAGAGTCAGTTTCCATTGCCAGGGTCCATACTGTCAAGGTCAACACCACTTTCGTTGGCTGCCTTGGCTACCATTGCAATGACCCCAACTTTTCACCTTGGAGGTTGGTGAGCCAAATGGGCTATGTGGATCTCTTAGCCTCTAGGTCTGGCTCCAGAACCGGCTCCCAGTAACCCTGATTTCGGGGGGGTACTTTGTTCTTTGTTGTGTATTCCTGGAGGATCTATGAAGACTATTCTTTGTCTGGACTCCCCCCAGACCTGATCACTCTTTTGACTCTTTTTGACTCTTCACAAAGAAAGATCCTACCAGGAAATCTAATCTCCAGACAATATACTTTTGCAATTCACAGAGACACGCAAACCCCACCGCAGCACCAAGGAAATGATCTGCAGAAAATCCAACATCAGAAAATTAGATTAGATTACAATGTAAGGTATGTGCTCAGTATTGAAGGCTGTGGCAGCACATTTGTAATGAATGTGAGGAGATGGACCAAAGGATGGAACAAGACACAGATGGACCAAGGGCTGGTAGGCAATCTGAAGCATCTCAGCCTAAAAGGGACAACATATCAAGCCACTATAACCTAAAAAACACCTTGGACATCATCAGCAACTTGTTGGCTTATTGTTCTTGTCTTTACCAAGCAACCCATTTAAGTAAATTATATTACAGTACCTGTCTTGTGCTTATAGTAGCAGCTTAAAGCAGTTGAGTTTGCGCTTGAGCAGCCGAGGCAAAGACCCTCTCCAGGTTACACCCGGCTTTGAGAATTCACCTCTTTTATTTCCCCTTCTCAGCACTACTTAATCCATTAGGAATTCAGTTTAAAGCTTCTCTCCCTCACTTACAGTATGCTTACATTTCGCCCTTTCTGCATCCTGCTGACATTCCCAACCACTGTAATGCTTTTCTGCTTTGGTCACCACCTCCATCAGCAGCACACCTATGAGAATTTAGGACATATTGTGTTTCACAATACTTAAATATTTGAAACACTTTAAAACAAATTGTTCTTCAGGACTGATTCCCAGTGTGAATTAAATGTATTGATTGTACAACATTCCCAGGGAACTTCCTTTCACTTAATCCCTTCTGGCCAAATGTCTAGACATCAACAATCTGTCATTTTAAATAAGTGCCCGTCTTAAATCTCAGAAAATATACAAAATATCAAGAATCGTAAAAAATGACAATTACGTTTATGATTTTTTTCCCTTCAAAGAGATCTTCATTGATGCTTTCAGTGAGGTCAACTCTTGATTTTAGAAAGTGTTAAACCCTTTAAACACCTGAACAGCATTGACATAGCTTAAAAAATAAGAAATGGAGTCATAACCAGATCAACTAGTGTAACAGACAGGAACAAACAGCACAGAGAACAAATCCGATCCACGGAGGCCCCATCTCACAACTTAGAGGACTTAAAGGATCTGCTGCAAACGTCTTGGTGCCAGATACCACAGGACACCTTCAGAGGTCTAGTGGAGTCCATGCTTCAATGGGTCAGAGCTGTTTTGGTGGCACAAGGGGGACCTGCACAATATTAGGGATGTGGTTTTAATGTTGGGGTTGATCGGTGTAAGTCGTCCACTGTTTTGATTTTCTGCCTGAAAGATCAGCAAAAACTCTTGCAAATCAAGTTAGAATCAAGAACAGAGATGATCACTGAATATTTCTATCTTTCATCAAAACTGACATTATTCTACTTTGAGAAATGGCCTAATAACAGTTCTGGGCCCTTGTTTGTTCCCCTTCCTCATATCAGGATACAAGAGTATCCTCATACCCATTATTCAGTTTGATGCATTCCTGTAATGTATTTTTAATTTTCCCAACAAAGGAAAATGTTAACAAGAAGTATCTGCATTTGTAAGAAAGGATATTGAAAGCAAATCACAGACAGAAAAGAGCCACAAGTAAGCAAAAGTCCTGGCGATGTTGCAGAAAACAACAGCATGTGGGGATTCAAGACCAGCTGGCTACCTATCCCTCCTGGTTATGCTAGCATCACACAAGCAGGGAAAAGTGTCACCATTGTTCATGCTATTAATAATTGAAGGTGTGGTGGGATGGGGTGAAGTAGTGGTACATGCGTAAAGAGTACACTTGGGTGCTATTCAAGGCTGTGCAGGCAGGGATCTGCTCTTCGCATTAAAATTCCTTGGGTTGCACTGAACCCTTTGTCTGGAGGAACCAGCCCCCATCCTCCCTCCTTGACCCCCACCCCTGTCCACCATGTAAAGAAAACCCAGCCCACAAGGCTCAGGGTCTCATTATTTAAATGAATTATACACAGAGACACCGATACACACATGCAAAACAATGCTTCCCTGTTATTTTAGAATCTCTGTTTCACCCGGATTTGCATAATCTAATGAATTTATTCAGAAAAACTTCAGAATGTGTTTATTTCAGGTAGTCTCCACTCTGCACGCTTGTGGGGCTTTTCTCTAAACTGGGACACAGTATTTGGGAAAAAGATATTCTAAAAGCTGCCGTTTCAATATATGTTTTTTCAGCACCTCTGCTGACGGATCTGCAGTGGCAGCATGGGTGGGAGACCCCACAGCTTGCAGAAGGTGGGGGGGGGGGGGGGGGGGTGATTAGCATGCAATCCTATAATCGCCCACTTTTCATTATTCAGGAGATAGGTAGGACATGGATTATTGAACAGCTCCGCACAGGAGCCGGGAGACGTGAGGAAAGCCTTTAGCCTTCTCATCACCCGGGTGCTCATCCAGGCAGTTGTGCCACTGTGCCAGAAGGCATCCCAGGAAACCTCAGTACGGAAAAGCTGCATTAGCAACACTCGGCTTACGCTGTGCGAATGTGTTGCTTAACATCCTTTCGGATTAATTATTAAAACTGTTTCCTGCAGACGTCGATGAATCAAAGAACTTTGTGACATCTGAATCAGGGGAGTTTTTTATTGATTGATTAAAATTCTTCATTACATTAGAATAACTGACTTTATGAGTGATCAATTAATAAAGGATTAGCTGATTTCTTTGGAGAATTTTTTATTTGTTCCTACCTTGCCTATGGTAACATGCAGTATCTGACCCCTTTATACAGATGGGTATTTTACCAGAGTAAATTGCCCAATCTGGTATGGACTAAACACACTGTGAGAACAACCGTGGGCCAAGGACTGGAGCTCAGCAATCCTGACCTTTGGTCTGAACACTGCCATTTCATTCAAGGTCAAGGTCAAGGGGTCCATGTTTACAGTGTTTGTCAGCTAGACAGAATAATAGCTTTAAGGAATTTTCCCCCAAATATTTATTACGCCTTCCTAGGACAACGCAGCAAATGTCACAAAATGGCTATCCCCCGCTCACGCCACGACAGTGGTTTTATTAGCGCCGTCCATCAGCAGCCAATACAAGGTTGTATGTTCTGCGGGTGATGAAATTAGGCTGATGTGTCACTTAAATGCTTATCAGTTTCCTTTCCACAACCCCTACACACAGCAAAGGTCTTCTGACTTTGCGCACACACACACAGTCCCACCATATTTTTGAGGTTCTTCTCTCTCTCTCACACAGACACACACACACAAACCTTGGGCACTGTACTATAAACTGCAGGGAGGGAGAGGAACTAACGCCCTATGCTTCTACAGATGTAACAACCTCTGAGATGTAAGCTTTGATGATGAAACTGCTCAAAACTGCCCTGAAATACTCTAACACAAGTTTTATCCTTTTTTTCCAGATACAGTCAGATGGAGATAAAAGATTATTGTAAAAGGTTGAGTTATATACAGAGGGAACACTGAGGAGCAGCAGGAATCGGTGGTTCCAGGCCATCACTACTCTGTTTGAAAATTAATTTTGGCTCTGGTTGTTTGGTGCTGGAGAGACGAATTTACCGTTTACCCCACTAAAATGGGCATGGAATCTGAAAGGCAGTGGGGGAATTTACTCTTTCTTTCACTGAGGTATCTTCCTTGAAGACAATGAAAGAAATTACCTGTCTGACATAAATGCTGCAAACCCCACCTGTCATAAAACAAAGGTCCATCCGGCATGTCTTACCACCTCCCCCAGCCAAGGCGTACAAGTGGGGTATTGGCAACGAACAAGCAATCCCATTGCAGATCTGTGCCAGAACTGCAGGGAGATTTGGGCAGGAGAGGACACATGAGGTTTCATTAATTGCTTCTTCACCTTGGCACCACATGTTCACAGATTTAAAATCTAATGGTGCCTTTTGCACTAAGGCATCCTTTGGACCATCCGCTCCCAACGGTTCCTTCCAGCAGGCAGCCCCCCCACACATTACAAAGCCATTCACTGCAGCTGACGTCAACATTTTCTTGCCTTGAAATTTGTCTCTTTACATTAGGATAAGTTCCAGAAACTGGAGTTTGAGCAACTGATTTAATGAGGACACCAGGCCCAGGCTGCAGTTGAAACTTCACTGAAATGTTCATGGCGTTGCACCCAGTGGGTCAAATAGTAAAAATATTGTTGAAGAATGGATGCAGGCCAGCTTGCAGAAGTGGAAAGCTTTGGCAGGACCAACTCCCCCCCCACCCCACGGTATTCTTGCTGAGAAGTTTGCAGAGAAGTTTGTTTTTCCATCTGTGCAGCTGGAGGGGCTGGTGGTCGGCATCAGAGAAGCAGGAAGCAAGAACAGCGACACACAGATTTGGCTCAGTTGACTGATCAGCCCCAGCGAGCGGGCGCTTAACGTCCCCTAGGAAAGACCATGCACATCACCACCAGGACCACCTTTGGCACAGATGCTTACAGTAAACTGCCAGCTACAGTCATCCAGGCAGAAGGCTGTGAGTGATGACAACTTGCCCTCTGAACCTCATAGATAAGAAAGTACATTTAAACTGATGAAGGCTTTACTATCTGTTGTAAATCAAAGCTTCAGATGAGGAATGATTACATTTCTTGCATCCCCATATATGGGAGTAGTGGAGTCTAACCGTGTGCGTAACATGCGAAAATGTGGCATGTTTTGTTTGACTGTGACAAAAATAAAATGTGAAATCACACTTTGACTGCAATTGTCATAAATTAGCAGGTGACATCGCACGCATTCTTCCACAGATGGACATGAAACGCTCATAGATGGTGGACTTGGTTATTTATGACCTCAAATACAGCATGAACTTTGAGTATTGATATCATCTTGATCCTTTACAGTGTAACAGAGATACCGCAAAACGAATTGTGGATCTTTAGCGGAAAACTGGCTGAGTTGCATTGTTGTTGCCATGAAAGTCAATATTGCTGTGAACAGATTATTATTATTACTATTATTAACTCATTTATTGCTATTGCTGCTAGTAGTAGTAGTAGTAGTTGTCCCCTAGTGAAAGATGCAGCACACTTGACCGACTGCTGAATGTGGCCAGCTCTGTGCTAAATGTCACCTAATAATAACCTACTACCTATTTGCAGTTCAATGTATGTGGGGGATTTGAGGGGGAACTGGTCAGCTGGCTGAGAACATGAGTATGGCTGTCCCTTAAACTGACACAAAGAGGAGCTGTACATTTTCAACAGGCTACGTTGCTCCTCAACTAATATTTGATGTTCAGGACCTGGATTTTGTATGTGTTGCTTAAAAGACCATGTACCCAATTTTGGTTGAGTCCCAATAACCTCATATGGATGTGGTAGTTGGACACTGAAGAAACAGGGTAGAAAGCAAATTGATGACTTTAAATTATGGTGTTGGGAGAAAATGCTGTGCACGCTGCGGGCTGTCCGAAAAACAAAGCATCGATGTTACAGAAGATCAAGTCAAGCTTCAGCTTTCATACTTGAGACACATCATGCAGACAGAAAGATTATTGGACAAATACATCAAGCTTGGCAAAGCTGAAGTTCATCGCAGAAGACGAATACCTGAAATGTGATGGACTGATACAATAACTGCAGCTATGGACGCACCTCTGTCAGAGATGGACCATCTGGCTGAAGACCAAATGCAAATCAAGGCAACTAACTGTAGAATCACCATGAGTTGACAGGGAAAACCACACGTCAAACCTTTGCCTGCAAAGTTACATGTGCGTACCTGAGAATTTTTCTGGGTTCTTAATGGCTGCTCTTCCAAAAGAGCAATTTTGTCAACCAATTTCTTGGCTGCTTGTCATCTCATTATCAACAATTGATCCAAATAGGCTAAGGTTGTTGACTATTTCTACCTCTTCTCCATCAAGAGTGAAATTACTGATTTTACCAGTTGTCAGGATCTTTGTCTCCTTTTCCTAAGGTGAAAGCGCATTTTGAGACTGACTCTTTGATCCTCATAAGCATGTTTCAGGCTTTCTTTGCTTTCAGCTAAAACTGAATGTATAGGCCACATATTTATAAATTGACACCACCACCAATAATAATAACAACAAAGGAATTTCACCTTTCAACACGACAATGACCCCAAGCATACATCCACATCAACAAAAGAATGGCTTCACTAGAAGAAAATTAAAGTTTTGGAATGGCCCAGCCAGAGCCCAGACCTAAATCCAATAGAAAATCTGTGGGGTGACCTGAAGAGGGCTGTGCACAAGAGATGCCCTCGCAGTCTGACAGATTTGGAGCACTTTTGCAAGGAACAGTGGGCAAATATTGCCAAATCAAGATGTGCCATGCGGATAGACTCCTACCCAAGAAGACTGAATGCTGTAATTGAACCAAAAGGTGCTTCAACAAAGTATTAAAGGGTGTGCACACTTATGCAACCAGCTTATTGTATGTTTATTTTTAATATTTTCCTCTAACAGATCTGTTTGTTTTTCAAATGAATTGTACAGGTTATAGGTTCATTAAAGGTGGGAAAAGTTTTGAAATGATTTATTGTGGTCTTTTTTTTCATCACAAAAACTTGGCATTTTAACAGGGATGTGTACACTTTTTATATCCACTGTATGCATTATGCTACTTGTTGCGCTCTTCATAATTGAGAGGAAAAGAAAGTGAAGCCTGAAGCCTTTTTGACATATTTTTATGTCAAATATGTATATTTATGCATGAAAAAATATTTTGATCTCTGCTTGGCCCAAGGTCTGGGGCTAACTAAAGTAGGTCAAGATTTTTTGTAAAGTGCTTGGAACAGAAGAAGCACATTATATTGGACAGATTTTTAAAACGCGGCATTTTGAGCCAAGTGATGGATGGCACGCATTTTAAAAACTGTGTATTTACAAGATGCTCCACCTTCATAACCACACTACCTTTTGCAGCAATGTGTGTTCAGTGAGTGAGCAAAGATGTAAACGGTGGAATTAGTTTGTAATGTGAATAGAACCAGGTGAACCTTAAACAATGTTTTGGCCTATGGCGCTTCAATATTTTATAATGTATAATTAATACATCTGACATATTACTGGGTCTTTTAGTGGAGAAAGCATTTGTGTTATGCACTTAAGGTTACATAAAGCCTTCAGTATATCCTCAAGGGACACAAAGCAAAGCACCTTTAAAAGACTAGCAAAATCAAGTTTGTATTTTGAAATGGTATAGATTAGCTAGAACTCCTCACTCAATAAGTGAGTATTTGATGGAACACAAAACGTATAAACCGAAATATTCCTAACCATAATGGCTGAGATATGAGGTTCTGAGAGTGTTATACTTACCTGGTAAAGTCTGTGGGGTGCAAACCGAAAAAATCACAGCAGCGGTTTAAGTGGAGGAGGTGTCACCCCCTACACCAGTCAGCATTAGTGTCAGGGAAGACAGAGGAATTGGATTACAGGTACAGCAAGAAAAATGTCTTCTTGTCATGACACTTCCAATGCTATGTGACACAAAGTATTTGAGAATGACAACATTTCTCAGTAACATAAAATAGGTGATCAGCTTAGGTGGAACAATTATTTGATGCAACAAGAACATAAAAAAATGCAATTTTGTTGTGTGGTACCATTGTACTGCACATTGCAAAAACAAAAAAAAAATCTAATGAGATTTTGCTAGTTAGGCAGTTTCTTCACTTGCCTCCTTGGAGATATGCCATATTTAATATTCATATATTTAATGTATGCATGTCCTAAAAGTTTATCTCACCATACAAGTTCAAACAGCATGGTATGTGCAGCATGCTATTTTTAATGTCTGTTTCTAGAATGATATTTGTAGCTATGATGTTCCTTGAATAGCACAGCATGTGACAGTAACAATGAACAGCAAAGGTCAACAGAGTCTGCTGGAGTCTGGGACCCCCTGTAGTCGAGGCAAGAGATTCGTTGGCTGCTTTAGGTAATAGCCAAACTCTTTAACTCAGGAAACTAATCAAACATACTATTTTCCGCCCTATCGTTAACAGTGCATTTCATAAAGTCATAACTGCAACAAGACAGGGTAACAGAGGGAATGCGTTCACCCTAATGTTCGGCATGCATTTGGGCCTCGCCATTATTTGGTCGACAAATGAACTGATGACTATTGTAAGACTAATTTCCGACAATTTATGACATTGCTGATTATTCTTTTAAAAGTATTAATCCACTTATGTAAATCCAACCTCTGTGCAATAAGGTGAACGCTGTAGACACACAAGGCCCTGAGCAAGTTTAGGCTGTGGTGTTGGAACAGCAGATGATCTGAGCAGGGATTTTTTGCAGTTAAATATCAATGACTGCTTCACAACTGCTTATAAATTATACTGATTATATTTAGTGCATATCAGCTGCTGTACACCTATCATTTTAACACAAAATGTCAGAATCTGTCACCTCAAGGTCATGTGAGCTTGAACGCTGCGACATAAATCTTATCTCCTTTTTGATACCAATTGACATCCCGGACAGCAGTGCCCATTTGAGTTGGTTTAGACATTTGTTAGCGTTAAAATATGAGAGTCAGCTACCATGTGTTTCTCGTGAAGATTTTGTGTGTAATGCACACCTTTGGGACTGTTGCTAAAAACTTTAAAACCCTTTCAATCTTATTAGGCCTGATCTGCCAGTCCTACTGGACCGCTACACCCAGCGATGTAAGAAGGCGGCCCATAAAATCCTAAAGGACCACAGTCACCCTAGCCACAAGCTATTTTCTCTGCTCCCTTCCGGAAAACGCTTTAGAAGCGTTCGGACAAGAACGAGCAGGTTCCAGGACAGCTTTTTGCCCCATATAATAAGACTGATAACCCTCTGGATAGTGTGACAGATACTTTAGTGGATTGTACAAGCTTCTTTCTCTTATACTATAATATCTGTTTTGGAGAGAATAATCTGTTTGATAGACATTTTTACTGGATAGCAAGCCACTTTTATATTCATATTTTTATTTACGCCTTACTTATAGATATTGGAGTACTTATTTCACTTTTTATGTATATTAATTTTGGTCAGTGCCACTGTCTCCAACCCATAAAGCATAGCTGGTCTCACTACCATCTTGTAGACCTTCCCTTTCACTCTTGCTGGTATCCTTCTGTCACAGATCACTCCTGACACTTTTCTCCACCCACTCCACCCTGCCTGCACTCTCTTCTTCACCTCTCTTCCACACTCCCCGTTACTCTGAACTGTTGATCCCAAGTATTTAAATTAGTTATTGATGTACTTATATTACACCATTGACCAAAGCCACCTACATTACTTAATTAGGCATTTGAGCATTTTAACTAAACCACTTGCAGAAAGAACTACGATTCGAATCTTGGCCTTCCAGTCTGCGATGGCAGCGATAACTACCACGCCACCTGCTGCCCACCATGTACAGCACATGCAGTACATACGGAGAGAACGGGTGCGACTACATGTGGGCAACGTGCACAACACTTACATATGGGACATTTCAGTTGATTTCCTGCTCAAACGTGTAAATGTGGTGCTTTGCGACAAAACAAGTGCACCGTAAACCCTCGGACACACGCCGTTCCATTCGGTCGCGCCGCTCCCGTCAGGGTGCTTTTACGCCGGTGTTTGCCTCCTCCCAGTGTCCCGCCACCATAACGCACGCTGCTGAACTGCAGTACACGCAGCTTCTTCCTCTAAAAACCAAACGCGTTTCGATCATAAAAATGGCTCAATGGCGTACGGCCAGAGAGAGGAATAACTGCCCTGTGAGGGAGCACGGACGTCGTTCACTTGCGGCGGAAATACCTCAGCGCTTCGTTCGTGAAAAGACTAGCCGGGAAGCTTCGGCACGGCGTCGGCATGGCGTTGTTGGTCACATGACAGACCACGTGGACGAAGGCCTCCGGTCATGTGACCGCGTCACGTGGGAGGATCACGAGCTCGCAGCAATGGCGCTCGACGAACGATGGGGTTTGGCGACTTTGCTGTGCACCGCCGCGATTTGGGGCTCCTGTCGTGCGCTGAGCGGCGGGATGCTCTATCCACGGGAGTCGCCGTCGCGGGAAGTGAAGGACCTGAGCGGTTTGTGGAGCTTCCGAGCAGACTATTCCCCCAGCCGGAACGCAGGGTTCGATAACTCTTGGTTCAGCAGGCGCTTGTCGGAGGTACCGCTCTGTCACAACTCGCGGGTTGTTTATGCGCTGCTGAAAAGCAGTGACAAACACCGAGAACGAAACAGAAAAGCAAATAATTCCATGTACATATAACACAATAAAATCTTGAGCCAAGAGTCAAAGCAGGAAAAGCTGCAAAATGGTGAGATTTGGTTAGTGAACACGGCACATATACAGTATAAAAACACAGGTCAGGAATAGCCCAGCCTAGGGAAAACAAACCTTTAATATTATTTAGTCCCAAAGTTATTTAGGGTCAGAAAGACTTAAAATGCTGCAATATTATGGTTAGTCCGTTAGCTTGCATGGCTGGAGAATAATTTTGCAGGAACCCAGGCTCAGCAGACAGCAGAAGCTATTACTGTGACCACATTATGGTGACACCTGAAAATGACTCAGTTTTACCCTTAGTCTTGCAAGAAGGCATAGAAACAAAATGGGAAGAGTTCGAATGTGTAAAAAAATAGATGGACAGCATCTCAATGCAGGAAGGGAAACTTTGTTGCTGCAGGAGAGAATGGAAGATGCAGAAGAACATGATGGACAACCTCGGTATTGGAGGTGTTGACCTGATTGTATGAATTTCTAGCAACTGAAATAAAAGAAAAGTGGTTTGCACAAAGTTGACCTTTGTGTTCACTCCCCTTTGCGTCTTGTGTGCAGACAGGTCCTGTGATCGACATGCCTGTGCCGGCCAGTTTCAACGACATTACCCAGGAGGCACAGTTGAGGGACTTCACTGGCTGGGTATGGTACGAGCGTGAGCTCTGGGTGCCGGGCCACTGGCTGTCCGACAAGAGCCTCAGAATCGTCTTGAGAATAGGAAGTGCCCACTACTACTCCATAGTTGTGAGTGTCGTACATTCCCGGGTGCCAAATTTTATTTTTTTATCGTCACATGATACAGTAGGATAAGATTAGACTTTACTGATCTCCACAGGTAAATTCGACATACAACAGCTAAACACATGGGACATTTAACACAAGGCTACAAATAAATAAATAGCTAATAAAAACAGGAATAAATGCAGTTTAATTGTTGATGGGTCCTTGTGTGTTGTTTTGAAGTTGAATGGGAGTTGGTCAGAAGGACCTTCAGAAGTGCTTCTTAACTGAATAACCTAGTGGCTGTAAGAGCTCCTGGTGATAGCTCTTCATTTAGGGGATGTGAGCCATTGTGCATGAGGGACTGTAGCAACAGTAGACATCCTGGCCTTCGTCACAGCCTTCACCCATTCCCAGCTCTGATCCATGACAAAACCTGCTTTTCTTATGAGTTTGTTGAGTGTGCATCTCTCACCAGAAGTGATGTTTCCGCCCAGCTCACCATGGCTGTCATATTTATTGGCGATAATGCGAGATGAATGTATGTGAGGTTTACCTGTGGCCCAAGACATGAGGTGCATCATGTGGTGGCTCTGATGTCCCTTGCACTCAGCTTATTCATATGTTTTATGAAGGAGCTTGGATTTTGAATTTTGAATTTATTTCCAGCAAGATATTCCTTGTAACTGGTGTGGTTTATGAAGTTAAGGCTTAAGTTCTTGCTTATAAAAAAGGTTAGGAATTTAATTTAAGGGTTAAGGCTTAATTTAAGGTCAGTTATTATCCTTGGCTCCAAGGACTTAGAAGAATGTTTTTCTTTCTCACCAGTGTGTTTAATAGCTGACTCATGAAGTATTTTGTACCATCCCTGACCTCTTTTCAGACATTTTTTGCAAAATGGACATACAGTATTCAGTACCTTTAAGATTTGCAGTTTTATTTCTCCTGGAGTTTGGAGCTCACTTTTCTTTGTGCTCAGCTGCTGTATTGGTGCATTTCCCTGTCGGAATTAATTCGGTTCTGTCCTATACTATCCTGATCTTGTGTGTTCCTGTACAATTAATTTGCACACAAAATAGTTAAATTACATTTTGGGTAGTCATGCAGTCCTGTGGAAAAGTATTTGCCCCTTCCCAGTTTTTTTATTTTTCTCTTTTTGACAATAAGTTTGATCAGATCAAATGTATCTGTTAGTTATTGTAGGAAAAGAATGGGGCTTGTAAGAGAAAAATGAGATCAGTGTTTCATGTCATTCTCCTGATACTGAAGATAATGAAATGCAATAATAGCTGCAGAAAAGGTTAATTCCTCTTCAGTCAGTAGCTGGCTGCACCATCTTTACCTGCAAAGACTTGCAACTAGTAATTGTTTCTCACATCGTGCTGAGGATTTGTGGTGCACTTCTCCTTGTAGAGCTGCTTTAGCTTAGCTACTGTATGTTTGCACACTTTTGAACATGAACAGATTTTTCCAGATGCTCTATATCTTTTCCCCTCTTATCACTCCTTAACTTAATTCAAATTTGACTCCCTCCTGTCAGTGGGTGAATGGAGACAAGGTGACAGAGCATGAGGGTGGCCATCTTCCTTTCGAGGCAGATGTCAGCAGTGTGCTGCGGAAGGACCTCGGACAGCCCTGCCGGATCACTGTTGCGGTGAACAACACCCTGACGCTCCAGACGCTGCCCCCTGGCACCATCCAGCACCTGGATGACCCCACGAGGTAAGCATAGCTAACAGAGCTGCCTCGCTGCAATGTGTTGAGAGACTACCCCCCCCCCCCCGCCAAATTTTTCCAAGTATATTTGCTCCCAATTAACAGGTATCCAGCTGGCTATTTCGTGCAGAATATAAACTTTGACTTCTTTAACTATGCTGGAATTCATCGGCCTGTGCTTCTATACACAACTCCCGGGGTGTATATTGATGACATCACAGTACAGACAAGCTTTGCTGACAATATTGGTGAGTGTGTGGCCCTTGTACTCAATATTATGTGCCCAAGTCATGACCTGTTTCTTGTATGTAAGTATTTGTGTAATCTCTGTGACAGTGGCTATTAACCATTTGAGTCAGAGACGTTTGAGTCACAGACTATTTCAACCCTAAAATCATGCTTCGCCTACACTGAAAAAATGACAAAATCCAGTGAAGTTGTTCAGTTGCCAAATAGTGAGCATACAAGATTTAATGTCTGGAAGCTGATTAAACTATATTATACCTAAAGCTAATTGCAGCATCATAGTAGCCTTTTATTTACATTGACTGACTCGTGTTGCTGAGCCCATATTGACAACCAGGGATGTTGGTTTTTTGTTCCAGGGATTATCAAGTACCAGGTGTCCGTAGCGGGGAGCCCAAGCTCAGTGATTAAGGTGACATTGACAGATAAGGATGGCCAATGTGCTGCTGTTTCCAACGGATCTTCAGGAACACTCAAAGTGGTTGATGTCAACCTTTGGTGGCCCTACCTAATGCACGAAAACCCTGGATACTTGTATACTCTGGAGGTATGGCCACAGGCAGCTGTGCACCATCTGTACCCTCTCAAGCCTGTGCCTCATCACATTGATGTGACACACAACCGCCTTTGTGTTCCAGGTACAGATGACCACAAAGAGCGGCGGAGTGCAGTATGAGGACTTCTATGCACTGCCCATGGGCATCCGAACCGTGCAAGTCACCAAGACACAGTTCCTCATCAATAATAAGCCCTTCTACTTCCATGGTGTGAACAAGCACGAGGACGCTGACGTAAGGTCCAGCAAGCCAACAGAGTGGAAATCTGATGCTGAAATAACCTCAGTTTTTGTAGCTTCTCTTCAATGCATTCCCTTACCCTTTAGATATATATTTCATCAATCTATAACCCATACAGATGCATGGCACCACTGTATGAAAGAGCCATGCGTTAGGGGAGCAGAGCTTGCGGCAAAACTGTAACTCACTGTTTGCCAACTGCACAGATCAGGGGAAAAGGTCTGGACTGGCCGCTGATTATCAAAGACTTTAACCTCCTCAAGTGGCTGGGTGCCAACTCATTCCGGACAAGCCATTACCCGTACGCGGAGGAGATTCTGCAGCTATGCGACCGCCATGGCATTGTCGTCATAGATGAGTGCCCAGGGGTGGGCATCAAGGACATGTAAGCACTTAGCTTTTTCAGCATTGACATGGTCTGCCACTTGATATATTGATTGCGGTGACAGAATGATGAGTGATCAGCAGAAGTAGTCTGATTTTGCATCTGTAGCTGCAAATTTTATTCAAGAACAAGCTGAGAGCCAACTGAAGCTGGAGAACTTGTTAACCAAAGACTGACAGTTCATATCCCACTGTGGGCCCTGCTGTTAATTTAAAAGCCCTTTTAGATACAATGGGTTTTCATGTTAGAAATCCTGAAATTTATGAATACGCAACGCTTCTTTGTTTATTGCTTTATTTTTAATTCAGTGTTGAACATAAATTTGTGGAAATGACATTTTTAAATATGTTTTAATTTTATCATAGCTCAGTAACTGCTTTTTCTGAAGTAAATCCTGTTAATTTGAGGTTAAAAATGTGTGCTGCTATTGCATATTTTCATGTGTGTCTGTATCCTTTAGCCGCAGTTTTGGAAATGCTTCCCTTTCCCACCATCTGGTGGTGATGGAGGAGCTGGTCAGGAGGGATAAGAACCACCCCTCTGTGGTCATGTGGTCTGTAGCCAATGAGCCAGCTGCTGAGATGCCCCCCGCTGGTCCCTACTTCAAGTAAGAAAGCATTAGAATTGGTTTAAAATGTTTATATAAATGGTACATATAGAACAGTCATTTCACTGTAATCCATTCCAAAAGCCTAATGTCATGTGTTGTTTAAAAAAATAAAGTATGTACAAGAGTAATTATTGTGGGCAGGTCCTTGGAGAGGGTGCGCTCAAACGTCTCTGCAAGAACATGGTAGAGCCAGCCAGTCTCTTATTGAACTGTACCTTGGTTTTACTTGCAGAACTGTTTTGTAACCCAGTGCCTGAGCTGGAGATGTCACCAGGCTCTCGGCCACTCCAGAAATGCGTTGTTAAATCCACAACAATTCGAGAAGATAAGTTGCTGCGGTGGCCACACAGGTGTGACATTTATGTTTATCTTTTTACTTTGAAGGACGCTGATATCATTCACCAAGGTTCTTGACCCTTTCCGCCCCGTCACGTTTGTTTCGGACAGCAACTTCGACAGGGACCTCGGGGTGAGTGCGCTCTCTGGACATTGACTGTGCTTTCCTTCCGCCGAGGTGCGATCGGGTGATAACTGACATGCTGAGACATGATGAGAAACCTTTGTATCTTGACTTAACAGAAGAGTGAGTTTTTTAAGTCAACCTCTGCTGCATTTGTTTCCCAAAAGAACAATTAAAACCACATACCACAGCAGCCAGAACCAGTCAGACCAAGCATGTGTCCATATGTGTACTGAGACTAAAAAATTGAAACTTGTCCCACCATACTGTTAGCATTAAATGATTTAAATTGCAATTTTAAATCAAATGTTAAAGGTACAACAGAGGGGATATACAGGCATGGACAAGTAGCAGTAATAAATACTTTTATTGAATATTAAAGTTTTACAAAATGAACTCTTAAACAGAAATTGTGTGTTGTCCCCCCCCCCCCCCCAAATGTATTTACTGACCAGGCTCCCTATGTAGATGTGATTTGTGTGAATAGCTACTTCTCCTGGTACCATGACCCAGGACACCTGGAAGTCATTCCTATCCAGCTGAAGACCCAGTTTGAAAACTGGTATAACAAGTACCAGAAACCCATCATTCAGAGCGAGTACGGGGCAGACGTGGTACCTGGCTTGCACACGGTGAGCGCTGGACGTGGCCTCGGTGTTGCCTTTCTTTTCATTCACAATCCTGTGCGGCACTATAGCACAGCAAGTAGTGCTGGGGCCTCACAGCTCCCGACCTGTGGGTCCCACTCTGGCTCGGTCCATGTGCAGCTTATCTGCTCACCCTGCATTCACATGGGTTTCCTGTAGGTGTTGTGGTGAATTCCAGTGACGATAAATTGCCCCTACAGTGTGTGTTCGTTGTGAGGGAATGCCCTCCCTTTCAGGCTCACCCGTAGCCATAGAACCACCTTCCAGAATGCTGATGGCACTGTGGGATTTTGTTGTCCCCTGCTGCTTCTCTAATAGAACATGTCTTGAATTGCAGCTGCGATTATTTCCTTTCTGAGCCGCTTTCCTTTCAGCGGCTTATTTTTGTGCTCTCAGTAGGTCACTGCTGTCCACTACCCCCTTAGCCCAGCTAATATGATGTCTATGAATGTGTCACCTTCACCCATGAGCAATTCCACAATGTTTCAGGACCCACCCATGATGTTCACTGAGGAATACCAGAAGGCTGTCCTCCAGAAGTATCACAACGTGTTTGATGAGAAAAGGAAAGAGTATGTCATCGGAGAGCTCATCTGGAACTTTGCCGATTTCATGACCGCTCAGAGTAAGTGGCCTGACTTACAATGAGCCACTGCGTAAACAGGGGTTGCTGAAGTTCTGACTGGGTTTGCAGCAGCTGTGTCTGGCCTTGTCTGAGGTGTTCACTAGTGCAAGTGCTTATTTCATGTATACACTACAGCAAAACTTATGGTTAATTTTGCTTTTGACGGGACAGCCTGTTCAAGCTTTTAATGAACCAGCTGTGCCTGGGCATACAGAACCTTCACTTGAATCAGATGCTGTAGAATGAAGGTGTTCCAGCTGAAATCCAGTGTGGTAAAATATCATAAAGGACAATTTAATGTCATCCATTAAAGAAAACAAATGCAGCACTGAAGGTTTAAAAAAAATATATACACTATTGCAGGAAGAAGCGCTAACAAGTACAAATGTCAATTTTTGCAGCTGTAACTCGGGTTGTGGGAAACAAGAAGGGCATCTTCAGCCGCCAGCGGCAGCCCAAAGCAGGCGCCTTCCTCCTGAGGGACAGGTACTGGAGCCTGGCCAATGAGACGGGGCTCCTGCCCTCCTGGACCAGATACCCCTGCTACCGCTGAGGCCAGGACCTGCCACCCGCCATGGTCTCACTCTGGGAGGGGAGGCACATGTTGCTGCTCAGGCCATAGTGTTTCTTGCCAACTGATATGCACACACTGTATGCTGGAACTGCAAAGTCATCATTTTACTTGCACCTTCTTTTTGGGTCCAGATTTGCAATGAGGTAGTGAATCAAAGTGCCTTTAAACAGGAAACGTATCACCAAAATTTTGTTAGCACTTTTTGCAGATATAAACAATATGCGGCCCTGTGTGAATTCGCCTCTCTGGTGACTCTACAACTTCTGTCATGAGACGCCAGCAGATGGCCAAAGTGCTTCCCCTTGATTATTGTTCTTTCCCTGTGCAGCCATCGTATCATTTAGCATTAAGATAAGAAATAGTCAGTCTGCTGTCAGGGTCAGAATGTGGACATTTTGTTTATCTATTGGAATAGCCACAGTTCAACTTTAGACGAAACAGCGCGGCTGCACATTTTTCATAGTGAACCTTAAAGTGAAAAGCTTTCGGATCCAAGTTATAGTTACTGCGACATTTTAAAATGATCCATTTAAGTATAAAGCTGTCCACAGTTATTTCAAGTAAAGGAGCAGTGTGGTGATGCACATAATTCACAATTGTATGAAAAGCATGAAATAAATGAATTGTTAAATCACACTAAAGAAGTCCGTGCACACAAGGGAACATAAGGGTCAATTTTCTCTCTCTCTAAAGCAGTTAATGCTAGACATCCTCTACATCCAGGATGATGTTAATATCAGGCTGTTGGTAGGGTTTTTTTTGCTTTGCATATGATGAGCTGGTCATCTGCCAGCACTTTGTTTTTTGCATTGCCAGATAAGGAAGAATGCGTTGTCAAGGAAACTGGTTCGGTTGTTTAGTCACACGATTTTTTTTTTTTTTTTTTAATCTTTAAAAAGACTTTAAAAATGTTTTGTATTCTGCACTGGTGTTGTGGGTCAAATTCCATTTGTAAATGAGTAACATTTTTCTATGCAAAATTTAATTAATAAAACATTTCTTTAAAATCCTATTCCTTAATACATCTTTAACATTACAGTAGTACCAAACATCCATCAAACTTTTTTAAAACAAATTTTTCATCTTTAGTGCTGATACACAAAATTCAGTGTTACTTTCAAAATATCACCTTACACATTAAGTGATCAGTTCTTGTCTTACATATCAAAATAAAAATCCAGTGAGATTTTAGATTTTTGCCTAATCCAGACATGGCATGAAGTAATTTCTGTACTGTTCGTCTCTGGACAAGAAAAAGCATTAAACTGAACAGTTAGCATCAGAGGGAATGTTTTTTAATGGTAGACACTTCTACACAATTACACAATTTCAATACGTTCACTGTAGCATCCGCATACACAACACTCCCCAAACCGCTTTACAGTATCAAACTGGATTCCACCGGTTCAGTCCTGCCCATCATGTAACACGTACTCATGTAAGAAAATACAGCATTTTGACAAACTCATATTTGGCAAATACAGAAGCAAACGCTTGAAGTTCTCATCCACAGAAACAAACTGAACATAAAACTGACGGTGATACGTGGAAATCTCCAGCCTCCGATCCATGCCGTTTTATATTAAAATAACCTAGTGTTAAGTCTATACATTTACAGGGCCTTATTACTTAACCTCACAGAGCCCTACATAAAACAAACACTTAGAAACAAAAACCGAACTGGTCAGACAAAATCAAAAACAGTTTCGACATTCATAGTTCCGACAGATAAAAATGATAGAAAATGTGTTGTAAGTCATAACGATGACGCGACGCGGTCGACAAAGCAGGGGGGTGGCTTGCAAAAGCAACCATTTCACAGGACAAGGATTTTCTTTGCTGTCCTTTCCTTGAAATATTTTTAAAAACAAATTATGTGTTTCTGTTTTTTTGGGACATGTGAGTATATTAAAAGCAAACAGAAGGCCCCAGGTTTTGCTTCTCGGGAGGCGTCTATGCTTGTACTGCTCAAGGCCCAGCGTTACTTCAGAAGGCACTTTTTTGTGGCATTGTTAAATAGGAAATATTGTACCGTATTGGATCAAATTGCCCCCTTTGGATGGACCCAGGTATTTAATGGGATTTAAGTACATACATGGTTGAGTTTTTATTAACTTCAATTACACAAAATCTTTATGCCACTGACTTGATAAACAACCTTTTACCAGACACTTCTGCAGCCCTAGGCAATTGCATTTTGGTTTCTTGGCCTCAACGTGTAATTCCAAAACTGTGATTTAACATTAAAAACAAACACACACAGGAGACAAAACACCACACTGACAAAAGTGTCTCGTAATACATTTCACTTGCCGTGTAATACCACAGTGGTTTTCATCTTTCCAAAAATTAAACCAAATGTCATTTTAAAAAGCAGATTGACTCCACTACCTCCATCTCCTTGACAAATTGTCACTCAGTAACTAAAACAATGACACAACTGGTATAGAGATCCATGCAATGGATGCATTTGATTGTTGGTTTCCAACTTGTTTGCATACAACTCACAGGGAGCCCGGCAATGTGCGTTTTCTCTGCTCTCTTTTGGCAGAAATACGCAGAGAATTCACTTCAGCAACCAGCTGTGCAAAACCTCCACCGAATTCTTGAGTCCATCAACGGCAAGCAATAAAGCTCATTTTTACTTCCCTTTTTTTTTTTTTTTAAGTGGAAATTCTTCATCGCGTGCTGACGGGTGGTCACGTTGCAAATCTGTTCACACCACAATGTACATTGCTGCATTCGCAATTTAACTGGCCCTACACACACAAAGTTTTCAATACTGAGTTTGTTTCCTTCACAGGTTCACAGGGAAAGGACAAGACTTACAGAACGATACAGACAAGACAGAAGACAAAGTTTCGCCTTAGTATACTGTACACACATTGAGCTTGGAATATTTTTCAAAACAGACTGTATTTAATTATTTAACTACACCTAGGTAATCGTACGAACCCCATTTCACCAAACACGAGTCTAGCATTCCAGAATTAGCATAGAAAACTGTTTATAAGATTGGTCTGCTGCATGGAGAACTAGCATCCTTTTCCAACCCCGTTACAAGTGAACACACCTTTGTTACCATGTTTACACTGACCGTATGGCGTTTTACTGGTAAGATTTAACACACACCTGGTTACTTGGCCTTCTGGTGATGAGCACAAACACAGACACCAGAGAAACTTCCTTCTTGCATGAAAATAAATTTGTCTCAATTGCTTGGTTATAGCTATTAAATCCACACATACATTTTTCACATATGCATGGACAGATGGCCACATGGGCTTAGCCTCCTGTACAAGTAGGTAGTAGTTTGGAGCAGTGGTGTAGGCACTGGATTCTGGGCCTGCGATGGAGTAATGTTGCCATTCTCCACTTTTCTACCCTCTACTTTAGGCAACTATTTACACTTCAGAATGCTCAACTTGACTTGGCGAAGAAAAACAGACATCACTATGACAAAGGAGCGCCAGCTCATGCCTACGTGATGCCTAAGTGAGTCTTTTGAGTGACAATGAATTACACAAGACATCATAAAATGCTGCAAAGCAGCCTACTGGACTCCTCTGTGGACATTAAAACTAATTGAACATTTTAGCCGCTTTACTTCAGCAGCAAAACCGACCAATTGTATTCGTGAGAATTCTCAACTTAAAACGCATGCCCTGGCAGACCAATTCTTAGGTGTACGGTCCACCATTTGGATGCTTTCAACGAATTAAAATTAGATACACGTACATTTTAAAGAACAGTGTCATTTTGGACTTTGACCAACATGGCCATAGACTCCTGAAAAACTGGGAGGAGTAAATGAAGGTGTTTGAATTTTGCCAACTTCTGAGACTTGTCCACCCCCCGCAAAGAACGATGTGCTGCTATCCTGGCCAAGAGGGCAGTATATTAAGATGCTAATATATTTTAACACAATTTATCCAAATAGTGGCACAAAACTTTTTTAATTGGTCAATAAATGTTTCGATCTACACTGGAATATTGCTCAGCAGCTATTTACAGAACCGTAAGGAAAAACACGGCAGATGAGCAGCCCGCTCGCACTGCGTTTCCTTTTTACTTCTGTTTATGGAACGGTATCTGCAAACTGTACAATGGCTTCAAGATCATGCATTTGTTTTATCCCCATAATTCACTTAAAATGACGTTAGGTACAGCTGAGATAGGAAAGAGCATTTCCCTATCCATTTCAAGTAAACACCTTTGAAGTTCCATTTTCTGTCCCATTTGTTTTGTATCTGTGACACTGGGGGAGGGGGGGCATCCACAGGCAACATTGCAGACTTCTGTCAGCGCTTGCTCCCATCCCTCACACAACAGTCATACGGGGGAACCAAATGAAAAAGACAGAAAGAGACAATTTCCTTTTAACTCCACATGTTACATGTTGTATATGTGATTTCTGTCCTCAAAACAAGATTCTGATGTTTCCATTTCTTAAACTGCAAAATAAAATGCTTGGAAGCAAGATCTTCTGGTGGTGAGTCAGAAGTTCAGAGGTCGCACTCGTTCATACTGATTTTCTTGTTTTGCCTGTTTGTTTTGTTTTAGTCCTGCTTGGCTTGGAGCTGCTGCTTCCAGGCCTCATTCAAGTAAACCAGTCGCTTATAGTTGAGAACAAACAGAATGAAGTTCAGCGCGTACGTGGTGATGCAGATGACGCAGAAGTCCTTCAAGACAAAGTACAGAATGTAGGCCAGATACAGTGACCCCATGACAGACGCGATGGACGTAGTCATTAGGATTAGGGCAGCCATGGCGCTCACGGTCATTCCTGCAAAAAACAAACAGATGAGGATGCTGGAATTTGCAACCCTGAAAAGTCATACAACTTCCATCAGTGCCTCAAAGTCTGACGCTCAAGCAAACTTACACCAATCGCCGGGTATGCTTGCTCCTCAATGTACAGTTTACTCTGTTTATTCATACAGTTTTGAAGACATGAACATTTTCCCCAAAACTTACTGTTAAATTACACGGTCCGCTGTTAATTTGAGAAATTTGAGATTGTAGGGGACCGAATGTGACGTATTTATGCAGCCAGCTTATAAGACAGCAGCACAAAGCACCCAAATGTGATTTGTGTGTGGGCTACGTCATTTCAGTCCTGACTCGAACATCTCCTGTCCGGAATTAGAGATCTGGATGCACTACATTACAATGGTGACCAAAGTGAAGATAAAGTTGAAAGTGGCCCATGCTTATAGAATGAATGTCAGAAATTTGCTTAGATGGTGGAGACACACTTTAAATTATTTTAAATCAGTTTTGACTTTAATGATACAATCAAATGTCTCAAATAGTATTTTTTAAAGCTTTGGCAGAACGCATATCTTGAATATAATGAGGGGTGTCCATCGTTGTCTTGAACTGATTTAACTTGGGGACAAAATTAACTTTGAAGTTACAAACACAACGGGTTAAAAAAGGCACTGTGGTTACAACTGTGTTCATAGCTCGAAGAGCCAGTGAATATTTCACCAACTATTAACGACGGAAAATGGATTTTGCTACTGGTAAATTGAATTAGAGATTGGCTGGTAATACTTACGTATTTATGAGACAGTCAAACACTCGGAGAAGAAATTCTAGTTACAGTCACCCAGTAAGAGTTATTTAATCATTTTCAGGTTGTCAGTGGACTGCATTAAAGTCCCACAAACTCATGGGCTACATCTGTCTTTCAGACAGTGGTGGCATTAATGTGAGGGAATCACCATAACCTGAAACAGAGACACTACTGAGGCTCCACAAATAAGGATCAATGCAGATCCTGCACGTTAATTGTCTTTAAGTGCTTCCAAAATCAAGAAAAGGTTCAGCTCCCTGCCCCTTGGGGGCTTGTCTAATTTTACATAGCTAGCCTTGCCCAACTGCAGACGTCGCCAGCGGTCCGTTTGCCATGGCTGTTAAGTCCAATGACAGGCCACCGAATTACACAACATCCTCCCAAAAAGGAGAAGTGCGACTTGGACAAACCAGCTAGCAGTTGGTGCTCCACAAAGTGAACCAGGACCGAGTCGTACTTGTTAAACATAAATTCACGGTGGTTAAAGATGAAAATATATGACAAATGTTGGGAGGCAATAAAGGAACAAGCTTCCATATCAACAGCAGCTTTAGCATGACACAGCAGTGCAAAAACCAACACTTATGAAAATAAAGGGTTACTCAATTCATTATTAAATGGAAAACCCTATTTGTTGCATGATACCCAAAGCTCAAATAATTCAATTCTAGCTTCAGATGCCTTTAAAGGGTGAACTGACCTTTGTTCTAAGCCAGAGAAACTGAGCACTACTTGTTTATGGAACTATTACATGATTCACCCTGAGAGGCAAATGATATGATAATGCAGCAGCAGCAGCAGCATTAAAGTAAAACAACGTTAAAATAGTTGCTGGCCTTGTACTTGAACTGTAATTTACCATATAAATATTTTGCGCCACCAGATTTGACTTGTGTCATCACATTCCAATGGCAGATTTGATAGAGAAAGCCCGTTTGTGCTCGGCGCCAGAAGTTTACCGAAGCGGCTTTTTGTGACGGCTGCACCGTGACCCAGCCATGTGGAGGCAATGGGGGCCCAGAGGAATGCAATGCTTTGAAGGCAGAAAGAAGGGCCTTCTCTGGAATGTCTTAGAGCAGGACTGTGTCCATGACTAATAGCTTTCCTGTCGCTACTGTTCATATCCCCCACAACATGTCGTACCATAACAATGCCATTTATCTTAAATATACAAGCCAGGGGCTCAAAGAGTGCATGTGTGTTACTAGCAAGTTCCATACCAACAATTCATTCTCATCTTCATCCAAGTAAAAGTGAAGCCCCTCATCTGGCCACTATTCTTACAGTACACAATGCATACAAATTAAAATGGGCAAGAAATGGTTGATAGTGCAAGTTTGCTTCACCATGCGATCTCTGAGACAGCCAAAGGTGTAGGTGGCACATATGTTGGCGTGGTCAACCCTTCCCTACTACCAGAGAAAAGACACACCTTTGGCTGAAGAACTTAAATTCACTTCTGCCCTTTGAAGGTTATCCTATCAGAGAGAAATTTGGAAGTTTCAGAGCAAATTTTATATTAAAGTCTCATTTTATAGAGAACTATGGAAAAAATGTAAAATTCCTGATTTTTTACTGACCATCTTGTTATAGCACTTGAAACAGCTTTAGCCTAAATATAAAGGACTGAGTGGCTCCTTTTAAAGGCTAAATAAAGTATTAATTATTATTAATGACATGAAAGTCACTACATGCTTTATTATATACTTTTTTCAAGACAAAAGTACTTTAGTCTACAGTGAACTATTTAATTTCAAAGAAAAACTACAGCGCTGAAGCCCTGTGTACATGGATTTATACAAGACAATCTTCTCCAAGAGTAAAAATTTAGAAGCCCTTCACTAACCAACAGCTTGTAAAGTTTCAACAGCAGAAGTAATAAAAGGTGAACACTGTATAACTTTGTAGTGAGGAGACTCAATGTAGTGCCTCCTAAACCAGGACTTACCCAGCAGCAGCTGCAGCCCATAGAAGAACAGACCATAGACACTGTTTGGCTGGTTCATTGCGCTGTCTTTACCAAAGATGGAGCCCAACAGTCCAAATCCTCGACCCCATCTGAAAGAAGCAAAGGCGGATTAGTGAGCCAAAAAAAGATTCCTAGTTTACTGCAATATTTCTCATACATTTTCATTTCTAAGAATCTGAGTAATACAAATGAACAAGGACTGAAACAGGCACTGCATAAATGTTGATAAAATCAATAAATGAAACAGAAGGTATGTTTTATAGCATCCCTAAGTGCATAGGCTTTAAATGAACATTTTACTTAATGAAATACACATTTGTGCCTTATGTTTCTCTAGCAGTGACATCTATCAGATAGGAGACATTTGCAACAAAATAATGCTGTTCAGGAGGGTTTTTGCTTTCTGGGAAACTTTGCATGTGGAAAATTTACACAGCAACGAGGGCAGAAAGAGATGGGCTGAATGAATTGAGACCCACTTAAAAATGACAACATTATAACTAATTTAATTGAAAGGTAATAAAATCTAGCAACTAATTTTAGAGCCCTTTGTGACAATGATATTAATCTCAGTAAGAACTGCAACTCACTACCAGGACAACGTGAGAATACCCTATTTATAGATATAATGAGATTCAGCCACATTTCAAGCCTAAAGTTCATAAAATTGCAAAAAGCAATTTCTGAAACCAAAGTTAGCTGCCCCATATTCAGTGTAAAACAGAGGTATATCATTCAAACAAAGCCACTATGCCTTTGTTTGGTCAAGTCTGGACTCCTTTAAGCAGCAGTAGATTTGCCACATAGCAAAGATCACCAGCTCAAGTGGAAAAACCTTTGGGCCAGTTCAACCATCACCAGCTATGTAAAGTGTCTAAAAACTGAAGTCGCACTAAACCTCCCCCAGATCACTGAAGGCAGGCAAAACAGAAACAGCTTAGCATTTTAAAATGAATCATTTGGGAAAAGCCCTCATCAAACCAATAACAAATGCTTTGATGGCCACAAATGGCAGCATCTAAATTATAGCCCTATTACACGCTGCACCCAGCAACGTTAAACAAACCTTGTTCTAGTTGACCAATTTGCACTGAAAAGAACAAAACCACAGATTACGCCCTGGACATTTGAAGAAACTAAGGGGCCAGTATTTGTTTTCCCACAGACATGAAACTTGCTAGATACTGTGGAAGAATCAGTGGCAAAATCTGAAAATTCAGTTAACTGCATCACAGAAGTTAATGCAGAGAAAGTAAATGGATTTTTAATCACAGGGAAAAATATGGTTAGTCTAGTCGATGGCACAGTAATGACACCGGCCCTGCTGCCGCCACTTAAACCACACAAGACCGACATTTATGTGGCTTTTGTACCTAATCAGCTACAACCACTTCATTACCTAGACATCCATCCATCCATCATCCTCCTTAACCAGAGCTGCAGCAGTCTGGAGCCGATCCTAAAATCACTGAGCTCCCACTGTTGGAAAATGTTATAAAACCAGTCTGCAGTCTGGATTATAATTTACCCAACAATAAGGGGTACTATGTTTATCTACAGTATATGTCAACAATAAAAGTATGGAGCTTCAGGTACATCTGACAACACACTGGGACTTGAAGAAGGATACTTGGTTCAAATCCCAGGAACTGTTCATGTGAAAATATCAAGCTGCATCAATCAATTATTTTGTAAACAAAATTGGGTAAAACACTCTGCTTATAAAACAGAAAAATACAATCATGAGTAAGTGCAGTGAAATGCATTTAGCTGTAGGACTTTTGTAATCCAGACTGAAATAATTTCATAGCATGGTTTCTCCTACTAAAGGTTACAGTGAACATCAGAGCAAAGCCTTGACTGTAGTGGATCATTTGTTACCTATGATTCAACACATATGTGCCACAAGATGGCAAAGTCCTGAGTCCATCAGCAGTGAGATTCCCAAAAGTACACCTGCATTCAGACCCCTTCCTTCCCATTCCCCATGGCACAGATGTCAGGATCACAAACCCTACTGTTCCATACTGAACTCCTTTTGTTTATAGAGTTGACTACATTATTCAACAGACTGGACCGTAAACCTGGAAAATCCAGGGCCAGCAAATGGTGTCCTGGTTACAGCTGTTGATAAGCAATATGAACATTTTGGATTTGAAAGCTGCTGTTGCTGCAGCACCAGTGATCAAACTGCTAATCTACCTCCATAACAACATGTGGGCTCTGTGAAAGGGTAAATCACTGTAAAGTTGACCATCTGACATTTAAAGCCAGTTGGGTAAAATGCACCACCTTAATAAAGATTAATAGCAATCCATCATAGCTGTGTTTTAAGTGCAAGGCTGCTACAGTCCTTTCGGTACATTTATTCTGGGAATGTGACACAACGGAAAAATTTAGTGGAGCAACACTCTAAAGTCCTTTAATAAGAAGCTTCATTTACTCCTCTTGGGCCACATTATCAGCTGCTCTGATAAACACAGTTGACTCAATTTTAAAGAAAAGTCAATATGAGATTTGTGGGATAACTTGAATAAATTCCAGATGACTAAGTCATACTCTGGATGTTAGTCAGAGCTGCATGACCACACCTGCAGATATACAATAAACCTTTGCCTTTTGAGTTTTATTAGGCATCTACCTGGTATATCAATTATGTCTTTTTGTTATGATCCAGTTCTCTTACTGATAAAATAATCAATCATGGAAATGGGCGCACTGTAACCCTCAACAAAGTCCTTTGGTTTTTATCTAATCTTTCCTTGGAAAAGCAAGTAGAAGCGCAGTAAAGAAAGTAAAACGCCTGCGTTACCCGAGGAATGGCTTGTGTTTCCTTTCACAGAACCGCCACGCTGAGGGTGTAAGCGGCTTAAAACCGACGACACGGTCCTCTCCTCTGCGGGCAAAACGTGTTTTTAAGGAGGAAAAAAGGCGAGATAAACACAGGCACCGAAAGCTTTAAGTGTTCAACCGCACGTCGTTGCTCAGCAGCTGCCGCTAACGGACATTAGAAAGGAGGTCTTGCTGAGGGTCAACTGGTTCTCAACGAACAGAGGTTTTTATGGGGGAAACACGGAGTGGAGCTGTGTGCGCACCGGTACCGGACCCTGTGCCGAACAACAGCCCAGTTTCCGCTGCTGCCGTTGTGCGGCTAGCCGGTAAAGCTAACAGGCTAACTCCACGGGCTGAGAGGGAAACAAATCGCGATAGAAAGTAACGCCTCGCGGGGGGACCGTAAACCGCCCGAACGCTCGGAAATCCCCTCGCACGGACCGCGTCTTCACTTAGCCTCCCGCCTCCAGCTACTCTCCGCCTGCCCGCCCGCCGGCCGGCCGCACTGGTTCTCACCTGGAGGTGAACACTTTGGAGCAGCTGACGGAGCCACTCACATCGCACATGGCCCGGTAGTTCGGGTCGCGAGCCGTCTCGCGCTCCACGTGGAAGGCGTAGAACGACAGTAGGATGCCCAGCAGACACACCAGAACCCGGGCCGTTCGCTCCCACCGCGGGGTGGACACTCTTAGGACGGGCGCCGCCATCTTGCTCCGGCCTCGCTCGCAACACGCCGCCGCCTACCGCCTGCGCGGGGCTGCGAAAGCTGCGACGTGGAAGACGCAGGAGCCGAGGGCGCGTCATCGCATCGGGACCGCGGCCACTTCCGCTTCGCCGGGGTTCCGTTCTGTTCTCGTTCCAGAATCAGAACCAGAGTCAGAAAACTTCATTGATCCAGAAGGAAATTACTTATGTTACAACTGCGCAAATAGACACAGACACAAGTGACAAGAAGAGCAACTCTTACGATAAACATATTAAATAAAACAGAATATAAGGATTAAATAAATTACGATCAGTCCTCATTCAAAATATTGTGCATATAAGTGAAATATCACACGTTATAGCTACCAAAGTTGTACTCATTGGAAGTAAACCAACGAGTTATTGCACATCTAAGTTTTTGAATGAGTTGAATGGAGTTATAAAGTTATAAAGCCTGATGGCAGTGGGGAGGAAGGATTTTCTGTGACGTTCAGTGGAGCGCTTCATGCTTGTCCGTCTACTGCTAAAAAGAGCATAAAGCAGAATGAAAACAGTAACGTCTAACTTTATATAAAACAGTTTTACCATGCAACAGCATAACATTTAAAAATGAAAGCAATAAAACAAAAAAGGAAACGAGGAAAAATTCCGGATTTATGTAGAATAAACGATGCGTTTCAAACATTTCGACTGTGCGTCTTACTCCGGCCTCGCTCGCAACACGAGCGTGTTATAACCTATTTATTGAATTCATGTGTCCCTTAATTTATTTCTCTTTTTCAGCTGTCAGTAGGGTTTAGCATTAGACCATGTTTATTTGTGAATATGATATTCACCAAGAATGGATTAGAGAACATATTTTGATCAATATTGTTTTACATTTAAAGTTAAGAAAAATGGCGTTTGTCCTGGTCGAAAGAGTTCCAATTTACAATAATCGTTTTTTGTTGACCTGTGAAGATAGTAAAGTGCTAAATTTTATCCGCATGTTTAAAAAGTTTATGAGAGCGCCACGATTATAAAGAATAAATGTTTAATTCACTGTCCCGTGGCTCAAGCTGCACAAAACGTCTCCCGCTTGTATGATGGCGCCATCTGGTGCCTGTAGGTGCAAAAAATTGCAATTTGCAGGTAGGCGCCGTTCCCCTTTCTTTTGCTTTTACATAGCACGATTTTGGCCCACTCTTCTCTACAGAATCGTTTTAATTCAGCCACACTGGAAGGTTTTCGACTATGAACTGCCCATTCAAGGCCCCGTCACAAAATCTCAATGGGTTTCCAGTCAGGACTTTGACTAGGCCACTCCAAAACTTTAATTTTGTTTTTTTCCCCCAGGCACTTAGAGGTGGTCTTGTGCTTTGGATCGTTGTCCTGCTGCATAATCCAATTGCACTTGAGCTTCAGATCACGGACTGATGACCGGACGTTCTCCTTCTGTACTTTCTGGTAGACAGTTGAATTCATGTGTCCCTCAACTATGGCAAGTTGCCCAGGCCTCCATGTTTGACTGTGGGCATGATGTTCTCTGTGTAGAAAGCTGTCAGCTTTACACCAGATGTAGCAGGACCCATGTCTTTCAAATAGTTCCAGTTTTAACTCATCGGTCCACAGAACATTTTCCCAAAGGTATTAGGGGTAATTGAGGTGTTTTTTGGTAAATGTTAGACAAGCCTTCATGTCCTTGTTCAGCAGTGGTTTTTCCCTTGCAGCTTTCCCATGGACACCATTTTTGCCCAATGTCTTTATAATCATGGAATCATGAACAGACATTAAATAACCTGAGGCCTGCAATTCCTTGTATATTCATCTGGGGTCTGTTGTAACTTCCCTGATAAGTTTCCTATGCCCTCTTGGAGCAATTCTGCTAGGCCAGCCACTGGATACATTTGCCACTGTTCCAAGTTTTTTTCCATTTGGAGATTATGGTTTTTACAGCGGTTTGCTGTAATCCAAGGATTTTAGAGAAGGCTTTGTTCCCCTTTCCTGACTGATATATTTCAATAATTTTCTCAGATCTTCAGGAAGATCTTTTGAGCAAGGCATGATGTTCTACTTCCTGAGACCCCTTATTCAGCTTCACATTGCTGGAATGATTTTATTAACGTGATGTGTATATTCAACAGGGCTGGTAGCAACAAAGCTTTGGTGTTTCTAGTTTAACTTAACCCATTATTATTTAGATTTGGTTCATTGGTTGATTGAGTGACTAAAGAGGCAGATACTTTGTCAAATGGGTGCTTTGAGTGTAGGTGAATGTTTTTCCTTCAATTAATCAGATGATCACTTAAAAATGTGTGCTATATTTACTCGAGTTGTCCTTTTTATTGCCCTAAATTTATTTGGAGATCAGAAACAACTATTATGAATGAGAAAAAACAGAGGGAATCAGGAAGGGGGCAAATACTTTAAGACTCTGTATATG
The DNA here is from genome assembly GCA_018136845.1 of Heterotis niloticus. Taxonomy (NCBI): domain Eukaryota; kingdom Metazoa; phylum Chordata; class Actinopteri; order Osteoglossiformes; family Osteoglossidae; genus Heterotis; species Heterotis niloticus. The sequence continues at coordinate 23,756,348 of CM030890.1, forward strand.
TATTCATCTCATTAATAATAATACTGTGTTACTTATGTACCGTTGTTACTTGTGTTTACATGACGTGCATGACTCTTCGTAAATATGATACTTGTAAAACTTATTATACTGTAGTTTCTTTGCACACACTTGAAATCCAAATGTGTTTATAATATCAATGAAAACGACTTAAAAAGCTGTTTTTTTACTGAAACCTCTTCAAATTAATTTATTAACTTATTATCGTGCCACTACCCCATAAGTTAGCCCATGCACAACTTCCTGCAGTTGATGTAGACACTGTTTATTATTGAAGGATAGGGCTACACACGCACTACAAAATATTTGTGTAAATGCACGGGGTCCCAGCTTTATTCCACTGATGTTCACATATTAAGAAAACATCATATAACTGGGCTATTGTTCCTATGAGGAGAAAAGGAAAATATTGCGTCCATTTCTAGATGGACATTCGCATGCAGTTGCTCATTTTCATTTCTAAATGTCACCATTCCAACATCCACAAATATTTTAAATAATGCTGAAAAAATATGTGTAAACATTTTACGGTGAACAATGCAGTACATACATTATGATAGCATAGTGAGCATGAAGCAACAAAAAGTGTATTTTCCCATTGCTATACAAAACATATAGTTGCAATAAAGGACGCATAATTTTATAATATTGTAACGGCACAGCCGTACATGTAAATAGTTGTCTGGGTGTTAATTGTTTATAGTCCTGTATTTGTCTGTTCATCGTGTGTGCGTTGCCGCCGGGGTGCATCCTGGGATTTTGGCGCGAAGAGCGGGAGCGAGAGTGAAGGAGAGTGGTCGTTTTTCGATGTTGTTGTTGTTAGCGGGTTTTTGGAGAGCTTTGTTGCTGTGATGGAAGATGAAATAAAAGAACAGTTCCCTGGACTCCTGATTCCCGAGTCTTTTTGTGATGGCGCCTCTGACAGGCGCTACATTGGTGTTAGAAGTGGGATGGAGCGGAGATTCAGCACACCAAAGCAAACAAGTCGCCGCCAGAAGAAAATGCTGGTGGAAGAATACAGCACTCTCCAACAGCAGACGGAAGAGTTAATCGCTTAACCCCAGCAGCTTTGGGAGGCTTCGCCACGGGATGCTCCGTGGAGTGTAGTGATGCCCGCAGACCCCCAGCCGGTGGCATCGAGGACCCGGGAAATTTTGGAACCCCCGCCAAATTCGCCGCCCCAGCCGGCAGTGCACCTGCCCCACTACTCCGGCGCTGAGCTGTGAGAGACGTACGAACCCCAGCTTCGCCTCGCAGCGCACCACAACGGATGGAGTGAATCGACAACAGCGACACAGCTGAGGCTTGCGCTGGAAGGTAAGGCGCTGACCGTTCTGCTGGACGTCCCTCCAGAGCAGCACGACGACCTATCTGCGCTGATAGCTGCCCTGAAGCGCTGTTTTGAGTGTCGCGAAGCACCAGACCACTACCGTGGGCAGCTTGAGAATAGGCGGCGTGGAAAAGGGGAGCACCTCGGTGCGTTGGCTGGGGACATCCAGTTGCTGACGCCGTGCCTATCCTGACTTTCCAACTTCCGTCCAGGGTGAGCTGGCATTAGAGGCATTCCTTTGCGCGCTCAACCCGGAGCGCCTCCAATTGCATGTCAGACTGGCGGCACCGATTAGTTTGGGGGCCGCCTTACAGGAAGCAGAACGTGCGGAGATAGCTTTGGGGAGCATGCCAGAGCCAAAGCGACATTGTCGAGCTGCTGAGATGAGTGACAGTGATGAACCTAGGGAAAGGGACGAGGCAGTCACCTGCCGGGTGGAAGCGCCACCCCAACGATGGTGCATACCTATCATCTGCCATCGCTGCAGAAAACATGGTCACCAGACGCGCGACTGCATGGCACCGGCCCCCATCCCGAGGCAGGGAAACGACGCCGGGGTGATGCCATGAGGGGGGCTTCATCCTGCACTGACACGCCCCCTCACTCCGTACTTACCTTCCCAGTGGGTCGCCTGGGGACCCTGCACAGCCCCCACCTGCTTTGTCAAGTAGAAGACGTACAGTGCGAAGTGCTCCTTGACACTGGATCCACCATCTCCATCGTCAGAGTGGGGGTGTTGCCAGGCACCAACCAGCCCCTCGCTGAGGGTTGGACAGGAACGCGAGCGCGGTAGTGCTCAGTCACCAGGGAGACTGTGTGCATGTGGGGAAGACGATGCCTAAATTTTGTGGTGGGCAAACAGCACTTTGAGCATGAATTCTGGCTGGCACAGATCCAGGACCCCTGTGTCATTGGGATGGACCTTCTAATGGAGATGGGGGCAATACTTGACCTGAGCAAGGGCAACCTTCACCTGGGGGGGGAGACCACTCCTCTCACTCCACCCGGAACAGCAGGAGACAGGTCGAGTGTGCAACGTGCAAAGGGGTGGGGCTCCAGCCAGCCAAAGTACCACACCGGAGAAGGAAGATGACCCATACGAGCAGGGCAACATGAGTACTGCGCGTGTTTGTAGCCCCTCCGCTATGACGCGGGAGGCGGTGCATGCACTCTGGCAGCGCAGCACAGCCCAGTTGGAGGAGCAGGACCAGGAAGAGTTCTGGGGACTGTTGGAAACATTCCAAAACATCTTTGCGGCTCGGGATGAGGACTGCACCCGAACTGATCTGGTGCAGCACCAAATAGACACCGGGAATGCAGTGCCCATCAGACTGCGACCGCATTGCATGCCCCTCGCCAAGCAGCAGATTGCAGAGGAGAAAATAAAGGAGATGGCTGCTGCCGGAGTGATCAAGCCCTCCAGCAGTCCCTGGTCAGCACCAGCGGTCCTGGTCCGAAAGAAGGATGGTAATTGGCGATTCTGTTTTGACTATCGCTGTCTGAACGCTGTTACCAAGCAGGACTCATACCCACTGCCACGTATTGATGATGTCTTGGACAGTGTTGCCGGTTCATGTTGGTTCAGCTCGCTGGACCTAAGGAGTGGGTACTGGCAGGTTGCCCTGGCCCTGGAGGTGTGCGAGAAGACCCCATTCACCTTGGGACAGGGTTTATGGCACTTTACAGTCATGCCTTTCGGCCTGTGTAATGTTCCCGCCACCTTTGAGCGCCTCATGGAGCGAGTGCTAGCTGACGTGCCCCGGAGCCGATGCATTGTCTACCGCGATTCAAATCGCGATTCGCAAAGCTGGTCTGAAGCTCCATCCAGCAAAGTGCAACCTCCTTCAGCGGCAGGTGAAGTTCTTGGGCCATGTGGTTGACGCGAGTGGGATCTCGACTGACCCGGACAAGGTTGAGTTGGTCCGGCTCTGGCCCACACCACGGAATGTGTTGGAGCTGCAGAGCTTCCTCGGGCTGGCGTCTTATTATCGCCGATTCGTGCGTGGCTTTGCGGACATTGCGGCGCCCTTGCACCGCCTTACTATCAAGGGGGCGCCATTTGAGTGGAGCACTGAGTGTACGGCAGCCTTCCAGCAGCTGAGGGAGAGGCTGACGATGGCTCCTGTCCTAGCACTTCCGACCCCGGGAAAGCCCTTCATGCTGGACACGGACGCCAGCGACCGGGAAATTGGTGCAGTGTTATCACAGGCAGGAGATGAGGGGGAGAAGGTGATCGCATACTACAGCAGGAGACTGAATCGTGCAGAAAGGATCTACTGTGTTTCCCGGCATGAACTCCTTACAGTAGTGGCAGGGCTCAAGCACTTTCGCCCCTACCTTTATGGCACCAAGTTTCTCCTCCGGACAGACCATGCGTCACTCACGTGGCTTCTCAACTTTAGAGAACCAGAGGGTACAACTTCGACATCCAGCATCGCCCAGGGCTACTACATACCAATGCAGACGCGCTGTCTTGTTGCCCCTGCAGCACAGGCTCTTGCAGGCACTGCGAGAGGCTGGAGGAGCACGCGGAGGAGACAGCAGACACGTGTGTGGCTGCAGTAATAGGCGGAGCAGAGGAGGCACTGAATGGCGAAGCAGACCGGTTCCGAAAAGCTCAAGAAGACGACCCGGAGCTGGCCGTGGTGAGTGGATTTCTGCGCTCCGGGCACCACCCCCCATGGACAGCCGTCACGCCTCATGGGCCTACAGTAAAGTCCTACTGCTCTCAGTGGGACAGCCTGGCATTGCGACAGGGATTGCTGTACTGCCGGTGGGAAGGACTCGTGCGCGGGCAAGTCCAATGGCAGCTCCTAGTTCCCCGTAGCCTGAGAGGGGAGGTGTTGCAGCGGGTGCATGGCTCTGTGGGCTCTGGGCACTTTGGAGTGGCGAAGACACTGCACCGACTGCGTCAGCGGTTCCACTGGGCTGGTTGCAGCCAGGATGTGGAGCTGTTTGTGCACTGCTGTGATGTTTGTATGGCAAGAAAGGGCCCCTACAACCGCTCACATGCCCCCCTGCAGAGGCTTCAGTCTGGCGCTCTGATGGAGCGTGTTGGTATCGATATCCTGGGCCCATTTCCCCGCACCGACCGCGGTAACCGCTATGTGCTGGTGGCTATGGACTATTTCACCAAGTGGCCAGAGGCGTACGCTGTGCCGGACCAAAGTGCTGTCACCATGGCAGAGCACTTAGTGGAAGAAATGTTCTGTCGCTTTGGGGCACCGGAGGAACTGCACAGCGACCAGGGCAGGAATTTCGAGGCACAGGTCATGAAGGAGGTGTGCGATCGTCTGAGGGTATGGAAGACCCGTACCACGCCCCTGCATCCACAGAGTGATGGGCTAGTGGAGCGGTTCAACAGGACACTGACTGTGCAGCTGTCCATCCTCACCTCCAAGCATCAGCGTGACTGGGATCAACAAATACCCCTTGTTCTGTGGGCATGCCGCTCTGCAGTCCAGGAGTCCACCAGCTGCACCCCTGCCTTGCTCATGTTTTGACGTGAACTGCGTACCCCAGTGGAGTTGGCTTTTGGCAGCCCACCAGAGCCTGAGATGAGTGGTGATGCGGGTTTGGGGTATCTGCACCGGTTGCGTCAACGACTGGAGTCTGCGCATACATTTGCTAGGTGCAACTTGATGGATGCGGGGGGCCAGCAGAAGAGGGTGTATGACATGCAGTGTTGGGGTCGACCACTGAGCCCGGGGGACCGGGTTTGGATGTACAATCCCCGACGAAAGCGTGGACTTTGCCCCAAACTTGCTGACAGCTGGGTTGGACCCTGTGTTGTTCTGGACAGACTCTCAGATGTGGTGTACAGAGTGCAACTGGGGCACGGGCGCCATTCTGTGGTTCTGCAAAGGGTCCGTCTAGCACCATATTGCCCGAAGGAGTCTATGTGCTGCTACCCTGATGAGCCCACGTCTGCCCCCGTGGTGGCACCCCCCAGCGGCAGACCGAGGAGGGACCGCAGACCACCTCCACATCTCCAGGACTTCGTTCTGGGGACTCCGTGAGTTGCCGGGGCGGTCGACTCTTAAAGGGGGGGCAATGTAACGGCACAGCCGTACATGTAAATAGTTGTCTGGGTATTAATTGTTTATAGTCCTGTGTTTGTCTGTGCGTTGCCGCCGGGGTGCATCCTGGGATTTTGGCGCGAAGAGCGGGAGTGAGAGTGAAGGAGAGTGGTCGTTTTTCGATGTTGCTGTTGTTAGCGGGTTTTTGGAGAGCTTTGTTGCTGTGATGGAAGACGAAATAAAAGAACAGTTCCCTGGACTCCTGACTCCCGAGTCTTTTTGTGATGGCGCCTCTGACGGGCGCTACAATATGTTCAAACACAACTTTTAAAATCATCCATTAACATTAACTGCTTTGTCCTGCTTAGGGTCGACACGGTCCGGGGTCGACGCGGTCCGGGGCCAATCCCGGAACCATTGGGTGGTGACAAAATTACCAAAAAAACCCCCAAATTTTAAATACAAGGAGTGCTTTTTATTATCTTCTTCATCTTTCGGCTGCTCCCGTTAGGGGTCGCCACAGCGGATCAATTGTTTCTATTTCTTCCTGTCCTCTGCATCTTTCTCTGTCACACCCACCACCTGCATGTCCTCTTTCACAAATATACTCATCCACAAATCTCCTCTTAGGCCATGGGACTGTAACCTTCAACATCAAAAGAGCCATTTTGGCCTCTTTTCCAGCAATAAAATTCACGTGGAGCCACAAAACCTACTTGACCCCTAAAATGAAGATAACACAGCATATTAGGTTTTATATGCAGTTATGCTATGTATAAAAGAACTATAGTTTATGAAATCATAGAACTACAAAAAGAAAACGATTGACATTTTACTGTGGTTTGTAACAAAGGAAAACACGAAATTCTTATGAACACTAGAAAAAAAAACACTGGCATGTATAGGGTTACTTGCAGATGAAATATATAATACAAACCTGTTGGAGTCCTTACCTTATTTGTAGAAAATAAAAATAATAAAATAAAAAGCTTTAAAATTAATAAAACATATCGCATATTAATAAAGCATATCCAGCTTGGTACTTTTCAGCAAATACTGTGTGTTTGTTCTGGAAATGTTTCTCAACATTAGATTTTTTGTTGTTTGCTAATTTCTCGCCACATATCAAGAATACAAGTAAGCCACCATTGTCGGCAGTGAAATTAAATGAATCTATCCATAAAGAAATAAACGTTCTATTTTCTTCCGAGACTTTTCTTTTTTTGGATTTATCCATGGTTAGCTTACCGGGGGTCGAAAATTCAAAGTTAGTTACCTGGCAGCCAGCGACCGGTGATGCATATAGGATGTGTGACATATATTTTGATCGAGAAAATATTAAAACACTTTATTTTATTTTTTAACACTTTTTATTTTATTTCTTTTAATGTTACTTTGATCACCAAAATAAGAAGTATTCCATTTGAAAAAAAAATAAAATAAAATTGTGATAATTTATTCACATTATTTTTTCCAAAGCTACAGGGAGCCACGGCAGAGGGATGAATGAGCCACATGCGGCTCTAGAGCCAGGGGTTGCCGGCCCCTGTCTTAGGCCTTCCTCTTTTCCTCTTGCCTGGCAGCTCCATCCCTAGCATCCTTCTCACGATATATCCAGAATCTCTCCTCTGCACATGTCCAAACCAACGCAATCTCGCCTCTCTGACTTTGTCTCTAAACCGTCTAACCTGTGCTGACCCTCTAATATACTCATTCCTAATCCTGTCCATCCTCGTCACACCCAATGCAAATCTTAACATCTTTAACTCTGCCACCTCCAGCTCTGCCTCCTGTCTTTTGGAAGAAGTGCTTTTCATTATATTTTTTGTCATTTTTGTCAGTCCCTCCATGGGTCTATTGGTTCTCTTAGGGACGTGGTTAAAATAAGGAGCGCCGTACATCGGGACCGTTCGCTGCATTTCGAATTATGGACAGGTTTGCTTTGGGGGCACAGCCAATCAGGGACGGCCATAGTGGATTGGTTGGCCTGAAATAAACTCGTTGTGATTGACCAATGAAAAAACAGAAGTTCCAAAAAAGACGAACACGTGACATCCCAGCCCTCACCTACAGAGTGCATTTGTTTATAAACACGGAGCGGAGCTCACGCTTGCGGTACAGAAGAGCTTTGTTGGCAGATTTTTCTACTGGAAACATGGCTGCGGATATCGACACGTTGGTGTCCTTCGAAGAAGAGCATTATGATGAGTATGAGTACTACAATCTAGTGGAGTATCCCTGTCACGCCGGAGGGAAAGGCAGAACCAAGAAGGAGATCGGGCTCAACACGAACCGCCACTGTCCTGCGGGCCACGAGCGCAAAATCACAGAAAAATACCACAACAGTGAAGTAAAACGAAGGAGGACCAAGAGCTGCTCCTCTTGAAAGGTGCGCCTCCATGTAGGCGACCGAGCGAAAACAGACCCAAGTCCACACTCCAAAGGGCACTGGGCAAGAGAGGAAGCAAACATGGTGGCAGCTTCGTGTTGTGACATGACTCTGGGATCAGATCCGGGCTGCCATTTTAACTGCAGCGCCTGGGCGTTAGAGTCCAAGTGCGATGACTGTGCTTCCTCTTTCCGAGGTTTTGATCCGTTTGCTTGTCAATATTCGCTTATGTTTATATACGCATACTCAAATGTGCACGATCTCAGAGTGAATGCATTCGTTTAATTTCCTCTACGCGGTGGCAGTTTGGTTTCTGCAGGAAAGTGCGCCTCTCGGTATAAGATGGACTGCTTAGGAAGTATTTAAAAAGTTATTTGCGTGAACTTGGAGAAGCTTGTGACATAGGCGTCGCAAATGTTGTAAAAGAATCGCACATCGTGCGACAAATAGGAAGCAGGGTAATGGGTGGCAGTAAATAAGCCAGCTGTACTGGACAGTTATTCCCTAAGCTTATACTTATGTATTTATATATAAAATGTTATTGGGAAAAGGCACAAATTTAACTGTATATAACTTTGTATGTTAAAATTAAGATCTCATGAAGGCAGCTTAAATGATCTGCAGTTCTGCATGGTTTACTTGTGAATTTTTCATAATTTAAAATGATTAACTGAAAGCCTTTCTCCTGCAGTGCTGCTGTTTGCCTGGCTGCGTGATGATAGGAAGATGGCCCTGCAGTTTTCCTCATCCTTCCCCAAGAATGGGATAAACGTGTTCTGGCTTTTTTGTGAAAATGAGTTGCGCCTTCACAATAATTTCTATGAATTCTCTATATTTCCCAGCTGTAACACAGTCTTGGATTTCAATGATATACAACGCTGGCTTATGGGTATAAAATGTATTATTGTGCAATGGTAAAGCATCTATGTAGTCTTTGTACAAATGCTGAAGACATAAAGCTATATCAATTTCAGATATGCAAATAAATGGATTTTCAGTTTTAAAATTACCTTTTTGAATATTTTCCTCTCTGTGGTCTTTGTCTATTTCCACTAAAAACCTCAGATGCCTTTACTGATGGCAAAACAGAAGATGACTGCAGTACAAGTGTGGCATAGCATCACTGGGGAAAATACCCAGCATCTGGTTATGTTTATGGGTCACAGGTTTCAGGAAATAAACAAATACAAAAAATTGCAACCAAAATGAGACAATTTACAGATTTTTTTCCAGTTATTCTTGGGCCCTTAAAATAGGGTGCAAAAGACTGTAATCCCCAAATTTTCACCTAATGCAGTCAGATCACACCAGGAAAATCTGCACTTTAAAGTTACAATCATTCTTTAATTTTAAATCCACTGTTCTCAAGTAAAAGCCCAGTACAACTGAAGGTGTGTCCCTGTGTAAATACTTGGACTGAACCGTATCAAATTTTACTGCAGAATATCAATGTCGACATGTAAACCAATGCTTAGTACTACATTTCTGCTTTGTATATACTGTACACATTAATTTTGTTGGTACCAAAACCAGAAGGTAAAGCAAGTTGAAGCTGAGTAGATACAATATAACAAGAGACTGAGAGCAACGCTTTATAAGCCGCATATTTTCAAATCAAAGTAAATTGTGCAAATTCTTCACTGGCCACAAACCCTCATAAACAGAAACAGAGCAGTTAATGCAGCGATTAAGGCCGCAGACTTGTAACCTGAAGGTTGTCGACAAGTCCTCAATTGATACACACCCTCGAAAGTAAGGTGATCTCCCTTAACTACTTCAGTAAAATATGCAGCTGTATGAACACACCGAATACTGTATGTTTCGTTAAAAAATTCGACATTTTAACTGTTAATCGTAACCATACTGGACAAAAGTCCTGGCCGGGATGGGGCGGCCCAGCCTACAGTTGCGGCGCATGCGCAGATTAGATCACCGAAAAGATTCTGCGCAGGCGCGATTAGTGAACCGGAAGCACATGGCAGCACCAGTTTATCTGGTATCTGCGTATCTGGGTTGTGTGAAAGGTAGTTTACTCTTTACTTTTGTTCATCTCCATTGCGGTTAAACTTATTCTTTTTCGTGCCAGGGGGTATATATGCATTTAATGTGAAGAATCGCCTTATCTGGAAGGTGGTGCTTGAGCCATGCAGGTGTGCGGCGTGTGTGAAGAGCAGGTCTCCAAATACCGTTGTCCGACCTGCAAAATCAGATAGTAAGTCTTCTTCTTCTTCTTCTTCTACTTATTATTATTATTATTATTATTATTATTATGCTAGCTCTACCTACAGTGTTAGATGCATTAATCAGGCCTACAATATCATATTATACAGCAGGGTATAAAAAAGTATAAGAAAAGTACCATGCTCAGGGTCTTAAAACATGGGTGGGATTCAAACCTGGGACCTACAAGACAGCAGCCTTAATCAGGCCTCTAAACATTATCCTCAAACTAAACTTGTATGTGTGTATTTCTGTATTTTTTTTCAATGATAGTACAACAATTTTGAATCACAACTACAAAGACAAATACAAGACATTGGGGAATTGCAAATGCATTTAGCGCACCAAGTTGGGTAGTGGTTAGACCTACTGTCTTTGGAGGTTCAAATCCCACCTCCTGATGCAGTACCCTTAATCCTGAATTGCTCCCACATAAATTATTCTGCTGTAATATGTAACCATGTAGTTTAACAATGTAAGTCACTTTGGAGAAAAGCATTAGCCAGGCTATCATACCAATGTGTGATTAGTTAATTCTGTTTCTTCCTTTCTTTTCAGCTGTTCACTTGGTTGCTACAAGAAGCACAAAGGTAGGAAGTTGACTTGGTGTCTCTGCTTAAATATAAAAACTGTGCAGATTAAGTATGTGAATTGTGTCAGAAATAACGCCAGTGATTATTTGGCCCATTTTTGACAACTGCTGATGCCAGACACTGTTTTACACAGATGTTTGTATTCCTGAGCTACTGACTCCACCTTCAGCACCTCTCAGTAGGATACAAAGTACTGGTAAGTCATCTGTAACAATGGCTGCATTTCTTATTTGCCAAGTTTAAATGGTTATAAAGGAGAAATTTCCTCATTTTGTAATAGGTGAATGGACTGTGGAAGATCTCCTGGATGAAGACAGTGAATCAGACAGAGTTCCTTTACAAAGACTGAAGCAACTGGGTAAGGCATGGAAGGTTGCAAAGAACTCTTGCATTTGTGTGGGAAGACTAAGTTCAGATTGAAACTGGAGAGAATGAAAAGTTTAACTAAACATCAGGTGCAAGTTGTTTTCCTAAACTTTATTTTAAAACAAATTTGTTTTAAAAATAGTTGTTACCTGAAATTATTCTGCCACCTGGCAGCACTGTTACACTGTTTACTTCACTACATATTACCATTTTTTTTCTTTTTGCACTACCTATTGTCTATTTATTCCATTATCACCTCAGTTCTGTTTCTGGTACTGCCTGTTGAATGTTGTACCACCACATCTGTTTTATCACTAAATGATGTAGATATGCTGCTGTAGCTTTGTGCAGTTTCCCTAGACAAATGGTAACTGACAATGTGATTTTCATAACTTGCGTAAAATCAAATCCTTTATGTTGTGTAAAATACTGGCCTATATCACAAATTTCTGACTCATTTTGCTTGATCCTTACAGGGGAGTCAGAGGAGCTCAAAGCTATGCTGTGCAACCCTCACCTAAGGCAGCTTCTGCTTACAGTGGACAAAGCAGAGAACAAAGCGGAAATCATGAAAACTGCAATGCAAGAGCCGCTGTTTGTGGAGTTTTCAGACCAGTGCTTGAAAATTGTGGAACCAGCAGAGAGTGAGGACATGACACATTGAACAATGTAACTGCGTATTAATGTGGATGACTTCGGTGTTATCAAAGAATTTTTTTTATTTATTTTTTTTTATTCCCGCAGTGTAAATTTTGGGGTTTGTACTCTGCTTATCAATTTTTCTTCCAAGTTTAAATCCTAATTTACTTCAGAGCTAAAACTAGAATTGTTAATGGAAACTATTTTCTCACAGATTTTCAGAGGATTAAATCAAAATTTCTTATGAACAATCTTTGCATCGTGTAATTGTGAAAGTGTTGAACATTTTATCATTGAACTGCGCACACCTGTAATCCCAGCCTATATATACCTTAGTGCCTTTTGGCCAGTGCTTCCTGGACTCTACCAGATCACCACAACTGACAGACCAAGTGCTGATGGATGATATTGATTGACAACTCAAACTTGTTTTTACCAAACTGCTGATTTTTGCACTTTGATGCAGTTAACTTACAGTACAGAATATCATTTCACAAAAGAAAGACACTCCACATGTATTTAAAATTCATTTATCAGTAATGTCAATAGCAAAATGCAATAACTAGCAGTGGCAGCCTATGAAAATGCAAAGTATATTTAGTGCTGTTTTTATAGCAGATATAAATTTATTTTTTCCAATTGTTGATGCAACGATAATAGATACTTAACCCATCTGATTTGGTCTTAATGCCCCACCAAGTGTGAATGGTTGAGAATTATAGGAAAACAAATGAAAAGTTGTAGAAGCATAATAATAGCAACAAGGAGAAAAAAAATTGGTTCTGCATGTTTATAGTGCTTCTGTATCCATGTGATATGTCCATTTTACCTGAGATTCATTCCCTGTGTGAAACATAAAATGGCACAAAGCATTTTTCCCCAAACTACAGATCAGAATAAGATATTAACCAACTAGTTAATCCTATGGCATCGTCTTTCCCAACTTGAGCATTTAAGCAGCAAGGCAACCGGTGTCCAAGTTAGACCCACATAAGCAATGTACCACCTCGAGCCCAAGGTACCCAGGAAGGTCTAAACCTTAAAACATCTCCAAGATTAGTGCTTTACACTAAATACACAAATGTAACTAACTATAGTTCAATAAATACAATTGCACTAGTTGTTTATTCTGAGTAAACAACTTCATTTTAAAAGCACATTCATTTCTGATTTATTCCTACGCAACTGTTTGAGAATACATTCCTTGACTATACCAGTGGTTTTAATATTAGACAACACTAATCGATTTACAGTATAAAGCCAACTAAAATACAGAAACATATAAGTTAGGTATAAATAAGGCTTATAGCACTTGACAGGTAAGTACCTGATAAGAGGCACTGTAGTGTGGCATGATGGGAAATCAACCTGAGAATAAATGAGTAAATACTGATTTTTAAATAAAAAAAAAAACAAAAAAAAAAAAAACTGAAAGGCAGCTACAGAAAAATCTCCCATGGGCATTTATCTTCACAAAGTGCTAAGATTGCAAGAAAACGGAAAAAGATTAGGTTTTCTCCAGCAAGATCTGGTTGAAGCCAGTAATTCCCTCAGTCTTCCGCCCTGGATACATGTCAGCGTACAGAAGTGGCGACCGCTGGAGGTGCAGTTTAACAGACTCCTACAACAGAGAGGAGACAAACAATTCTGTCATTAAATATTTGAACATGGAAAATAGTGCTGTGTTTATGGAATTAACAGCAGGGGTTGAATATGATTTCTAGACACTTTTTTAAAATTTTATTGTAGCTTTAAGGTAATTCAATGTATAAAAATACTTTGTAAGACTTTTCACTTGCATATATTAGATGACCTTGGCCATAAATAAATCAAATAATACTGTTTTAAGCTTTTACTGATGTTTAGGCCCTAGAAAGTATATTGCATAGTAGTCTGAAGCTGAGGAACGTTGGAGATGTTTACATTGTTTCAGTGATAATATTTTTATTTTCAGTAAAAGTAATTTTAATGTAGTTTTTAAGTAAATAAAAATAAGGGTTACACTCTACAGACCATCACAATCCTGCACTGGACAAGTGGTTATAGATAATGGATGAATTAAAATGCGAACAGAATATTTTAAATTTATTTTAGATTTGTCTGCGTTTTTTTGCAGAGCATACACTTAGGTGGCAGTATGATGGCGTTATTTAGCTTTCACTGATTTCACTTACTGGTAAAAGCAATTTGGATTGATGAAATACTTGAATTATGAACAGACTTGCAGTTCCAAACCCAACCATCAAGATGTGGTCCCAGACTGGGTCAAGTGTGTATCCTTGGGTTCTGAATTACTACTGCAGATTATGGAAGTTTAGTTCTGTGGGCCTTGAGGTATCTTACCTGAGGATGAGCTCTGATTGATGCCACGCCCTGGTCAAACTGATTCGTCTCCACCTTATAGTCAGCGCTCCTAAAGGACAGCTTCAGGCAGGTCATCAGGGACACCACCTTCTGGAAGCCGTAACCTGTCACAGCCACAGTGATAGTGGGGGCCGAGGCCAGGGCCAGGCCAAGGGGCCACGCCCGGACCATAACAGGCTCCTGGCATGTGGAGAGCTGCACTGACCACCGCTCCTGAAAGGTGGGATCACATGTAGGCATCTCTACCTCTACGTCAGCGGCATCATCCAGCTCTGTCTCAGCCAAGGCCTCCACACGGGCCTGTGCAGGAAGAGTGATGTTTCATGAAAATGTGATCAAATATATTTGCACAAAGTACTAAAATGAATGAGAAGAACAGTCTTTAAGGATTTCACTCACTTTCCACTTCCACCAACACCTCTGGATAACAGTGGCAGCTCTGTGCCATCTTTCAACTTCTTTTCTAACCAGCCATGACCGCACAACTGTAAGAAAATGCACCAGTACAATATAAGTGCACCCTTCCCTCATTCTATCAGTTCCATATAAAGAAAAATTGCTGGATCAACTTATGAAAATATTTACTGGGGTTCACACAACAGCCTTATTATTCAGTACAACAGCATTTTTCTCAGTGGCACAGCAATTTTACATCCATAGTGGTTTTATTCATTGTGTAGTTTTCATTTCACTGTACACTTGCTGCTAACAAAAGTACAGTATATACTTTGTCTCCACCAATCACAACATAAAGATTATAATAACCCTAACTCACAAAAAAAAATCACATTTAATTTAAACTTTTAGAAATAAATTATACTGTATCAACATATACATATTAATTGTTTATATTCACTTTTATGAATATCCTTACAGTGTCGTAAATAAAGTGTTTCTCTATAAAAGCTTTACAAAGTGACATACTCTCTGGCACAATTCATGGTCCCACTTAGAACAATTTTAATAAATGACCGAATTCCATTTTTGTCACAAATATTATAAAATGTTATCATTCTCATGCATAAAAAATACTTTATTTTGGTTAATGTTTTTATTTGACTTTTTAGTCAAAATAATACAGATGGTCCCTGACTTACGATCGGGTTATGTACCGATAAACCCATCGTAAGTCAAAAACAGCATACATCGAAAATGCATTTAATACACCTAACCTACTGTAATGGCTGTGGCCACCTCAACAACGGAACATAGGCGGTCTCTTTGCCACCGTCTTCAGACTGATTGATTTACTGGCGTAGAAACCAATCGTGGACAAGATTTAGTTCCTACCTGGACTTTCAGTCAGTGCTCAGTTTCTGCTGCCCCTTGTGAACGCTACTGCAACCACTGTCTTGCTAAGATCTTGTATTTTATTTATTTTGAATTATGGCATCTTCTGTTTTTCTTTACTGCCAATCATTAATGTTTAGCATTCGCTCCCTGCTAACAGCAACACTCTTTGTTGGAAGCAACACTCAGTAAGGAGTTTAACGGAACTTAAACTTATCACCATGGTGTCTCGCAATTGCTTCCACCCACCCATGCCATAACACCCAGCAATCATCATAGTCTAGCCTACCTTAAAAGTCATTATGGGATTGCCACTTTCAAGAGACAGAGACACAGATGGGCAGAGGGGAAAGGGGGGGGGGGGGGGGGGGGGGGGGGGGGGGGGGGGGTGGTAAAAAAAAAAAAAAAATGCTGACAACACAAAACACTATAGAGCATTGGTTGTATACACTAGCGACTGTATGCCAGTCCGGGAGATGTGAATTGCTACTTCTGCCCAGCATCATGAGAGAGTATTGTACAGCATATTGCTTGGCTGGAAAAAGAAAAAAATAAACAAATAAATAAATAAATAAATAAATAAATAAAAAAAAATAAAAATTCCAAATTCCAAGTACAGTTTCTACTGAATGCGCATTGCTATCGCACCATCGTAAAGTTTAAAATTTGTAAGTCGGACCATTGTAAGTCAGAAAGACCAATTGCATAAAACTGCTGGACTTGAGCTATGAAGATTTCACTTCTTGGCCTTTTAGCTAAGGTCAAGGTGAGCCATAGAGACAAATTTACCTGTTTGGATCGTGGTTGCGGCACGCACAAGAGCTTCCCGTTTCCTGCAGCTATGCCTCCGCCAGCAGCATTGGATGGAGAAAGCTTTTGCGGAGCGGACTCGGTCTCTCTCTGCCTCTATGAGCTCCAGCTGCAAAGAGGGATGCAGCAAATTCAGAGTTCAGCATGAGAGCAATTCCAAATCAGGTCCTCAAGAACAGCATTTAAGCCCCACAGCATGCACCAACCATGGAATAGGTCATGAACACTTTGGACCGTCCACAGTGCACCATGCGGTTGCGTGTCTTTCCCCCGGGGTTGCCACAAGGATCCAGGGAATGACACTGCAGCACCATGTTGAGGATCTCTGTCACCTCATAGTGCAACATGTCTTTGTCAACTTCCAGTCCTACAGAGAGGCAACCAGGTGATACATAACATGACAAAACAACCTCTTTTTAATAAACATAAAAGCTAGATATTTACATGAAAAACTTCTGCGCAGATGATATGCATAAAAATGTCAAATTTCTCATTTATTTAAAAAAAAAATCATAATGGGCTAAACCCTTCTGTATATACAAATACTATGCAGTTTACATTCTGTCTTTTCACAGTAATAGTTCCGGTTTAACCTCTGGCAAGATATAAAACTCAAGTAAGAGAGAAAGTGATCACAAGTAAGCGCATATTTTTTTTATGATGAAAACAGTGTGTGAGATCTTAAGGCATGACTGAACTGCGCATGATGCCAATTGCCTGTTCATGAAAAGCCACTTATCATAGTGAAAATAATGAGATTATTCATCAAATAATATTCGCCATTAAAATTACTTTGCTGGCCACCAAATGCAAAGTATTAATGTACGTGTGAAAGACAGCAGATGCTCTTGTCACTGGTTGAGCATTAAGCACGTTTTTATCCACATACAGTATAAACGGCAGGAAATGTAAATACAATTTGTACACAGCTTCCCAGTTCAAAACCTACTTCTTCATAGCCATAGACAGAAGGGAAGGAGCAGAACACAGGAATGACAGGGCAAAACTGCAGTAAGAGGAGCAAGAGGAAAAGAAAGGAAAGGTCAGAGAAATTGGGGGGGGGGCACTGTGCTTCAGTAAAATCAGTTTTTGGTGACATTCCATAAAGAATTCATACTTACTAGTCACAACAAAGTTCTCGCAAATTCTGCAGCATAATTTTAATTAATGATTACCTTATTTATTAATTATTATTATTTACATTTTACTTTCTTTATACAGTACCTAACATTTGTAGTAACTTGTGGTTCGACTCTTTTCACACTGGTAGATAATGCATTTGCATTTATGTGTATAAAACACCCAGTGTAGGCTTGAACCACACCTACCATTTTCATTTCTTGCCTGATGAAAGATCCTGGAGTTAATGATGAGGCCATAACGTTGGAGAAAACACAGGTAAGGGATCCTGAACAAGGTGAACACAGCAAAAAGGATTTATTCAGTCCAAATGAGTGCTCGAAACCTACACGTAAACGCAACAGCATCAAAATTATTACAGAAATAACAAATTATGTACAGCTGATGGCGAAATTCAGAGTCCCATAGAATTTGTTTGTTACCTTATAGGAAATCCCGCTGCACTTATAATGATGGTCTCCACAATACCACAAGCTTCCAGCTGACTTATAACCTGAAATATATCAAGAAAGGATTCTCTTAGTACCTCTGGGTATTCGGTTTATCCGTTTCTGCAATAAAATATTAATATCAAGTTTTATTTGATTTATCCATTTATATTTCTGCACTTGTTTTTTGCTCAGTCACCCGTCTTACCTACCTACTGCAAACGTGTTTTCATGCATGTACCATATGAAATGCCTTACTGCTAATAGTAATGGGAACATCTACTGTTTTGATCTTATCATGGAAATGGAAAGTAATGTTAGTAGAGTGCTGATAAAGGGAATATTTTTAAACTAAAGAGGTGCACACCTTCCCAGCTAACATGAATCATGGTTTCTAGGAGTCGTCAGATTTGTATATGTAAACAAACAAAAAAAACCCCTATTCATTCACCTCCTCCTTCTTAAATGTCAGTGGTCTGCAGTCTGGGTTGGGCTTTATACATCTAGTATAGTGGGGTGTAGTGCTGTGCAAGATCTTCATCAAATTTTCAAGCGAGTTCTGTAAAGAGACAGAGTGCCTTCATTGTCAAAAAAATATCCATTTAACAAATCTAGTTATTTTAAAACTCCAAGCTCATACATAAGAATAGTTTAAAAAAATGCTGTAGGCAATTCTGACCTTAAATTTGGCAACAACTGTAACAACTTTGCTGTGTCCCCTCCTGCTACCAGCCTCAGTGTTGCTGTCAGTGAAGAGGCTCTGAAGCAAAGAGTCCTGGGATTGCTGCAGCAAGCGTATTAGTTCAGGAGGTACAGGGTCCTGGAAAGATGGAACATGTCATTAAAACCCAGGTAGTATAATTGGGTAACACAAGGGACAAAGTTTTCTCAAAGAGCCCTGATGGTTTCTCCCTGCATCAAAACCCTCAAAAAACTTCACTCATCCCTGAGATATGATCATTTGGCTTACAAAAAGAGGAGTTCATAAATGATTTTACTTAACACTCCCATTTTAATTCACAAAAAAATTCTTGAATTTCATGTTAGTTCAATTTTGATATCGCACACCTGGCTCGTGCTACTTTAAGTTCCCGACTTCCATTACCTCTTGTTTGCCAGTTTCACCTGTTATATTTACAGGTGTCAATTTTGGGGCTCCAGAACACATATAAATGTCTGTTATTGTCAGTAATTGTAATAATGTTTCATACACAACAGTTCACCTTGCTAAGGGTTTCTCAGGAATAAATGACCCGAATAAGTGGGGCAAAACTGTAGCCCCAAAGGCTTAAGTGAGCAGGCAGGGTAAGGACCAGTCCCTGTTTCCTATCTTACTTTGTTTTTCTCCATCATGCCTTCGATCTGGTAGCTGACTTTTCCCGCATAATGAAGCACGGTGAAGTTCGGCTGCCTGTTGAACTTGTCCAAGCTCATGCAGGCGTTGCTGGATAGCTCCTTCTCTAACCGCATCCGGAACTGCTTGGCATCGGAGGGGCGGTTTAGACGGCAATCCTATGGGGGAGAAAAGCATTTAAAATGTGCAAAAAATACATGTGCCCTCCAGTAAGTTTGTGAGCGTGCCTGAAAGTGTAACCATATGACATAGGCAGACTTTAAACCTCATTGAGCAGAGAAAAGATGCTGGCAGGGCTGCCTTCAATGAGATCCAAGCAGCTCTGATTGTCCTGGTACTGGACGAAGGACCAGGCGAGGCCTTCTGACACATACTCCTCCTGTGGATGAAGACACACTGGCAGTGAACCCAAAGTGTTAGGGATCAGAAGGTAATGGAGACTCTACACCCAGAACATTTGTCTCATACCTGTTGTGCTTTGAGGTAATGAGCTACAAAGTGCTGCTGCAGCTTCTCATTGGCGTAGTTGATACATAGCTGCTCCAAGTTGTTTGAAATGAAGCATTCAAAGCCATACACATCCAGAAGACCTGCCCAGAGCATTGGCAGAAGGGGATCATTGGAACATGGCTTAAGGAAAGGTTATGAGGTGCAAAGACAGTCAGTTGGGAAAGAGAAGATCTTTACCTATGAAGTTACACCAGTCACATGAGTCTGCATACACACTTCTGTTGATGAAGGCTACCAACCAGTCGAAAAGGCTGCAGACATACAATTACAGCTAATTATAGAAACTCGGCTTACAAAATTATATGTTCACGTCTTGCAGAATTTGGCTGAAAAACTCCATATCCTGCATTTATAAAAGTGCTTTAAAACTATACCTACATGTGCACACAAAATAATAACAGTATAATAAAAGCTACAAAATAACATAGAAGAGACAGTGTGAAGTAGCAATTTGTCTATTTGCTGTTTCCCCATATAACAGATTATAACTGCAATTCAATATTGCTAATTTATTATGTTCAGGGTGTGTGGGAGGGTTTGGGGTTGTCCTGTATAAAATGGTGTTAAACATTGTAATTCCCCTCTGAATCAATCCCCTGTAACATTTAAAAATACATTTATTTAAAAATAAAAATAAATACTGATTAATCTAGGGTGCAACACTTTAATGGGCACCTATTGAACACTGAGCCATTTTTGGGCTCATGTTCTGAACACTCAACTGTGCGTAGACCAGCTTGGCCAGGCAGTCTCTGCGGACACTGCAGTCAGACTGTGAACAGGGCTTCAGCACCACACTCTGTTTGCCAGCTTGCAGGTTTTTCAGCGTCAAGCCGGCCTCCATCTCCTCTGCAGAGACCTTTAGAAGATCTGCAGTGTTCCGGAGGAAATCTGTTCAGGGAACAAGCACAGGAGTGCATCACCTGGAATTCCACGTATCCATTTACACAAAAAGTAAGTTACTGCACTGCCTGGTAGACAAAGAAATGTGTTGGGAAACACAACCTGTGTGATTTTAAAAACAGGAGCACCTTGGTAGAGCTTTCTGACTTTTTTTAAAAGGACAACATCAATAGATAACAATGCCCAGCTGGAATTAATGAGACAGTCCAACATGCTGAACCTGGACAGTGTGACGCATCATAAACACAAACTGTAATACCTCTCTCAGCATAAGCACATGTCGTTAGCATGCACAGTGTGTACGGGACAGCAGGAGATTACACAGGCTTACCTCTGGATTGTTCTTGCAGCTTACAGGGCTGGGACTCGTCACTTGACGGGCAGAAGCTTACATTGCCCAGATTAAGGAGGCCTGCTAATATCTATACACAGGCCAGAGCAAGCAAGGAAAATACTGTAATTTACCTTATGAATAGCCATTACATTTTTTTATTATTATTATTATTATTATTATTATTATTATTATTATTAATAATAATAATAATAATAATAATAATAATAATAATAAAATCACAATACTTAAAGGTAGTGCAGTCAACATCTTATTTACCCGAAATATCTGACCCTGTACATCCTTATCAATTCCAAGGTGCTCCAAGGCATCTTTGGTTTCCTGAAAACAGTCCTCTGTAAAGCAGAAAAATATACATCATCAGATCAGATTTCATGACAGCATCACACATCTCAATTAATCATCATAAGGCATAGTGAGTGCCCTGTGTAATAGGGTAGGTTGCAGTGAAGTTGCTTATCTAACCCTGTGAGAAAGATGTCAGCTAAGTGAAGGTTAATATTAGCTGTTACCATGAGGTTTTATCAATAAAATAACAAAAATAACTCTCTGAAACAACATTTGCCACAATCATTCCTTTATGTTAAAACTCTAACAGTGAAACTACGGTTAACTTTACATCCGACATCCATCAAAGCACATGTGTTATACCTTCAAGAATTTTGTCAGCATTTGGAAGCCAGGTGAACTGCTGGCCATGTTGCATCTTCCACTCCAGTCTTTGTTCCTCTGTTGCACCTGCCATCATCTAGATGCAGAAAAAAAGAAATTTGGGAAGAAAAAAAAAAGCAAAACAAACTGAATTTAAAGACAAACCTACACACGGATGCTTAGGGGCTCAAATAGGAAGCAAGTGGCATAGTAGTTAAGGTCACTACCTTTGGTCTCAAAGGACCTACATTCAAACATCGCCTTCTACAGCTGTAGTAACCATACGAATAGAGTTTACCCTAAATTGCTCCATTAAAATTGTTCCACTGTACAAACTGCGCAAATATTTATAAGTAGCTCAACAGTATAAATCACTTTAGAGAAAACCGTCAGCTAAAGTAATAAATTTGCTTGCCTGGTAAAATATGTGGAAATTCCTTTCTCCAGCAGGCTGGAACGCCACTCTGGTCTTCTCCAAGAGGTACGTTTGAACAGATGCACCAACCAACAGCTGTGACCTGAACAACAAACAGGAACCTCAATGCCACCATGAGCCACATTATTATAATGAACATCAATTCTCACTCAGCAACACAAATGGACACACCTGTCCAGCTGCAGCTGAATGTATTTTCCAAACCGGCTGCTGTTGCTATTCCGTAAGGTACAGGCATTGCCTGTGAGGGAAACACAGGGTGAGGTGGCTGCTTCAGCAGATCCTATATGCAAGATGGGCTGACTTGTCATTATTTTGGATTTCTCACCAAAGGCCTCCATGATGGGATTGGAGTCCAGCACCCTCCTCTCTATCCTCTCCACCATGTTCTGGCACTTCTGGGAAGATGATGGTGCTGCGATTGTCGCATAATACTTCATCAGACAACGGGAGGTCCATGTCTTGAATGGAAAAAAGAAAATAACGTTTCAATAACTCCACCTTGGTAAAATGTAGGTCAAATGGTCAGTAAAAAATTTGGCACCTTAACCCCTAGCTCCACAGCAAATATACACAATTTGGACCTTTTCTTCTCATATTGATATTAAAAGACCGTATCTTGGTGATACAGCTATGCTTCACTCAAAGGGGATCAAAGATGATCAAAATCAGCCGAAGAAGCAGGGATCCAAAAAAGTTACCTCCAAGCTTACAGTGTGGGAAAGCTGTTATGAACGCAGTGGAAAAAAGGCCAGCAGGTGCATGAAGCTGTAAGAGCACTTTATTAAATGAAGAGTTTGTATCATGGGGAAACATAACATACCTTGCCAGCCCCACTCTCCCCGCTGACTACCAGTGACTGGTTTGTGGGCTCTACTCGACCCTGGACATTTCTATACGCTTCCTCAGCCACAATGAAGATGTGTGGTTTGAACTCCTATGCAAGCAAACAGAAGCAGCACCCAGTGATGATGCATGAACGATCACCTTGACAAACCTTCTACCGTATGAAACTAAAGGAGTGTGTTGTAGTGGCACAGTGGCTCGGCTGGGGGTACTGCAGCCTCACCTCTCCTGAGCTGTGTTTAATAGTGTGTTTGAGTCCGACTCTGCGTGCAGAAAGTTTGCATGTTCTCGTCGTGTTTGTGTGGGTCTCCTCCCACAGTCCAAAGATGTCTTTCAGGTTAACTTGTGACTACATTGTCTGCACTGTGTGTATGCATGTGTATGTGTGTGTGTGCGCACGCGCGCGGATTACATTGCTGTGGGAAAGGGTGAATGATTGTAAGGGAGTTTACAGCAGTACATCTAGCTTACTTCAGATAAAAGTGTCAGCTAAACATAGCCCAGTATTCATCTTATGCTGCTTTACCTAAAAGCGGTGGGAAGTTTCGCCACTCTGCAAGCTTAGGTACAAAATTCATGAACAACTGACAGCGCTGTCGTGAGGAAAGGAGAATCATACCTGTGGCTGCGGAGCGCAGTGGTACTCTTTCATTACATCCAGGGAGTACAGGTGTGGAATGGGCTGGAAGGGGTTCAATGCCACCAGAGTGCAGCCAGCATGGGTGTAGAACACCTTTGCAGAATATCTAGCTTGCAAGCATTTTAAAACTGTGGAGAAAATTAAGTTTGCAAAACAATCAATTTGCCAGGTACCTCTTTGTCAGACATCCTCTCCCATCTGTCACGCATTTGTGACTTCTGGGGACTTCTAGAAACTAGCAGTGGCAGAGCTTTGAACAAACTGGAACTCGGGATTAAATTCCAGAATCAGGAGTGGTATCATGACTCAAATGGAAGCATTTTCACCAGCATCCCTGCCTGATGAATGGATAAACTGCATTTCTTATGCATATGAAGTTGTGAAATTACTGAAGAAATATTACCTGTGCTAGGGGTCACGGGGCTGACTTTGGTTAAATCGTCATAGGTGTGTAGCTCATCTTCATTAATGAGGAACGCTTTGACCTCTCCCTCCAGCGAGCTGTCGAGAGGATGGCAGAAAGACGGCACCTTCTGCTTCACTCCGCTGACCTGTTCATCAGATTACAGGGTTAGAACATTAATTACAAGGAACCGGTACATTTCGAAGAGGATACAAAACCATCTGTCAATGTTTAGGATTCTTTTAAAGAATCTTTGTATTATTAGGTTACAAAATAACAAACTATCAAACTAAACTATTTCTATAAGAGTCAGCAGGAACCTCCGTCATTCAAATGCTAGGAGGAGGCTCTGCTCCCTTTCACAAAGTCAAATTCAGTTTTGATAGCTTTTACAAATGGGTCAAATTTTTTGATAAAATTGTCAGCCAAGCAATGAAAACAGATTAAAATAGTGAACTTAAACCAAAAGTCATTTATTTAGCTGATACGTTTATCCAGGGTAAATTACAGTGTTATTTTTAAATTTTTATATTATTCACCCATTATTTGTCCACAAATCACAGATTCTTATACTGAATAAATTTAAGATGAAACATTTGGTCAAAGGTACTACAGCAGGACCAAGACTCGAAAATGGAAGACTCAGATTGCAAGTTAGGCCCTCAGCGCACAATATTACTTTCTGCCTCTTGCCGCTGCTACAAAAACTTAAAAGTTATGTTAGTTTATGCTTGTAGCCCAATATTTCCGGTACACTTTGGTGCACAGTAGGAGGTTCTGGTTGACTCCACGGAAAGAGTTTTATCTCTTCTATGACCTTGGCTAAAGTATATGCGTGCGTGCACAACTGCAAACTGTAGCCCAGTATCCAAGCTGCTTTTCTGGACGCAAACAATGCAGAAGCTGTTGTTTTATGCTAAAAAGCAGTCAGGTGAATGTAGGAAAATTTATACAAGTGTAGCCTACTTACTGTGAACAGCATGAATTACATTGTTCTTACATGGTTTAGGTATTTGAGATAAATATACAGTTTGAAACAAAAGATGGAAAATGTGTATGATTTTCTTAATTCTGTGATGTGCTGTTTCTACCGCCTCCTTATAGATGTGAAGAACTCTTTTGGCCTCACAGGAGTGCAGGTTGGTGGAACACATCACACAGACAGCAGGAGAGCCAGGATACAAACTATTTTGGTACTCCACCTGCTGAGTGTGCAGCACCCTGTCTAATCCCATCCATAAAACATCTCATTCATGACTTTACACACAGCCTGACCATATGCTACTTCAACCAGAAGTGTAAAGTCATTGAAATGGAAAATCCATTTTTGTTGTTTTTAAAGAAAATATTTCCCTTCAATTGTCTACTTTGCTCAGAAAATAGCAAACAAGCTAATTGTTTTAATTGCCATTTTAGTTACATCACTGCCTTCTTTTCTCTGTATTTCTAGACTTCTTTATGAAGCTTGAACAGAACCTTACTGGTGTTATGATTAACAAGCCAATGGCAGATTCCAAATAATAAGAACAACCAACCACGTGGTGATGATGTAGATATGCAATGTTGATTTAGACAAGGCAAAGCAAATTCATTCAATATGGAGTTGTTGAAAACTAAACATTACATGTGCATGCTGCACTATTAGGTGCTTTTCTTCAGGTACACTATAAATTTCCAAATCCAGGATTACTCTCATTTGGCAACTAGCAATGACCTGAAAACCCATCAGGTTTTGTGATGTCTAGAAGCTAATTAGATTATCAATTGTCTAATGTTGGCTTACCTATGGGTTTAATTACAAAAATCATTAGAAGTACTCATACAAGCATGGTGGCAAGGGCTAACCTTATCTTCCTAGGAAATTGGATGTTTGCTTCAGATGTGTTAAGGAATCTGATGTCAGGTATACAAATTCAAACCCAGCCAAAGTTAACACTGATTGTATGTGATGGACTGAAGTCATGAAATGACATTGCTTTATCAGTGCTGAAACCTTCATTATAAGGAATGTAATTCTCTCTCTCTCTCTCTCTCACACACACACACACACACACACACACACACCTGTTTGCCAAAAAGATAACATAACTGGACCTAAAAAATAATAACAGATGAAACTGTGATGAAGATTCAGGAAAATGCTGTCTATGATGGGCAGATTAACACTGGTGACAGAATGAACACTGGTGAGTGGATGAATGAATGGATGATGGAGGGATGGAAAGAAAGAACAGATAGAAGAATGAATGCAAGAATGAAGTGGTGGACTTCCTCTTTTTACTGCATCACTTTACCCCTCTAGTCCTGGACACGTGTTTCAATGCCCTCAGTAACACTGGTGCTTACAATACATGACTACAGCTGTTTCATATTACACCAAACATTTTGCTTATTTAAAAGTAAACTAATGGAAGTTAAAATAATCTGACTTTTAATTGTCAATAGCAGACGAATGTATAAAAGGAAAGAAATGTTGAGTATTAAGACAAACTTCGCAAAAAGGCAACAGAAAAAGTCAGATCAAAGTATTTATTATAATATTCTGTTAAATAACTTAAATGAATTTGACACTTTGAAAAATAAAATAATTCAAGGGGTAAAGAACCCGCTCTCTTCACAAGCAAAATAATTATTTTTAACAGCACATCCAACAAAGATGGTACATTAAGATTTCAGATATAACTAATACTTTTATCATTATTAAAAACTCATCAAAAGGTGAAGCCGTACCTTGTCGTGCGGTTTTGTGCACTGCTGACCTTCTCCTTTCTTCGACCCGGTGGAAGGGACTCGGTCCCGGTCCCGCACACATGTCAACGGGGCGCTGCTGTCCTGGAGCTCTTTCTTCACACCGGCCATCAGTCAGAAATAAATCCCACTGTGTTGCACGACTAAATGTCCATATCTGAACCTCGCAGTGTAAATTTAAGTTCTTCTCTACCGGCTTTCTGTCACTCATAAACTCCACTGAAGGACAAATAAAGAAGCTACTGAAACCACCCCGCCACTTCTACACTCATCCTGGCGGCTGGAATGCGTGGCTACTAAAACCTTTCGCTGAAAACTAGGCCCGCCCGTTTTGTCGACGTTACACCGGAACGCCCCTTTTTTCAATTTGACTAATCCGGCACAAGCAGTTTGTGAACGTCACTATGACACGCCCCTGCTTTCAAACAGACAATCCCGACACGCCCACTTCAGATTCAAGAGTCGAGTTTTTATTTGTCAGCACGTCTATATACAGGTATACGTCGGAGGCTGAAATATCGTTTCTCTGGGGGCGCATAAGAAGCAAATACGTACAATAAATGAATAAATAAATATCGGTACAGTAATGTCCAGGGTAAACATTGACTGAAAGTGACCGTGCACTCATTGGTATGGTTGGGGTAGGAGGTGGTTGGACCCTGGGCAGCAAGGTAATTCCCGGTGGTGGCGAGGAGCGTGGATAGGCCGTTAAGGCCGTTGAGGAGCCTGACCACCTGAGGAATGAAGCTGCTGTGGAGTCTGGTGGTTTTTGCCCGGATGCTCCGGTAGCTTCTACCGGATGGTAAGAGGGCGAATGGGAGGGCATGGTCCAGGTCAGCAGCAATGGTTGTGGCTCTACGGGTGCAGTGTTTTCCGTAGAGTTTCTCAGTGGGTGGGAGAGGAACAACAATGATCCTTTTTCCGTTGCAGTTCCCGAACCAGACAGTGATGCAGCTGCAGAAGATGCTTTCTGCAGTTCCTCTATAGAAGGTGATGAGGATGGAAGGAGGCAGGCTGGAATGGAAACGCTGCTGGGCTTTTTTTGTGATGGAGGTGACATTGAGTGTCCAGGTAGAGGTCTTCCGTTATGCGACTACACAGGACAACACCCCTCTTCTCAGTTTAAGAAAACAATTTCTGAATCCATCAGTTCTCACTGTCGGTGACGTTCATAGCCCCAATATGATAAATCAGACATCGGTTTCGTCGGAACGCTAAATGAATGTAAAGAAATGCTGAATCCTGGCTGTCGGACACGTCACTCGTACGCGCTACAGATTTCAACGTGACCAATCGGATACGTGCTTTTTGTAAACGTCATTCGGAACCGACGCGGAATCTTCTGTTGAACGCGGAAGAGAGTAAATAACGTGTACAGGTTGACGAGCATTTTGTGTTTTAGACAAATAAAATATGATATTGTTAGCTTGTATTAAACTGCTACACATGTAAATGTTGACAGTTTATACAAAAGGTATCTCGTGATCTACCGAAAATTGCAAAGGTTAGCGGGACACATAAGTGTGATATCGGAAATTACAGTAAGTTGCCTTTGTTTTTTGGACAGTTTAGGTAATTATTGTATTATTTTTAAGCGAGAAGAATTCAGAATTCAATTAGATAACCTACTTCATTAATACCCTATTACGAAGAAAATGTTGAGTATATGTTCAGAAATATTAACTCTTCCAGACTTTCAACCTATTGTAAGAATATTAAGCGTAATTATATAAAAAACTTGAACATTGGTCTGTGGATGTTTTTTTTTTTTTTTTAATAAACATTTCTCATGTTCTTGTAAAATTATTCTCTAATTATTCATTTTATGTTTAGTGTGTGGTTCAACTGCCATTGAATGGCATTTCGAATCACTCATAGTGACCATTTCTGTGGTGCTTGCATTGACTTCTTCTGTACATGTTGGAGGGGTGCAAACACAAAAAAAAAAAAAAATGGAAACTCAGCACACCCTGAGCTGAACTCAAACCCCACAATCAGGCCAGGGGCTGTAATACACTGGCTTAACCAGCCTGTGGGGATATGTACTGTAATGACACATTGCTGAAACTATTTTCGGATGTTTTTTTTTTTTTATACATTTTTTTAGTAGTTTTTTCCAGTTCTATTGCAAGCCTGACTAACACAGGTAATGTATGTGAAAATTTCAGCAAATTTTTCTGCAGTTTCATACATTTTACTCCTATTTTTAATCAAATTTTGAGAATGCTAGTTATCCATTTTACAGAATCACATATTCCTGTTCTTATTTCCTTGTCAGGGACAGAATGTCTCAAAAGGAAATTAAAGAGGCATTCATCAGAAACCTGAATGGAACCAGTCTGGGAGAAGTGTCTCTGGGATCTCTACTTGCTCCACTGTGTCTCATCAGCAGAGGACTGTTTCTGATTATATATTGCCTCAATAAGGGGACTCTTCCACTTTCCCGGAATGTTCACCTTCTTGGGGATTTCACCATTCTGATTCTGCCCCTTGTCCTTTCGTGCACAGTATTGAGCGATGTCCTTCTCCTTGTCATTGTGAGCTTGGCAGTAGTTAATGCCACTTTACTTTTCTATGTTTATTGCAACAAAAAGCAGAACACTTGCTCACCCTTCCAGGATGTGATCAAGAACTTCCTGCAGACCAACTTGAAAGCCAACCCCATTCCTTTTGTGACTGCCTTCCGAGTGCTTATTAACGTGAAAACTGCAATTAGTATTCTGGCTGTGGACTTCAGTGTGTTTCCTAGACGTTATGCAAAAACCGAAACCTATGGCACAGGAGTCATGGACTTTGGCGTGGGAGCTTACATCATGGCAAACGCTCTGGTTTGTCCTGAAGCACGGAAAAAAGGTTCACGGATGTCCAAGTTTGGCTACGTGTTCCAGCAGCTTTTATCTGTTTGGCCGTTGTTTTTGCTTGGCATGGCAAGGCTGATCAGTGTCAAAGCAACAGGCTACCATGAGCACGTCTCAGAGTATGGAGTGCACTGGAATTTTTTTTTTACACTTGCTGTAGTCCGAGTGGTTGCCTCTGTGTTTTTATCTGTATTTCCAGTAAACAAGTCATGGATCTTGGCTGTCATTACTGCTGGACTTTATCAATTGGCTCTTGAGACAACTGACCTAAAGTCATTCATTATTCAAGAAAATGATAGAACTGCAGGATTTTTATATGCCAACAAAGAGGGTGTATTTTCAGTCATAGGTTATGTAGCCATTTATATGGCTGGAGTTCAGGTTGGCCTATATGTGATGCAAATTAGAACCCTAGTTAGAGAATGGATCAAAGTGATATGCAGTCTTCTTTTTGCCAGTTTTATTTTATTTGCAGCCCTGCATGTTTGTCAAACCTTTGTAGAACCAGTCTCTCGCAGAATGGCAAATCTTTCATTCTGTGTCTGGACCATAGCCCAATCTCTGGTTTTCCTTTCCTGTGTCAGTATTGCCGACCTTACTGTTGCTTTTTCCAAAAAGCTATCAGTTTGTGCCTTTGTACCCTCTTCATGGAATCCAAAAATATGTACCAGTCCTCAAAACTTTGCAAGTGAAAAAAAATGTAAAAAGGAAGCTGAGGCACATTGTCTCATTCAAGCTGTGAACAGAAACCAGCTATTATTTTTCTTGTTAGCAAATGTTATGACAGGTTTGACCAATGTTCTAGTAGATACAGTCAGTAGCAGTGATTTATTTTCAGTTTGTGTCCTCCTTCTATACATGTTTATAAATTGTTGTGTCATATATATTTTACACCTCAGGGAAATTACTGTGAAGTTCTGGTAACATGATAATAATACAGTGGGAAGGATGAAAGTGACATTTTGATGCTTTTTTTCATAAATGGTGTAATAAACAATTTTGGTGTATTGTTTTCATTGTATTTCAAAGAGGCTTGAATTCAGTTGCCTAGTACAGTATATTTATTGACATACACTGACTCCTCATCTTACAAACACTTTTGGCCCCAGAAGTCTGTTCTTAACCTGATCTAATGGTAAGTATAAAATTACTTTCACCACTAAGTCATTGTCAATAAGAGCTTAATACCAAGCTTAATATTATGAGAACTCTAGTCAATTCAAATATATGGTAAAATACAGTTGCTGAAAAAGTCTCTTTTTCCACAAATCCAAGTGAACCAAAATAATTTTTCTATTAATCCCATAAGCATCTTAATATTCTTCAGTTTTTGCCCATTTTCAACTTTTTTATTGTTTAAATAACCAATAATGATGCAGATATTGATAAACATATACATTTTTTTTGTCACCCTGTTTTTTTCATGTGGGTAATAACTTTCCTCAGCCTGGGCCTCCTGCCAAAGCTCTGGGAATTTGAGGGTATGGTGCAGTATTTTTGCTGTTTAAAACTGAGACCAATGTTATGGGATTTGGTGGAGCTGCTCTTCCAGCCCAAAATGCTCCTGTTGCCAGTGGAATGGCCATGGTTTTCACCTTCTACGTTCCCTCCAATTCTTCTGTCAGTCCCTGGTATGTCTCCAGCTTCTCATATTCCTTCTTTCTGATGTTTCTATTGCTTGGAATGGCCACATCTTTCACCACTGCTGTTTTCTCATCTATTATTACTGTATATGCTTTATTAGGATTTGCCTGTTTATTTGTGGATATAGAAGTCCCATAGGACCTGTGCTCTGTTGTTCTCCACCACTTTTAATGGCACCTTCTGTATACACTTGGCAGTGTCCATCTTGTATTCCTTGCAAATATTCCTTTATATGATCCCTGCCACTCAGTTGTACTTCTCAGTGTACAGCTCACTGTCATGCTGAACAGTGTACAATATATACACGGTATATTATATAATCATAAAAAATCTAGGCCTTATTTTTTGCATTTATTAATAAACAATACATTTTAAACACAAGAACAACTTGTAGATTAAGTATGAAATTGTTTTTTCTGTATATTCCTGCTGAGGAGAATGATCTTACTAAAGAAAATGCAAAAACCTTTTTTCTGTGTCTGACAGAAAGGCTTAAATTAAAATGTCACTTAAATTGGTGTACAGTGTTTGTGCTAATAAAGTTTTTGTCAGTTAAACTGTCTTTACTGATGAAACATTCGTTTTATTCGCTATCTGAATGAAATGCTGCCAATTATAAACCTTATTTTCGCATGTTATTACTCATATTCCACAACGAAAGTATTACAAATGAAATGCTGTACAGTAATTCACTGTCTGCTGCAATGAGGAAACCCCCAGCGGCGGAGGCTGCCGCGCGCGCCGGTTTGAATTTCCCACCCTTCGCGCGCGCCCGTTTCTATTCCACTTTCACCAAACCAGATCTACTTTTTCCTGAAACGTCTACGCTGTCAAAGGTCACGCGAAGATCGCTCCGCCTTGGCGCCTGGCAGATCCTAGATGTTATTTTATTGTACAAATCGTGAGTTCATACGTTTGGAGTGCATCTCTTGCATTAACGTGCAGTGCTAATATTTTTGTTAACTGGCCTTATTTTTTGCTGTTTAAAAGCATGCCAGGCTGTTTGCGATTATGAACCTTATATGAGCGGATAATCGACGAGTTGTGTGATTCGGTGAGCTCGTCGCGGAAGAACACGGAATGTTGTCACCGCCAGTCGACTTGAAGGTTCGGTTTCTGCTTGTCGTTTCCGAAATTCCGCGATAAAAGGCGCTACGTTGAACCGGACTCGGGCAATTATTATTCTCAAGTTAAGGTAGTACTTTAACAATTATAAGTGGCATTTTGTGACAACTGCAATATCTATTGCTTATAAATCCGGGCTGTGTCACGAAGTAGCGAAGGCGACATAGAGCTAATTCGCTGTTCGTCAGGACTTTAAGTGGTGTATAGTGTGTGTGAAGTGTGTGCAGAGTTTATGCTTCTGAAAGTTGCTGTTGTCAATAATTTCTGTACATTTTGCACATGCTGACATGGTAGCAGTGCGATATGAGCGGGCTTCCCGGCTGCTGGCGGTGGGGTGTCGTCTGTTTTCACAGCCGTCCATGTCCCCTTGCGCCCTGTACCTGCCTTCTGCAGTGGCCCGGACGGAGCCGAGCGCCCGATATCTGCACTGTTCTTGTTTTAATCTTCTTCTTACCGAATCGCCAGCTGCGAATATGTCGCATAACCTGCAGCTAACGGGCTAGCTAAGCACTAAGCAGCTAGCTGCGGTGTCCTATGCACGGACCACGTACACCATCGGAGCGTGTGCTGAGCTGTACTATAATGCGTGTCCTGTGCTCACTTGTCACGCTAGCGCTGAATGGGAGCGATAGAGCTTTGACACTGTGGACGCTGTAGGTAATGTGGACACTGACAATCGGGTCGTCCTCTCCGTTGTCCAGGCATCCCGCCGAAGGAGCACCATGGCCCGCCTGGTCGCTGTGTGCCGGGACGGGGACGAGGACTTCCCCTTTCTCTCCAGGCAGATCCCGCTGTACATCGACGACGGGCTTACGGTGAGTCACGGGAACGCGCCGGGGAGCCGCAGATAGGCGAGGTGCGTCGGCGGAAACCGGGCAGGGAGCTGAGGAACCCGGCTCGGGGAAGCGTGGTAGGCCGCAGAGTCCCTAACAGCAGAAAACTGAAGCACCAGGCCGGAAGGCACCGTGTTGGTTAAAGTGCGGTGTCCAGGAGAGAGGCGCGGGCGCCCAAGAGGCTATCTGTGGGAATACCGCAGTGACATCGTGCTCCAGCCCCCCGCGATCCGCTGTCTTGGCCCAGCGTCGCCCAGCAGGGCGGTGGTTAGCAGGGAGCTAACAAGCGCTGAGCAGACCGTCTTAGCGGGGCCTCGGCGGCGACTTCGACTGCAAAAACTACTGAAAAGACTGCGTTTTACAATATTTGATTGTGTACTTTTTGTCCAGCATTAAAGCGTGGTTCCTGGATAATGATTCTGAGACTGCTCGCTACATGTACAGAGAGAATTTAATCGATGTTGGGGATTTTAAAAGAGCCAGCTTAGGTCACTTTACTGCTGTTTCAGTACTGATTTTGTGTCCTGTCAGTGACTGAAACATCTGTCACTGGGGTAGCAGATGGTTATTGTTTAGGGTTTTCCTCCTTCAATCGAAGGACTTGGGTCCAAATCAGCACCTTTTGCAGTTCCCCTTGGTTAAGGCATTATCCCTGGTACAGTGAGAATACCCTACAGTGTAAATGGGTAAATTATTGCAATGTCGACACCCCAAGACAGTCACCTTGGACAAAGGCTGCAGATGAAGTAAACTTAACTTAATTACATATATTTAACCTAATATTCCATGTACTTTTTTGAGAAAGGATTATTTCCATTGGTTTTGGCTGTGCCTTAATTTTACACTTATTGCTGAGTCCTTCTCATAAAAAGCATGCTAGTAATTTCAGCTGAGCATCGCACTATACATTTAGGAATTGAAGTGTTGTAGAAAGCACACATTGGTGTTTAAAAACTCTTGAAACATCATAAGAAAAGGGTACTTTTCATTTCAGCATATCTGATATTTTGCCAGACACAAGGTCAAGGAATCCCTGACATGTAACCAATGACAGGTATCAAAACCTTGATGAAATATCCTTAGTTGTCTTTGTACCTTGAGCTGAGAGATAAGCTATAGGGAGGGACTAGAACAATATCTTATGTAAGCTACTAGAACAGTGTGTGTTGTCTACTGACCTTACTTCACCTGTGCATATGCTCAAGAAATAAATAGAAAACTTACACCCCAAATAGTCAAAACCCTAATTAGATGTACATTCTCCTAGACACTGTACATATAGTGACTTTTGTTTCTGCTGCTTTTGGGTTGAAATGTTAAATATCTGTTAGTATTCTACATTATCAATTTTTTTTTCTTAATTAGAAAAGAATTTCATCACAAGTTCATTTTGCCTCGTTTAATACAATGTTTTGGAGCAATGTTAGTTACATACAGTATCATAATCATGTCTGCAGCATTTGAGGCTTGAACTAGCAGCATCTACATGACAGGCCAGTTTCGTGTGCACTCCTCAACATGTGAATGATGAATTAACTGGATTGTGATGAACTGAGCAATTTTAGCTTACAGGGTGTGTTACAATTTGTTTGCATCCTGCCAAATGTGCATGGAAGTAAAAATTGTTTACATTTTCTCATTTTCACTTTCCTCAGATGGTCATGGAATTTTCTGAAAGCATGCTGGACCTTCAAAGTCATCAGATCAACAGTTCTCAAATGAAACAGTTCATTCAGGTATGGACAGATTTTTTAAAAATGTTTTAGATGGACAATACAGATTGCTTTCACAGAGGTTCTATTTTCATTTGTGACACTTTTCATGGACGTGTGCTCTAAGACACTTGAGTTTTTGAGTGGGTGGTAAAACAGTGTGCATGGTGTAAAATTAGTTTGGGTTCTTTTTTTTCAGTGTTGCACAAACAAGTTAATTTGAAGAACTGATTGCTACAGCAATACAGCAGATGTATTTATTTTGCTTGGGAACTTAGCATAGTAGTATTCATTTATACATCATGGTCAGCTGTTTGACTTTACTGTGTATAGTGTCACTTAGAGTGTAAGGCAGGGTAAACCCCACATATGGAGCACCTATCAGTCACAATACAATCACACATATCAATTGTCTTAGACATTACACACACTATGGACAAAATAGTTACCAGTTCACCTGCAAGAAGAGAAACATTCTAATAAACTACTTAAAAAAAAAAAAAAAAAAACATATGCAGTAGATATTTAGTGTACTAATCTTATAGATATGAGCACAGCAGTAGTGAAACCATAGATGTCTTTTCTGCCAGTATCATAGCATGCTGAAACAGCAGGACCTCAACATTGCCATGATGGTGACTTCACGGGAGGTGTTCAGCGCACTCTCACAGTTAGTGCCATGTGTGGGCTGCCGGCGGAGCGTTGAGCGCCTCTTCTCCCAGCTTGTGGAGTCAGGAAACCCGGCACTGGAGCCCCTGATTGTAGGCTCCTCTGGAGAACTGTCTGTTACCAGGACCTGCATGGCTGATGCCAAAAAGCTCTACACACTCTTCTATGTGCATGGGTGAGAGCTTGTTCTTATTGCAGCTACACACCATAATTGATAAAATGTAAGTTTATGACAGACTTGGGTTAGGGCACAAGGGGATTTCCCTGGTCCTGCAAAACCTCAGTCTTAACTTACCAAATAAATCAGTTGGGCACTAAACCACATTTTCTTATATTTCATGTGTACAACAGGTAATGTGGATATTAAAGCCATTTTAATTCTAATTTAAATTTGCTATACCTTAGTAGACCTTTTGGATCACATATATAATCTGCCTCCCAATATGATGATAATACTTTGTGCTTCCTATTAAATGTGGCTGTAGGAACTTTCTAGCTGTCATGGATAAAATGTTCTGTTTTATTTTCTATACTGTGTTTTTAATTTCTAGTTCAAAGCTGAATGACATGATTGATGCCATTCCAAAGAGCAAGAAGAATAAACGCTGCCAGTTGCACTCCTTGGATACACACAAACCTAAGCCTTTAGGGTAAGTTGTTCGAAAGTTGACATTTTTAAAGTAACTAAGAATGAAATGTGTTTTGTTCTTTGGGTCTTGTTTTGTTGTACATTTGCAGTAATTACAGTTTGAAAGAGCAATTTTGAAAGCACTGGTGAGAATTTGCATTTCTCATACATTAATAAAAGTTTGATTTAGGCTTGCTATTTGCTATATTTTTAGCCTGTATTTGCTTTTGTTTGCTATGTTCTATGCATTATATCTGAAGATGAAATTAATTTTTGTACATTTTCTGTGAAATGTAAGAGAAGGAATGCTAAGAGGTGTAGAAAAATTGAGTGAAGGAGGCAGGAAAGAAGGAGTCAGATGTAATGTCCTTTTTCACTTTGGACCATTTCAGGCTCCAGACAGGTAGGATGTTGACAGCTCATTCAGTGCAGTGGATTTCAGGATTTAAATGCCAACATTTTAATCAATTTATGTATGATTTATGTTCTGTTGGTGTGATCACTGACCCAGATATTCCACACAGCTATAACTGTAGAACCAGTGAGTGTCACTCCTCCAGGAGCAGTTTTGCTCGTGCCACTGGTAGTTGTAGAGGAGGTGTGCTGTATGTTGGATGAATGTAGGTCTGTTCGTGTTACAGACAAGAACTTATTTCACAAGGTGAAACCATACCTTGTAAAGGTGGATGTAAAATGATTTTTTTTTTTATTTAATTTTTTAAAAATAAAATTTCTTGCTGCAGGGGAAGCTGGATGGATGTGTGGGAACTCATGTCTCAGGAATGCAGAGATGAAGTTGTTCTAATTGACAGTGCCTGTCTTTTAGAAACTTTAGAAACATACTTGCGCAAACATCGGTAAGAACCTGAGCATGATCTTTAGGAAAATTCTGTATCCATTCCATGTCACTGTTGTCCACTTTTTCTGCATACTAATTTGAATATTTGTAAACACCTTGCAGGTTTTGTACTGACTGCAAGAACAAAGTATTGAGGGCATACAACATTCTGGTAGGAGAGCTGGACTGCAGCAAGGAGAAAGGATACTGTGCAGCTCTGTATGAAGGCCTGCGGTGCTGTCCCCATGAGCGCCACATCCACGTGTGTTGTGAGACGGACTTCATAGCCCACCTTCTTGGCCGTGCAGAGCCCGAGTTTGCTGGAGGGTATGAGTATGTAATTTGCTAGAATGGGCTATCTAGCGTTTTATTGCTTTCCTTCCCACTCATATGTTTGTCTCATTTTGTTGCATGAGATTCTGTTTCTGTAGGTTTTAGGTTTAATGAAAGCTTTCTTCAAGTAGGTATATATGGAACAAGTAATTCCTTTTTGACCTCATACGTCAGTGAATGACATTAGACAGGAAAACTTGTACATTGACAGGTGATTGAACGTGCCAGCTGTCAATATGAGCAGCGGATTTTAAAAATAAAAGCAAGGGAGCAAAACAAATGAGGAAATAGATTGTGTGTGAAGTTAAGCACTTAAGTTGTGCTAAAGGATTGGTGAGAATCAAAAATGTTAACAAAAAAATGCATAATGAGGATGAATATCAACGTGAATAAGTCATGTCTCTTTGAAGGAGGTTTCTGTTCTTATCACCACTCCTTTGATGTTTGAGAATGGTCTAGCTATTCATGAGCGGAGGAGAGCTCACCTTGAGTTCTGAATAATTGAAGAGTTTCAGTAACAGATGAATTACATGGGTAGATGGACAGTTTAAGGGCTGGGATGAGGTGTTTACGGATAGCTCCAGTTGCCACTGTGTCGCAACACACATTTGAAAGATTTGAAATCATTCTGAGCTGCTGGGTTTTCCCTTTTCTAAATATCTTCCTATACTTAATAGTGGGGTAAAGAGCTGGCTTTCAGTGTGAAGCATGAGAACAATTTTGGGGTGAGGTACAGGAGTGACTTAAGACAGATGTTTGCTTTATTCTGTTAAATTGGAGTGTTTTATATTCCAAGCTCCAGAAACACTCCCATTGTGTGGCTTGTTCCCTTATCATATGAATGAGTTTCTTTCTCTCTCAATTTTAATGAACACCTGTAGTAACACCTTATTTCTGATACCCATCAATGCCTTAGTGTACATTAACCAACTGTTAATTCATAGGTGAAATTATTCTTTGACCCATCTGCAGAATGTAGTTCAAATGTAGCAATGGAGCTGTTGCAGGAACCCCACTGTACATGTACAGTAAATGTACAGCTGCCCTGTCTAGTCATGTCTCTTGATTTGTACATTTTGTCCATTTGTGTTCGTTGATATGAGGTCATAACTTATACAGTGAAGTTTGTTTCATATCTGTTTACATTTTCTAAATATTACAAAATTCTTTTAGAAAACTTTGGTAAATGTGTTCACAAATCTCTTTTGTAAATGGCACAATATGTAAAACTGGTACTAAAGGTTTTTTAAAAAGATTTACATTTAAATCTAATTGTTGCTACAGCTGAAGTGCTCATGCACAGCATAATGGTAAGGTTGGAAAAATTGTGGTTGTGCTATGAGAACATCTTGAACTTGCAGTCACCTTGGGGAAAGAACAGAAACTATTTTTCAGAAGTTCTGAAAAATAGTTGTAATTAAAACATGGGTTTGTTCCATATTGTCATGGTGTAGTTTACTTTTGCATAGAGATTTTTCATTGAGATGATACTTTTTTGAGTTTCCGTGTTAGGTTTGTATGCTAAGCTATTAACTTTTATTTATTATTAGCTATTAGCACTTGTTCATCTGGTTAATTTTTGCTGGGGCCATTCAAGCTAAGTCACTTACTGACGGGAGCTACAACAGACATGGAGATTCAAACCTGGGTCCAGTGGAAGCTCCAAAGTACATCGCATGCTCTTTATTTTTTGTGAAATCTTAATTTAATGAGTACAGCTAATATTATTCTGTAGTCATTCAATAACCAGGTATAAGTTCCTTGTTTGTGCATACATATTTCTGTGTTTTATTTCCTAGACGCAGAGAAAGGCATGCAAAAACTATAGACATTGCTCAAGAAGAGGTTCTTACATGTTTGGGCATCCACTTGTATGAGCGTTTGCACAGGATCTGGCAGAAATTAAGGGCAGAAGAACAGACCTGGCATATGCTTTTCTACCTCGGAGTTGATGCGTTACGGAAGAGCTTTGAGGTACATATGAAAATCCCTGTTATGTGTATTTAATTTCCTGTTGCTCATCTAGATTTGTAACTGTATTTTTACTTTCAGTTTTTTGTAAAAACTGTTTTTCACCTTGCACGTCATATCTGACCTTGATTGCTTCCAGTAGTGTGTATGAAAGCAGATGTACCTCCAGCCATAAGAATTCCTCCACATATATTGTTCTTTACAATATGGGGCATTTAAGCTATTCAATTATTTATTGCTTAAAAAGAAAATTATGGCAAACTTTTTAATGGAAGCTAAATATTTGTAGATAGAATAAAACCCCACTGTAGCAGTATGTAGTAACACTATTCATAAGTGTACAACCCTCTTTGACCATTTTGATGTTATGAAAGAAGAATTTGAGAGGCTGGACTGTGGGAACACAAGCTTTATTTTTCTGCAGCATCTTTAAATGCTCAGAGCATGAGGGCATACCTGTCCCCACAGTCTTGAACACAGCGAACACAGAAATGGCCAACAATACTCCTATAATTCCCAACAATGTAGGCACAGCTATTTACAAACACAATAACGGTCTGTTATGAGAGAGCCATGGCTTTCCCAGAATTGCAATACAACCCATTCTCAATTTAATGGACCTCAATTTTAATGATTTTGCATTTTTGCTGCTTTTTACAAATAATTAGCTATACTGTATGCACACATGTTTCAGTGTTGTCTTCATTTTATTAGGCACATTAAATGTTCATTATACATTATGTTGGGGTATAAAAGTATTGCTGTACTGTATGCATAGCTGTAAAAAAAAAATTGTTTAAAGTAAGCTTTTGATTATTCCAAACTTTCACCATATCCAGCTCCTCTCATATGTGCTCCTAAAAATTGACCAAGAATTGTAATACTAATACAAACTTTTGACAATGTATATAAATTTTTGTAAATCCTGTGTGTTTGTTGCCACCAGATTATGTTGGTGTTTGCAGGAGCACAGGAGCCATTCGCCAGCCACATTATTGCTAGCATTAACTTTATAACATCTAGAAACATCGGAATCAACTTGTAACAGCTGTAGGTCTCTCTTAGATTGTATGGGACACTTTCCATAACATTTTAGTCTCTTTTTCCTCCCTGAAGCATATTAAATATTGCTGAAGGTGCAAGGCAAACAAATCATTTCTACATTCTCAGCCTTGACACCTGCACTTGGTTGCAAGTTCATTCACTAATCTTTTTCTTTTGCAAAAAGAACAGACAGTCCTTTCTGTTTCAGCATCTGTTCTAAAGCTCTTTAACATCATGTGTTGGTTAAATGATCTGCATCAGATTCTGCAGTAGAGGAGTAAACATCGACTTGTACGTCTGAAGTTTTTCATAAATTTGTGCATTGTGTTCAGGCTTTTACTGTTGACTGTTTGTTCAGATGGCAGTA
Organism: Heterotis niloticus; assembly: GCA_018136845.1. Classification (NCBI taxonomy): domain Eukaryota; kingdom Metazoa; phylum Chordata; class Actinopteri; order Osteoglossiformes; family Osteoglossidae; genus Heterotis; species Heterotis niloticus. Next base: position 23,796,819 of record CM030890.1, read on the forward strand.
GAAAAAGTGCAGGGAATCAGTCGCTTGGAGCAGCTCTGTGAGGAGCTCTCTGAGGAGGAACGAGTGCGGGAAATGAAGCAGGAGAAGAAGCGGCAGAAGCGCAAAAACAGACGTAAAAACAAGTATGGCTTTGATATGCCCCGGCAGGAGGTCGAGGGGAAGGAAAGAAGCCTGGATGAGGTAGGTGTCCACCCATATGACAAAGCAGAGGATGTTGACCTGTGAAGTGATAAGTAGGAACTATTGTCACATTGCCTATCTTCTTGTTGATTGGTTTTTCTATCATACAGCCTTTTATTTACAATATTCTAGGGTTCCTCAGATGTGATACTGACATACAGTCCACTGTATGTCCTGTCTTTTGATTGGGATGCATGATAATATAAATCTCAACCAAATGCTGGTATAATTTTAGTCTAAATTAATTTTATTAGCACAAGGTTGATGCTTAAATTTGACCCCTAAATCAAAATGAGATTAAATAATCTAGTCATTGCGTTCCAGATGAGCAGAATGTTGAGGCAATAGATTTCTTTTAAATAAAAACACATTTTTAGTGTGTGGGTGTATGGCAGAGATGTGAATTTTTGTTGAAGAAAGTACCTTAAAAATAGGACAATGTATTTTAACAAAAACGTTAAAGTTAAGTGTTACTCCTTTTTATTACTGTTGCTTTTATTGTATATAGTTTTACCCTTTTTCTTCAATTTTCATTATTTTAATTGCATTTTATGTAGCATGTAAGGGTACAGGCTACAAAACATTAACCTATTTAAGCATCAGGTACCAAGGTAAATGTGGTTCAGCAGATGCCATTTATTTTAATGATTTTCTTCAAAAATGAAATGTTATGCAAATAAATGTAACATTTGTCATTTCTCATCCAGGCAGATCTAGTTTCATTTTCCCTATGTATTTTTTAAATGTTTTTCAGCATCGGATGATTTATATATACTTATCAAATATCAGCATTAATCAGAATTACTATATCAGTACATCATAAGTTTTTGAGCTCTGTACAGGTGTCATGGTTGATGTGGACTCAAGCCCTGCCCAGTCTGTCAAATTTGCATGCTTTTCCCATGCCTACATAGATTTCCTGAGTGCTGTGGTTTCTTGTGCAGTTAAGTTACCTAAAGAGGTAAATTGGCAAATATAAATTGCTTTTTGTGTGTGTGTGTGTGTGTGTGTGTGTGTGTGTGTGTGTGTTGCTGTGGGATAAATGGGAATGATTGTAGGGAATGCAGTGCAGTACATCAGGCATTTTAACCTCATCTTTCAGCTAAATGCTATGCAGGTAATCAATGTACATCCCAGGAGAAAAGCATCTGCTAAATGAATAAATGTAAACATGGTGCTCAGCAACTACAGCAGTGGGAAAAATAAATAAATTAGTTCAGTGAAGCATTTAGCTATGGAGGTAGGACAAAAGGAGAATGTATACAAGCCTTGTCAGGATGAGACTGGAGGCATCCTGCTGTACTGCACCAATTGAAATTATATTTACTTTTGTGACTCTTTGCATCTAGCTGGGGTTTTTTTTTTTTTTTTTTTTTTTTTTGCCCCCCCCCCCCTCTTTTGGGGGGAAAGATTACTAGAGGTAGTTACAGATACTTGCATAATTTATGCTGATCACTTGATTGTAAAGTAGAGCCCTTTGGCCTGGCGTGCTGTGTGCAGTGTTGAGTCTCCCTGCCTTTGACCTATTTGGCTTTATTTGTGTGCCAGAGTTCACTGGAGGCGGCGGAGAGTGGCTGTAAGGCCTGTGGCAGTTCTGAAGAGTCGAGTGGCTGTGTGGAAGTCATCCTCCCCAACGATGCTGCGTCTTGCAGCTGTCCTGACAGTGCTATACTTGATTCTCCTAAGACCAAGAAAGGTACAGATTTTTTCATTTTCAAATGTTGTTTGCTTCAACAATATTTCTGTACATAACTTTGGCAGTAAAATATTAATTGTTAATGCTTATTTTAAAGTCCATTGTGATGTGTTTTATGTGTGATGAAAGATAATCCATGGCTATATACTGTATATAACAAATGCTAGACAAGGGTAATTTTGTAATGATTGAGAATTGGTTAGCTGTTCTGATGGGTCACATAGAAACTTTGAAATGCATTTAAATTTGCATAACTTTGGAACAAGCACTGCTCTTTTAAATATCACTTTACCCCATTCATGATTGTTAGGTTAATCCCGTTGACTAGTAACAAGCGTGATACCCAAGTTTGAGGTATCAAACGTAAATCATTTACCATGAACATTATGTAGTCATCCCTTGATTTACAGAGACAGGATAAAGACTGTAAGAAAAAGATGCCTTTTTTCTTTATATCTATTTATGCCTTATAATGGTAAGTGACATGTTGAGAGTTCAGTGGTCACATGGCGAATATTTATTTGAAACATCCTGGTGAACTGATGCCCATTGGCCTCTGGCAGACCTGTCCCCCCTCAGCAATGGCAGCGACTGTGGATACTCCTCCAGCATGGAAGGAAGTGAGACAGGCTCCCGGGATGGCTCAGATGTGGCCTGCACTGAGGGCATCTGCAACCATGATGAAACAGGTCTGTCCCAATTGTAAGGCTTGGTGAAACATTTTTGTTTGTCTAGCTGATGCGTTTGCATATGGAAATGTGCAAAGCTTCACATTTTTGAGGCTTTTGGCTGCTCACACAGCTTTCATTCCACTTTCTTCTTATAGAAGGAGAATTCTCATGTAGCCACCGCTGTAGGGAGGACAAGGAAGAAGACACGGCAGACAGCTGCGTGGAATGCTGGGCCAATTCTGAAGAAAATACAAAAGGCAAAAACAAAAAGAAGAAAAAGAAGAACAAATGTTTGGGTAATGAACAGGCAAGTCAATGTCTTTTCAGCAGTAATGCCTCAGTTCAGACAGTTTCTAGCCAGGTTGCTCTGCTAACATTCTCTGTTTTGTTTGGTCAGGATCATAGGTCAAGCGTTGGCTGTGTAGTGGACACAAACTACAGAGGCAGCGCAGGAGATGGGCACACTGCACTGCTTAGCTGCTGGACCAAAGAAAGATGTGCCAAACTGTGCTGCCAGACCTTCACAAGCATTGCACTTCAGTTGCCATGGGCAGAACATCGGAAAAGTAGAAACTACTTGTCAGGGCCACCAGTAGCCAACTGCTGCACACGCTGGGACAGCAGCACCAAGAGTCTCATGGAGCTCCTTGTAAGTACTTTGATAGCACTCCATTGTGGCCAGTTGTCTCTGTTTTGCAAGCTGAAGGGTGATGCATTTATACTGTGGAGAAGACTTTTAGTTTGTAAAGCCAAATGGATTATAGTTTACAAGTTTAGACTGCTTATGCTGTCATATTTTACTAGTTTTTAAGTTCCATATAATTGGAAAAATGATTAAAATTGGGTTGAACAGGTTGCAGTTAGCTGTCAGGGAGCCAACAGCCCTGAATATTTAAGTTTTGCTTCTGAACACTGAACATTTTAGGGGAGTGATTATTCAACTTAGTGGTATATTGTGTGAAGGATGCAGTTAAAGGTCCACGAGTGTTAACTTGCTTCCCCCTAGTGTTAGAGAAGAGAATTGCAGCACTTGCTTACTGCATGAATGTTCACAAAACATTGATTCGATTGCATATTACACAAATATCACCCTTGGTTAAGTTGTAAATGTTGACACCAATCTTCATAAATTATGAAGAAATTTTAAAGTTGTCTAAAGACCCAATGAATCGATTAAGTGATGATGGAAATTTCAAATGTGGATAGAGTCTGGTCTCTTTTCCTCTACAGGATGAGTGTGAAATAACTTCAGATGAAGAGAACTGTCTAACACAAGATGAAATACAGTCCTTTGTTGAAAACAACAAGTCCTTCTACAGCACTCGAGATCAGTACCGACAGCACCTTAAAGATAAATTCACAAAGTACTGCCACTCAACTGAGCGTAAGGAGCTTATTTGTACTCCAGAGTGGCTGACCATGACCAGTCTGAACTAAGTGATCCAAGTCCATAGCATTCTTTCCTGTCTTTCTGTGGAAAATGCTTAAGACAACCACTGTACCGCCTTTAAAATTTCTACACTTCATTATGGTGTCTTGTTGATTTTTGTTTTTGTTTTGTGTGTCGGAACTAAAGGTGATTTCTTTTCTGTTTCCTCCTTTGACCATCTTGTTCCTCATAAAACACATTTCTGGCATTTTACTTAGGACTGGTGGTGGAGAGCACACTTCTTTCTCTCCAGGCTTGCAAGCTGTGATGTTAGAGTAGATGTAATAGCTCTGTTTTGAGTTTTGTTTCCACACTCATTTTTGTTTCTCTGACTGACACTTAAACTTAGGTGGCAATGTTGTACCAATAAATGTGTACAGAAATGATCTGAATATAAAGATTTTACAAAAAGGCATTCATTTATAAAGAAGTTTAGATGTAATGTTGAGTGCAAATTTACAAAATAAAGAATATTTATTAATATGCAAATTTTTGTGCATTTAATTCCATTAGGAGAGGTCACATTTATTTCTTTAATGTTGCAGGATGTTTCCAGGTTAGGTGTTGTAATGTTTCTGTAGGTGACAATTTTGTGTTGTGGCTCAGTAAGCCATTCTTAGAATGTTTTCCACATTCTGCTTTTTCCCAATTTATTTATTTTTTTTGAAGCTCATATGCAGTAAGATTTCAATTTATGAAACCGACCTGGTTTGACCTCATGTAATACATAGTCATTTACTATGTATTGCATTTACTACAGGTATCCACCAGGTATTGGGGAGATGCCACCGTGTCCACACACAAACATATTTCACATGGAGCACCAGGTGGCGTAGTGTTTATTTGCATCACTTGCAGTCAAAATTACTGGTGGGAATACCATTCCTGCTGTAGGCCCCTTGATCAGGGTATGTGGACTGGACCGAAACAATGAAAATTACTTGGTTGTATAAAACGATAACCGACTAGAAATAGGACAGCAAATCAGGTTGGACAAAGTAGTAAGGTAAATTATAATAAAACATAACTATTTTTAATTTGGTAAAGTTCCTTGCAACAGTGCAATGTAATACAACTGTTTAGCTTTTACTTCCGATTACAAAGCAAAGTAAAATTCAAAAGAGTCAATTTGCTCGGGGTTTACCCGGTTTTTTAATGAGGTAAACGGGATGCGTCCGGCTGAAAGAGGTAGGCGGGGCTTCGGGAGTTGCTTTAATATTAAGCGATGACGTTGAGGTTTAATAAGGGGTGGAGTCGTCTCCTGGATGCTGAGGAGGTGCGGGAGGACGGAGCAGCTGGGTCCGGCACTCGGGTGGCCTGGAGGTCCATGTCTTGCCGTTCATACACACGTGGATACACACACACACACACACACACACACCGAAAGCGGTCAAGCGTGATCGAGAAGGCAAGTGTGTGGCTGCCTGCCAAGAACATGGAGCGTTGGGCCGGCAGGGTGGCTCTGGTCACCGGAGCCTCGGTGGGCATCGGCGCGGCCGTGGCCCGGGTTCTCATCCAGCACGGCATGAAGGTGGTGGGCTGCGCCCGGAATGTGGACAAGATAGAGGTGTGTGTGTGTGTTTCTGTCTCTGTGTGGGTCTTTCCTGTTAATTTTTTTTTTTTTTTATGAAAAAGAGGGAAGGAAGTTCGGTTTCGGTTCGTTTGCCTCAGATCTGTCTGAGGCAACCACTGTTTTCGATTCCATAACTTTCACTTACAATAGAGGATTTATACTCAGCAAAAGTATGATAAAATACCTCCTTCTTGGTTTTATTCTCCTGCAAACATGCATATAAATGTGGCTGCAAACTCCACCGAGAACATCCTTTCTCCAGCTGGACTTGTCAAACGCAGAGCCCACTTCTCCGGTCGGAGCAGCGCTCGCAGCCGCGGTTTAAGCGCCTTCGTTCAATACCACATCGGTGCCTCTTACTTGGAGCTCTACGTTTCTTTGGCGCTCTTACGCTTACATTTCTTGCTTATTTTTATGAGTGATCTCAGTTTATGTTTCTTTTCTTCGCTTTTATGATCTGTAAGATTATTCGATTATTATTTGATGCGTTAAGACACCTTATCTCTTATAGTTTCCTTCTGTGTGGCTGAGCCGATTGTCCTCAGACACCCAATGTGCGCGCCAGCTGATGCTGGATATTTTTCCTTCACTACTTTTGTACTTCGAAGCTAATGTCCCATGTGATTTGATTTTTTTCATTTGTGCTAATTTAAGATTTGTTCAGTCATCAAAACTAAAGGAGGATATGCAGGAGAGTTTGACTCAGTTTATATACTTAGTTTACAATGCTTGTTTCTATTAATTTACAAATGGTTTCAGAGATGAGAAGTGAATGTTGCAATTTTAAGTTCTCCAAATTATTTTTGTGTTAGATGTACTGGCAGAATTGTTATATTCTATTACTGTAAGGTTCTATACTTGACACAATTTTATATAATCTAAATATATATTTACAGGTGACAGGGAGGGATGAGATTTTCTAACCACTAATTTCTAACTTGACATGGGTAGCTAAACCCCCCCCCCCCCCCCCTGACCCACCATTGGTGAAACAGAAAAAGAAACTTCACCCAAAATAATTAGGAAACCAGGTAAAGTAATTAATATCTGCAGCAAGAAACAATGCAAAACAGAGACAATATTTAAAAAAAAAATAGAAACCAAGGGAAAGTTTTGTCTTTTCAGTACATGTATGATCCACTGTAACTTTCAGTCCTTCAGATAATCCAGGAAAGCAAGATCTCTTTTTGTAGAATTCCCACACACAGGAATTTCAAAATAGTCTGCAACTTTTGATAATTATTTTTTTTTTGTGGGAATGACAATTTATCTTCCAAAAATGTCAGATAAACTTCTGCACACCATCCATGTCTCAAACACTGTAGCAACAACAGCCCAGCTACAAGCTGAGTCCATGAAATTAATATAAGGATGACTAAATCCACTGATGACTATATTCCTGGATGAGTCCCCGCTTGTGTTACACAGCTAACAATTGTCTGGTCTGAAAAAAAATGTGACATTTTGAACAAACCTTTAGACAACCAATTTTGGAGACCAATTTATTAATTTGACTTTGGTGGGAAGATCTTGGTTATGAGCAACAAGAGACCATAGAATCCCCTAGTATCTCTTAATATCTATCCAGATGAGAAGATTGTTGAATATGACAAAGTTTTTAGATAGTCCAAAAAACTTATTAGTGATGCTTTTTCTTTGTCAGACAGGTGCATAAAGTAGACCAGGACATTCCTGAGACAGGCCATCAGGTCTGGTGCATGCCTTGAGAGTCAGTAGGTGAAATGAATCTATGTAGGAGCAGAATTGATTGACAGACCAATCCAGGAACATAGTTTCTTCTACAGTCCTTGTTTCAAAGAGACATTATTTTCTGCATTCTTAGACCCACAATTTTCAGATTATAGCCAAGGTTTTTAGATTCATATCAAACACATAGTGCTAACAAAAGAACTTGCCCTATAAAGGGGATCCCACTACCTACCTAACCTTCCCCCTAAGACCCATTTAACCTTATACTAACCCTCAACCACCACGGCAAGCCCACACTCAACCCACTAGCCACTATGCAATGATTTGTATCTCCCTAATATTGATTCAAGCGAACTACAAATCCAAACCTAGCATAGCGAAGTGATGGTCCAGTAACTCATTGGGGTTGTTAAGTGGGCACCCTCCTTCATCAGCGTTTTGGTGTTTTGATGAGTTAGGCCCACGACACCTCCAGAAGGCTCAACCACAGCTCAGGCATCCCAGAACTGCTCCCCTCCACCACCGTGTGCACCACTACGTTACCCAGCACCATAACGCCACACATGGTATTCGCCTTAGCACCCCCTCTAACAACAGACTCACTGCCCATTCTGCTGCTCGCTACTCACGAAGAAGAAACTCCTTTCCTACCTTCTTTATAACTATTTAATCCACATTTCGCATTAACTACACAAACACCACCGCCTGCTTACTGTTGACCGCTACCTTTTAAGCTAAATCCTACTAGCACAAGGCTTTGGATATGGAGGAAAACAACAGGCGACTTCCATCTGCACCGGTCCTTTTCCTCCATATTCGAAGACTTCCCTGCTCAGCAGCCTCTGTCAACTCTCTCACCGCCTGCCACAAGCTCTGTCCTTGGATTCCGAGTTCATGAAACAACGCCATTGTTGACTGGGCTATAGAGCTGCGATACCCCACTTCTACTGGCCTCACTCTTGCACTCCAACCCCAGCCCTCTACCTCTGCTGCTCACGGAACCTAGGTTTCTTACTCTCATGCACCTCTTCAAATAGATCCTCCCATGAGACCGTCAGCTCTATAAAATATACTACCTGCTGGCTTACTGACCACAATACCACATCGGGTCTCAAGTTTGTGCTAACTATTTCCTGGGGCACAACTGATTTTCACTCCAGGTCGACCTGCATTTCCCAGTCTCTAATGCCCCTTAACTGACTTATCTCCTTCCTACCTACATTCCCTAGTCCTCTACCTTTCCCTATGAAACTGAACCACTGAATTTTTAGTCTCACATCCTCACTTTACCTGCACCCTCCACCTCTCAATGGTTACAGGCAGACATTTCAACACCTGACTGTGCCTCCATATATACCTACCCAGCAACAAGGTAACCTTACAACCTGCTAATACATACTTTACTGTCCCTACCTCCAAACACAGAGAATGTGCTGAGTCCTCCCCCAACCCACTGCTTCAGGTTCTGTGGTGATGGCAGCATATCATAAACAGCTCCTAGCAGAAACTTTATCTGATTTGCATCTATGCTCCACAACTGCCTCCAACTCAGCCTCCTCTTCTCAACTCCCACTGCTTTCCTTGTGAGACTGTCCTAACACACCTCTTAATTTCTTCCTGATAACGCACCTGCTGTACAACTAACCTCCTTCTCTCTACAGGGCCTGCCTTACTCCACATTGGGTCTCCTATCCACAACCCTAGTCCTCCTCTTCCTTGTTGGACCCTCCCAACCACCTCTACCTGCCTCAAATCTGCTTCGGCTTCCTGTACTGCCTGCCTTGCATCCCACTTTTTACCTGTTAATATCCAGGGTACCAGCCCCCTTATAACCGCATCTTTACTACCTGGCAGCTGCAATTCTAACTTCACCTTTGCACACTTTAATTCCTTTGTCAAGTTTATATTCCATTTTGCCCAGATTAGCTTGCTGCAGCTATGTTTTATTCTCTGGGGCAGCTATAAAATTAGCTGAAGTTTCCAGAGAATCTCCCATTTCAGAGATTCTGTATTCAGTCCTGTCCAAGTGAGTCTTTGAGTTCATCCACACAATCAGTTAAATCAGAGAGTTTTAAATAGATTTTCCATAGCCGCAATAGAGGAAAGTTTTTTTAGTTCAGATTTAGCAGCTTCCAACATGTTCTCTTTTGTCGAGCTGGATTTGTATGGTACTTAGCATTCAGTTATTCATTTGATTGATTCTCATTCACAGCGTCCAGATGTTTATGTCGCTGAGATAATAAATCTCTCAAGCATACTACCAGATTTTTCCCTGGGCCTGATTCGGTGTGGCAGCCAGAGCCCTAAATTCTACTTCATCAAAAATATCCTGTGCAACCAAAGCAACTTTCTCTGGTTGTGTAGTGTCAGTCAGACTTTCCTCAGTGGACTTTACTTTTGAAATTTTCCCTTTTCAAGAGTACATTGAAGTAAAAATTGGGCAATTCTTGCCATCCTTAAAGCAAGACATTTCCCATTGTATCAATTGTTGCAGCTTAAGATGTGAATTTTTTTTTTTTAAATTAAGGGTCTTTGGAGAGGAAACAAAATTTTTGCAACTGTAAATATAGTTGGTTGGTGACCTTTACTCTGAGAAGGTGTTAAAGTTTTTGTTTTTATTCTGGCTTTACTTTTCAGTTGCTGACATGTCTCTTCCAGAACAGCAAAATTACTGCACTGTACCCTCAGACTCAGAGGGTTTTGGTAGTAGGCCCCAGTCTGAGGAAGGTTACCATCCACAGGGGAAGAAGGGGGGAGAAAAGGAATTTATACTGTATATGCTGTGTTTATATACTGTATATTACAGTTTCTAATTCCTATTCTTTTTGGGTGCATTTTACTGCCAACTAATGGTTGGACTTGGGACCCCACGTTGCTTTTGTACAGCAACAGTCAGAATTTAAATGGTTAGATACAATTTAAATAAATAAAATGGAAAAAATGTTTGTATGTTTGAAAATTCATAACTAGAACATCTGTTAAGCAAGGAGCCATATATACTGACCTGTTGAAACATGCAAGAGTAATTCTAAGACTATTCATTTTGATGTTTTTCTCAATTTTTCAGTTCATTAAAGTTAAATTTATTGGGCTTATGAAATTATTTTTACAAATTTTTATTTAGCTGACAACTTTGTCTAAGGTGATGTAGAATGTTAGATATGATTTCCTGGTTGATATAGCTCGAGTGTTTTAATGTATTCAGGAAAATTACCTTTGTCAAAGGTTCTACCGCTGTGGCTACATCATTGTTCTATAGTACAAATGTTGGAGCAAAACTCTGCAAGTATCAGTTTTCATTTATTTTGGTGTATCATGAACTGCAGCAAAGAATTGCAGGAACATTAATCTCAGGCACAGAAAAAGCGTTAACTTAAAGGAAAAAAGGAGTCATACAGTTTGACTGTTTAGGAAGAAATTGGCATTTCATGTAGACCAGAGAGTAATTGTCTGCCAGACTGGTACTGGGTGTCAGATTTTGTGAGAGAGGCTGTCCATTTCTGCCTGGGACGTGTCTGGGCTTTTTTCCCCCACAAAGCTGGCATTGTACCCGTCTGCCCAGATCACAGGGCCCAATGTGATTGAGGCAAAATAAATGCTCGGCAATATGTCATCTCTCTGAGCTGCTTTGTAGGTGTCTAATGGCATCTGATTGTTAACAAAGTCTTTATTGTTCTCAGGGGGTGTCCATGCAATTGGAACATCATGTGTTCTACAGGAACCTAACAGCAAAGGGGTTTGAACCAGACAATAGTGACAAGTAGCAGCTACCTCATTCATGCAGTTTTACAGTATGTCCCAGTTGACTAAGTTTTTGATCACAAGGTGATTGTTACGCATGCTGTATGGATAGTTATAACTAAAGCGCAGGGCAGAATGTATGGCTTTACTGACTCTCACTTCCAGGGTTGTAGGTTCAGCATTGACCTAACATCTTCATCTGCAGGTAGTTTGGATGTTCTCCAAGTTTTTGTGTGAATTTCCATCCAGGTGTAACATTTTTCTTCCCACAGTACAGAGATGCAGTGTTGGGTTAAATTAGTGCTTTTAAAAGATCCTATTTGCACAGGTGAGTGTGTCGAGGTGTACACAAGCCTTTGCACTCAGTGGCATTATTGAGATGCACTGATTAGACAAAAAGGTATCTGAAAAAAGACAGAAGTGGGTCAGTGATCTATTTCTGTGAGTAGCACAGTGATTACAGTTAAGACATTACACTTGAAGGACTCAGGTTCAAATACCATTTCCTACAGGCATACCTTTGAGAAAGGAACTTATAAATTGATACAGTAGTCAGTTATATAACTGAGTGAACCACCAAGTAGCTTAGTATATAAACATAACATTGGTGAAACATTTGAACAAAATGGGTTCATAATGTTTTCAGACTGCAGTTTTACCATTAGAACAAGAGCAGTTAATACTTAGATTCAAGCATTGCAAAAATCACGAGAAGAACGCACCAGTTGTCATGGTGTGCATGCAAGAAAGGGAAGGTTATTAATATTATACTATTACTATACTATAATATAGTATATGCATATGCTATAATATTATATTACAGACAACACCAAGTCATGCATGCTGGTATATGTTGTTTAAAATAGCTCTATGTTTATGCAGCGCTCTGTGTCACTGCAGTGAGCGCTATATAAAAATAAAATTGAATTGAATTGAATTGAAAATAGCACTACAACACTTTGAGATATGCATTTTTACTATTTGCAAGCTGTGATGTATGTAGAAGTAAAAAAGATGGTATTTCTTTAAATCTGCACAATCACTTTTATTGCATATCTTTTTGACTATTTGTTGTTGTTGATTATGTATCGTTACCTCTAGATAATCATTAATATCTCAAAAAGTAAAAGGAGCCACAGTGTTACTTCAAATGTCACAAATGTAGCACAAACAATTGAAGGTTCTTGTGGCAGCCGTTTCATTTTTGACTCAGCTGAGAACACTGAGCTGACATTTACTTAATGTTTTGGTACCAGGTTACAGAATGGTGTTGCAGATGTTGATGTCCTGTGCCAGAGAAATTGACAGTATATGACATGGAGGAAGGATGTGTGATCCACATACAGTATGTTCTGCTCAGCTGTCATTTGACTGTAACTATATGCAGATAACTCATAAGGAAGTACATGAGGACTTCTATAATCTGGATTGTCTGTCCCTGTCCAAAAACTGCCAGTGAATGCCACTCTAGGACCATCAGATTATCAGTCTTAAAATTTGTTAGAGACTGTCTTGGACTGGGTTAGGGACCAACAGTAAGGTTGTAAGTAATATCAGTCATAAGTTGAATTGTACTCATGACAGAGTGATTATTTATTATTATTTCTTCTTCTGTTATTTAAGTGTGTAGCTGATCATAGGGTAACTTGTTTAAAAAAAGAAATGTTGATTGTTTTGGTCCATGATGCTTTATTTTTTGGCCATAGTATAGTATATTATTCATAGCATTATTAAATAACTCATTACCCAAAAAAGTGCTGTATATCCAGAACATTAAAAAATATTTCAGTACTCTGTGCCATATGGCCGTGAAACGTCCTAAGTGCAGGCAATGGGATCTTTTGTAATCCCACTGAACTTGTTGAGGCACGGTCAGTGGTGTGACTGGTGCAGAGGTGGATGCTATGGGGGACATAGAAGTAGTTGTGGGACAACTGATATTGTGTGAGATGCAAGAAAGTTGCATTGCCTTTGTATTGCAGCACACAGTCTCCTATGGAATTTTCCATACACAGTTGTAACATGCATATCAAGGAGGTGCACATGATTAATTTTCATAACACTTTTATGACATTTTTCATCTACAGTATAAGATATTGCTCAAATGTGTCATTGCACTATATATTGTATTTATATTTTAAATTTATTTTCATATAGTATTTTTGTACAGCTGTTGGCTGAAGCTGTTGTAACACTATGATGTTGTAGATGTGCTGTACAGGTTCTCTGTATTATACATTTTAAGATTTTTATGTGTTGTGAGCCTGGCTAGTTCAGTTTGTAGCATATGAGACTCTTAATCTCAGGGTTGTGGGTTTGAGCCCCATGGTGGGTAGAAATTTCATTTTCAACTTCCTCATGCCCCGATGTCTGAACTGATCCCCTGAGCACTAGATGTTCGTAACACCCCCCCCCCCCCCCCACACACACACACACACCTGAAACTAGACTTCATATACGCAGTCACTTTACAAAACTACATTGTGTATTGTTGCTAACTTGCATGTGGTTAGGCTAAAAAAGTTATACGGGATGCTCCAAACTTAAACCAAATTTTTGACATAAAAAATGAGGCATTCTATGCAGAGAAGGTAGATGGAAAAGACATACCGATCAGCCAGAACATTAAAACCACTGAGAGGGGAAGTGAATAACATTGATTATCTCATTACAATGGCACTTGTCAAGGGGTGGGGGGTGTATTGGGCAGCAAGTGAACAGTCAATTGTTGAAGTTGATGTGTACTCATGTACTCATGTACTTCCTTATGAGTTATCTGCATATAGTTACAGTCAAATGACAGCTGAGCAGAACATACTGTATGTGGATCACACATCCTTCTTCCATGTCATATACTGTCATATACTGTCAAAAATGGGCAACCATAAGGATCTGAGTGACTTTAACAAGGGCCAAATTGTGATGGCTAGATGACTGGGTCAGAGCATCTCCAAAACAGCAGGTCTTGTGGGGTGTTCCTGGCATGTGGTGGTTAGTACCTGCCAAAAGTGGTCCAAGGAAGGATAACCAGTGAACCAGCAACAGGGTCAAGGGCACCCAAGGCTCATTGATGCCCACCTGGTCCAATCCCATGCAAGAGCAACTGTAGCACAAATTGCTGAAAACCTTACTGCCAGCCGTGATAGCAAGGTGTCAGAACACACAGTGTTGCTCCAGATGGGGCTGTGTTGCCGTAGATCAGTCAGAGTGCCCTGCTGACCCCTGTTCACCAACAAAAGTGCCTACAATGTGCACGTGAGCATCAGAACTGGACCATGGAGCAATGGAAGAAAGTGGCTTGGTCTGATGACTCACATTTCCTCTTAGATCAAGTGGACGCCGGGGTGTGTGTGGGCCGTTTACCTGAAGAAAAAATGACAGCAGGATGCACTATGGGAAGAAGGCATTGATGCTCTGGGCAATGTTCTGCTTGGAAACCTTTGGCCCTGACATTCATATGGATGTTACTTTGACTCGTACTACCTATCTTAACATTGCTGCAGACCACATACACCGCTTCATGGCAACAGTATTCCCTGCTGGCAGTGGTCCTGCCACACTGCAAAAATTGTTCAGGAATGGTTTGAGGAACATGATAAAGAGTTCAAGGAGTTGTCTTGGCCTCCAAATTCCCCAATCTCAATCCGATCAAGCATCTGTGGGATGTACTGGAAAAACAAGTCCGATCCATGAGGCCCCACCTTGCGTCTTAGAGGACTTAAAGGATCTGCTGCTAACGTCTTGGTGGCAGATACCACAGGACACCTTCAGAGGTCTCGTGGAGTCCAAGTCTCGAGGAGTTAGAGCTGTTTTGGCATCAGGAGGGGGACCTGCACAAAAAGCAGCTGGTTTTAATGTTGCGGCTGATCAGTGTATACTGGAGAATGGGTGCATTTGCTTTTGACCTTATTATTTCTTTGTATGTAATATTTTACTATACAATTTACGGTATATTATTTCCTTTTTAATGCATGATTTTTGTGAGTCTGTCATCAGGATACAGCACTACTGTGTGAGCATAAATTGCGGCGTATAATATTTACTCCATCAGAGCAGACTAGTGGTGATGTTAGACATCAAATGTAGTGGCTATGTGTTTCTGGGAGTTTGTTGCACAACAAGAATATTTATATGGGACTGTCAAAGCAGGAGTATGATATACAGAAAAATCTAACCCTGGATTATTGGCCACACCTGATTAAGAGATGGGGGTCGGGTGTGGACAAAGCATGTAAATGGAATGTCAGAAGAAAGGAGTGACATGAATTGTGAAGCTACAATGCGACCGAGTGTTAAGGCAACTACAGAGTAAACCTGCTTCCTGTGGTTCAGTGTTTCTTGTACTATTTGTTTTATATTTTTCTGAACAAAAATCCCAAAATTCACCCTATACTGACTCCCTGAACTCAGCATGTCCCAGTGTGCCACAGTGGGATTCACAAGAACACTAAAACATGGCCCTTTCAAACCACGTAATATTAAAGCCTTGCTTATGCAGGTGTCGATGGAAAAAGTCTGAAAATATTTGATCTTATATGTTTATATTTTATAATAGAAATGTTTGTATTAATACCTTTTGTTGATCAAATAAGCAAGGCCTTAGGTCACAGGTGGTGGTGCAACTGTTTTTAAGGATAAATATGCCCTGTTGTGTAGTCTTTTGCCAATGCTTATAGTTTATTTTCAGACTGACCAGTGTTGGGGGGGTGGGGACTTAATGTTCTGTTTTTCTTGGGTTGACACACTTCTAAGAAAATGCAAGGGTTATGTTTGGCAAAGAACTGAGGTCAAAAGTGTCCTTTTGATCGTGTTGGAGTGTTGTAGGAGTAATCCACTCACACTACTGGTGGTGGTGCAAGGGAGGATTCTGTCACTGCAGGCTGATCTTGCGCTCTTTTCCTGTTTTTAGTTTTTGAAACAGCCAAAGTTGCTAATTCTGCGCTTTCAGAGGCAACATAATTTGGGAAGGATTAATTGTGATTCAGTTATATTGCTATCATAAATAATGTTAGTGTCATTTTTGTTTTTTGTCATTGACAGCTCCACCCTATCCAGACAAAAACATAGAGGAAGTACGATAGCCCTAACCATTTTCCAGATAAGGCTCACATGGTGAGGAAGAAGCAAATGATATTCAGCCTTTATTTATCTGCTGCTTGTCTCCAAAGTGGCTGACAGTCTCAAGCTACCTTCTTTATTCGTTTATATAGCAATTTATGGTGAGACCCTTAGTCAAGCATACTACTCCAGGAGGTGGGACTTGGTCCTGGATCCTTTCGGTCTATAGACAGCAGCTCTAATCATTGTTCCACCAGCTGCTCCTGTAATTTAAAAACATATTACAAACTGCAGTACGTCTCCAGGATGAAACAGCTTCTGCTCTTTAAAAAAAAGAACAACAAAATATGAATAAAGGCAACGATAGGCTTTAATAACGCCCTGTAGTTCTAGCACTTTCTGGTGTGTAGGCCACATTTATATGCAGATTTGATTAGGAGCAGACATCCGTAATGCTGATCTGCTGTAATGACTGAAATACATTTACGCAGAGGTGAAGACTTAATGGAATTAGGGTAGCAGTTTTTAGAAAAACTTATGAGATTTTAATGAGAGATCCCTCACAACTCTTATTTTGATGCCATGATGTTGCATTTCTGTCATAACAAAGATTTGGTGTATCTTGTTCTGGCTTTGGTGAGGGAATTTTATTTCTTTTTTTCCTCACGATATCCTCAACCTTTCCCCAAGAGCAACTGATTACATAAAAGGACCAATCTTGATTTAAACCCAAATCTAGATTCATTCATTAAATTGTATCATTCGAAAAAGGGTAGATAGACCTTTTAAATTGAATTTGTATTGAAAAAATTCAGTGACAATGACATTTGCCATTTCCTCTTTTTAAAGTACAAGTCCTTCAATAATGGAAGCGTTTAGGCGGTATACAGTAGAGCTTTGAGCTGCATTGTACATTCAACGCTATTAATAACCACAACTGACCTGACCATTTTTGTATTGAATGTTTTCTTTTGCATTCTAAAACAATCACTGCAGAGAAATGCTCATGGCTTTGGTATCCAGCTTTTTCCACCTTTTCACTTTGTTGAAATAAAGCAATCTGAGCGAAACTGAAAAGGTAGCCAGACAGTGTCACTCTCTGTGTTGTGAATTTGTGTTTTCTGGCTAAAAGCAGACGTGGATGAAGTCCCTTCCCTCAGTGCCACCTCTTGAGCCTCAGCAGGGCTATACCATAGATATGTTGCCAGCAGAGTGACTGGGTCCATCTCTTTCACCACAAGCCTGGGCCGAGAGCCAACAATAGTTTGTTTAGTGGGAGCAGTTTCACTGGGGAGATCTCTGGGGTGAGCCAAGCTCAGAACAAGTGAGTGCACTCCCCATCTGAACTACTTAATGGCTATACAGTCACATCCAATTAAAATAAATATCAGGGGTGCAGTTAGCATTTTATACTAATTCAACATTTCCATGAATGTGTTGTTTGTTCAGGTCTTTTTTCTTCTTTTGCTTGCTTTGTGTGCTGCATATTTGCTCTGTGGGACAGACTCTTGTTGAACTGTATTGTTCATTTGGGATGTTTGAAAATTCAATTTGTTAACATGCCAAATTTGGTTTATTGCCTTGTCACTTGCATTTTGTATGAACTCAAAAAAGTTAATCTGTGAAAACATCAAGCCAAAGACTGGTTTCATTTAGTTCTTCTGTTCTCTTTTAACAATTTGTATGGTCACATTCAAGCAATTATTATTTATTCATTTTTTCCTCTACTGTCTTTTTTGCCCTCATCACTGCAGTATTTAGTTCCACATGTTTGTTTGTTTGAGTATCTTTTTTTTTTTTTTTTTTTAAATGCCTTTTTAAATTTCGAGCACTCTGTGCCACTCAAAACAGTCAACCGTTTAATAAAATGGAGAGCACTTTTCTGTCACATGTGGCGCCTTGCAAAGGATTACTTGGTTTAACTGTTTCCCTGGCATCCGTAAGACACACAACAAAGGTGAAGGAACAATCATTTTATTCGTTGAGGAACTGTAGGCATACAAATGTTTATAAGGACTGCCAATGTGGTACTGTAAATCACAGCTTTTGCCAGCAAGCCTTAATTGTTCCTGCTGTGCTTGGCAAAGGAGAGTGAATCCTTAAAAGCCCTCAGCATGAACTATATTTACAAGTGTACATAGTCCCTGGGGTTTAGCCTGCTTGTCCGCACACTCTGGATATCTCAGTTGGCTGGGTAGCATGGCTAGGGGCTGATATTTCTGTCAGGGACACCAGCAGTGCACAGCATTGTGTTATTACTCATTTCTTTGTGTGTGCTGAATGACTCGGGAGTTATATGGCAATAAGTGTAAGTGTACATAATGCAGAAGGTTGTTCTTCTCCAAAACAGGGCATAACTTATGATGTATAAATTCTTGTCAGGATAATCTAGTTAGCCATGGTCAATCAATCTGTATGAATAAGTAAAACAACAGACGTTCATCATTTTCAGACATTTATAAAATGATGCACTGGAGTGAGATTAATAATAGTAACATTAATGATTTACTCATCTTGTTCTATAAAAATATATACCTTGTGTTTTAAGAAACCGGACCACCCAAAGTAAGCTTCTTCCTTTACTGCTGTTCTTTGGCTCATAACTCAGATAAGCACATCTTAATGTGTATGGCTTTACAAGGCTGAATTGAAAAATTGCTTTCTGTGGGTGTTTTCATCCATTCACTGATAGATACCTGTAGATAGATATTTCACATACATTTTCATCCTTCACAGCAAGCCTGTTAAGTTGTCCCAAAATTCTATTAGCTTTTAATAGTGAACAACATTGCCCGGCCAAAAAAAAGTGTACTGAATGTTTTCAACCACTTTAATATTTGGTTGAACTGCCTTTAGCTTCGACTACAGCACACATTCACTGTGGCATTGTTTCAATAAGCTTATGCAATGTCACAACATTTATTTCTGTCCAGAGTTGCATTCATTTCTTGCCAAGATCTTGTATTGATGATGAGAGAGTTGGACCACTGCATAAAGTCTTCTCCAGCACATCCTAAAGATTCAAAGATTCTCAGTGGGGTTAAGGTCTGGACTCTGTGGTGACCAATCCATGTGTGAAAATGATGTCTCATGCTCCCTGAAGCACTCTTTCACAATTTGAGCCAACCTGATGAATCCTGGTCTTCCATCTTGGAATCAGGGAAGAAAAAATCCATTGATGGAAAAAGCTGGTCATTCAGTATATTCAGGTAGTCAGCTGACCTTATTTTATGGGCACATAATGTTGCTGAACCTAGACCTGACCAACTGAAGCAAGCATAGATCATAACATCAAGTTAAATGCAGGTGGTGACTTTTTTTGGCCAGGCAATGTATATGAACTATATTAATTCCTATTAGCTATTAACTGTCAAGAAGGAAGATTTAGGCCTGTGTCGTGGAGCTCCCTAATTTGATCGAAAAATGACAATTTCATTTCTCTGCTGCTTATTGGCCACTTTCGTTCATAGAGCAACAGGAGGTGTGTTTTCTTGTTGCTGATTTGTTGCTTTTGTTACCAGAGCAACAGGGATGTGTTTCCTGCTGCTGATTGGCCCTAACAGGAGCTTCCACACGTGGTTGTGTCCCATCCTCCAGTGCAGTCAGATCTGCGCCTGTCATCACTTTAAATTTGTGTTTTAAAGAGCAACTCCGAGCAGGCGCATCCAAATGCCGAAGCCCTGAGCTCTGTGTGTCTGATGACAACTCCGTCTATAACTTCATGAGGATCACATGGTTTACTGTCCTACGTGGAGTGGAAAGGGGAGACTTAAAGATCATGTGGGCTGTTAGTTCCTCATCTATGGCTCGTGCAGGAGTTCATGCCTTTAAATAAATTTGGGTAATGGGAAGATGTTGTCATCCCTATTATTAAAACTGCAGGTGCACCAGTTCGGTATGTTTCAGCAGCTGACAATCATAGCTATGTTACCAAGAGACAGACGTCTTCCCTGTAACAGAAACGATACCATACAGTTCCAAACTCAACTGCTTATCATTCAGCTAAACTCCCTGTAGGGGGTGGGACTAGGGTGATTTCCAGTTCATTCATCCCAGCCAGTCTTCTCTGATTTGTGGCCAATGTGGCGTGAGAGCAGCGTCTCTGGCACAAGGTCAAAGTTCACAGGGAAAGTACATGCAGCCACACATGACTGCCACTGCCATCCCTGTGCCGATCAGTGACAAAAATGAAGGAGTGTAAGAGCAAGAGCACCCTCTTCGAGCTACCGTGCTGTTGTTGGGGCTGGATGTCTTTTAAGCAAGTGGCCCTCAGATGAAATCTTGCAAACTTAAAGCCATATGCTCACCAGCTGCACTATTGTGGACATTGTGTGTTGCCTGTTTGATTTATTCTGCTCAGCTTCAGCCAAGAAAATGAAATATGTAACAGTGTATATATAGAAAGATGATAGGCAAAAAAGGTATTGGTATGGTGTTCGTACTCTTTCTCAAAAACTGGGCCTCATTAATATTGACTAATTTCTTAAAGCATAGATATTGTTTTCTTGTTGCATGGAGGTTTTTGTGGTGAAGGTGTCAGGCCATTGATTTATAGTAAAGTTAAGAAGTACAGCACTGCACATTTTTCTCTTTTTTGCTAGAAAGATATAGTTTATACCCATTTTACAGGCTGAACAAACCAAGTGGGTGCGAGGTAAAGTGCTCTGATGAAGGGCAGTTTGAACTGGAGAGAAGAACCAGTTAATTGACTAATTTCTTAAAAATTAGTCATGTGCTGTGTAATTGCGTCTGTGCAAAAGGTGTGCAGTGTAGTGGAGTGATTTTTGGAACTGCACCAACTGCATGGTTTTTCTTTTATTTGCCTGAGTGTTACTCAAACTCGTAAATCAGTGTAATTTGACAACAGTCAATTGAGGACATCACTGACCCAACTCTATCCTCATATCACAAATCATATGTTTATTGTATTAATCATATGCTCATATTTATTATACGTATTCATTTAGCCGTCCCTTTTTCTCCAAAGCAGCTCACAGTATTAGGTTTGTATACAGATGTGCTTTTAGTGACTGCACATTTATACAGGATAATTTTTAATTTCATTATTTTTCATTTCATTTTGCTTTCTGTGTGCAGTGAGTAGTGCTTCACCCCACGGTAGTTGGGCTGGGTTCAAATTCAGCTTAGTCTGTGTGGAGTTTGCATGTTTTCCCTGTTTGTGTGTGGGTTTCTCAGCAGTGCTCTGGTTTCCTCTCACAGTCCTAAAACATGTTTTAGATTAATTGATTACCCTACATTGGCCATAACAAATGCATATTCCCAGCCAAACCCAGGGTAACCAATAATGTTTGCCTCCTGCAATGGACTGGTGTCCCATCCTGGGTTTAGTTTCATAGCCACCCAGTGACTCCAGGATAGGTTCTGAATTACCATGACCAATATAAAGTAGTTAAGGATGATAAATTAATTTTGCTTTTTATTTGTATTATTTTACAGGATACATTCATAACTCATGAACTGTTAGTTTTGAATATGTTGTGATTATGAACCAACAAAAACAATGGAAACATGAGAACACCTCAGTAGTCACTTGGTCTCTGTTGGCTACAGGCTGTGTGTTTTTAGTTCAAACCAGTGTCCTGTTTCATAGCATTTACAGATTAAGCGGCAGGTGTGCAGTACCAGAGGAAGCTGTCAGAAGTGTGTTTGAATACAAACAGGTGACTTTCTTTTCATTTACTCAGTGGGGACCAAACAAGAAATAGTAGTTCAAAATAATTCATTAAATCAGAAGTTTAATTTTACATTTACATATAAAGTAATCTCCTAACAAACTCTCCAGTGGAATAACAAGAATTTGACTTTACAAGGAGTTTGACTTAATATGTCTGTTTTTATTTACGAAGCGTTTAATTATGTTTGCGAGGAGAAAATGTGGATTTCAAACACCTCTTGACAGCTGATCAACAACATACATTAAATTTACATTAATTTATTTTGGAGATGGATTTCTCCAGAACAAATTATTAAGATTGTAACAAGTATTTAGCTGACACCCTGGGGGTGACACCTTGGGATGATTTTTCATGGTAGAAACCCTCCATGGTCATTCCGACATTTATTTAGCAGAGCGTCTTACAACATGTGCGCAAGCACAAACTCACACATACACTTTGGCCAATTCAGTCATCAGTCCACCTGGAACACCTGACTTTAGCCGTGACAGTGAATTGAACAACCCGAACAACCTGAAGGAAACACAAATTTGTTAATCATGCAATGACTACTAATTTGTAATAACTAATGATAACTGTTGAATTAATTGTGTGACATTTGGGGATATTTTAACATAAACATACAGTATGTCACTGTTGGGTCAGAAAAATACATGATTTATAGTTATGCAGAAGTTAATTTACTATAAACTAAAAATTGTCTCTTCAAGTTATGTTCATGTTGCAAAGAGTTTCACAGGAACACTTTACTTTTATAAGGATGGGGAGAATATTTATTTAGTTGCTTAGATGTTCATAAGCTTTTAGAATGCACAGACTTCTTATAAATCAGATGAAAGCTATTTGCGGAGCAGGCCTGGACTTCACTGAGCCCTTGGAGCCCATCCCCAGACCCTAAAGGAACCACTAACCTAAGGTTAAGAACCCCTGTGTTAGAAGCTTCACATATTTCTTTTTCAATATGTTAAGTGCTTTTATGGTGTAATGCTGTTTTTAGAGTCCTTTGTCTTTTCTGCATCATACATGCTTGCAGTATTTCTGCTCAAAAAGTGGAAAAACATTTCTATGGTTCCACATGATGTTTCTAATGTAAACAGAATGAACATCTGATGTTCCACCCTTGGCCAGCTCCATTAGCATGGCTGCTTATCCATGTTTGGACAGGTTTAAATGTTTTCACCACAGTACTGGAGGGTTGGGCTGTGTTCTGTTGCTAGAATGAACTTGGAGGAAATACTGTGCTCTTTTCTGATCCCAGCAGGATCCTGTGCTGGCATTCAAGCCCCACCTATTTTTTATTTTCCATTCTTTAAATAATAGCCATTATAATGAGGAAGTAAATTCAGTGTGACAAGCTGAATTGCATTGTGTTATAAATGCTGGGAAGAGATGAGGGAAGGGTCTTTTTGGTACCAGTTCCTAAAATAGATTTCTTTCATGAAGATGCCTTTTAGATTTAAACTACTAAGCAATTTATGGTATGCTTTCAGACAGCAGAAGCAAATTCAAGAGCAATCATTAGCATATAATGCAATTGTCCTGTAGACTTGAACGTCTCGTGGGACATCAAGGCCCATCTCCAGTTTAAAAGTCAAATTGATCTAGACCCTGTATCTGTGATTGTGGAGTAGCACAGATTGATTATCTGCCAATACTAGAAGCCCTGGAAGTTTCTAGTCCTGTTCAAAGTCTGGGTTTTCATGGGTGGTCTGAAAGTGAGGTTCATTTACTTTATTGTAACAATGTAAAAAAAACCTGAATGGGAGGTACAGGTCACTACAGGAACCATCATGGTTACAAAAGTGCAAAAATATTATTATGGCTGAAGAGAGGAACTGTCTGTGGGAACTAGATGAGCTTTAAAGAGCAATGTGTAAGGTTAAATAGCGATAACTGCAAGCTTAAGTCCTAAAATGCTACACTTTGGCTTAAGTTAATTGAGCTGAAAGCGATCATGTTATAGTAGATTTACAGTTGTTAATTTTTATCTGCACATGGTTTGTCTTGGGAAAGAACAGAAAGCGTGGGGTTGGGTTTTAATTATTATTTACTGTGGTTTTGCAGGCTGCGATAATTATAGCAGAGAAGCCTCTGAGTTTCATGTCACCCTAAAAAAGATGTTTTTTTTTTTTGTTTAAGTCAGGCTCAAGAAGAAAAATGAATACTCAGATCCTTTGCTCAAAATATAAAACTTCACACAGTTAGCTTACTGAATGGTGATGCAGCATGGCATGGAGGGACAGCAGCTGGCATAATTTTTAGGGCTGTCCTTTTGCATTTGGAAGTCCCAGGTTTACATCCCACCTCTTTCTGTAGTACCCTAGTCAGTAAATGTTAACCAGCTGGATAAAGGGGTAAATTACTGTAAAACAGAGTAGTTACTTTGGAGAAAACATGTCAACTAAATGCTTGCATGTCTATCTGAAATTTCTGTTTGAAGGCCAACTCTCACATGTGCTTACAGAGGCCATGGGAAACAAGGCTGCTCATCGGTGAAGGTAACCTGGTGCTCTGTCCTCTTTTATCTGTTATTCCCCAACTAGCTGGTGGCTCCAGTTGCTGAACCAGTATAATTTTTCAGCTGTAGGTCCTGAATCAAGTGTTTTAGAAAGGAGAAAGTGGCTATCATTGCTCTGTGGACTGTTATTAGTTTTCCTTGCCTGTGGTGCCCAGTCAGAAGGGGCCCAATAACTGCTGACTTACATGTAGATACCTGCAGGGCACCAGGCAGATGTAAAATAAGATTCAACAACCCTGCATGCATTTAATTTTTAGAACAGCACATTGCTTTATTGATAGTCCAGGGTGCTTTTGGATCATTCTGTGTGTGTGTGTGTGTGTGTGTGTGTGTGTGTGTGTGTGTGTGTGTGTGTGTGTGTGTGTGATTTTCACAGAGACTGAGTAAAGCATGTAAAATGTCTGACAGGAGCTTTACAAATTTATTATGTAAAATGACCATTTTCTTTCCACTGGCCTCCTCCTCTTATTCACAAGATCATCAGTAAAACAGTCACATGTATGATATGGCACTTTTTTTCAGGATGATCACTCAGTATCATCACTGAATGTGTTTGAGGGATTCTGAGAAAAAAGAACAACACAAAGACACTATAGATGATTATGGTATTAGCGTTGTGATTGTTTTTGTGAAGATCTGCGTATGTATCTTTGTGTTTTTGGCTGAGCTCTCAGGGCCATCGGCTCTGTCTGGAACGTCACAGCACTCTGGTACAAAGTGCCACACATCCCTTTGGCAGGCTCTAAATTGCCCCCCCCCCCCCCCCCGCACTTCCATCACTACCACAGTGTCTCCAGTCAGCACAGCCCAAACCCAGACACCACGTGACCATGAGCTGTGATCAGAACACTGTCAGATTTGGGGGAGTCATCACTACAAGTTGGTAGAAAATTATTGCTGATGGTGTTCTCTGTTGAGATGTCTGAGAATTACTGAACATCTGAGGTGTAGCTATGTGTCTAGATAGTGTTTAGATGGTTTAGGTGGTTAGATGTTTGACAGCAAGGTCTTGGCTTGTACTTACACACTGCATTGTTCTTTAAGGAAGGAAATGCATGAATATTTTTCAGGAAACAAATCATAATTTGTTCTGCAAAGGCATTGCAGATTATGAATGCTTGTATAATTACCAGTTTTATGTTTTTTTCTGACATTTTTTCACAAATAAACCATTTCAGCTAGGGGGGATTCATACTGAATGCTGGGACACTGCTGCTGAACATGTATCAGAGGAGTGGAGTCTGTGTGAATTTCACGGACAGTTTCATGGAGGTACCAGGAGGGTAAAATATACTGTATGGCCAAAAGTATGTGGACACCTGACCATCACACTCATTTGTGCTTATTGAACATCCCTTTCCAAACCTATGGGCATTAATATAGAGTTGTTCCCCCCTTTGCTGCTCTAACAGCCTCCAGTCTTCTGGGAAGGCTTTCCACCAAATGCAAAGTGCAGTTGTGGGAATTTGTGCCCATTCGGCAACAAGAGCATTGGTGAGGTCAGGCACTAATGTCAGGTGAGAAGACCTGGCTTGCAGTTCATCCCAAAAGTGTTCAGTGGGGTTGAGGTCAGCTCTGTGCAGCCACTCAAGTTCTTCCACACCAACCTGTGCAAAACCATATGTTTATAGAGTTTGCTTTGTGCATGGGGGGCACAGCCATGCTGGAGCAGGAAAGGAGCTTCTTCCCCAGACTGTGGCCTGAAAAAGCTGGAAGCACACAGAATGTGTTTGTATGCCGCATGGGTATAGCTGAAACGGCTCAGCTCAAACATTAAAAGGGGTGTCCACATACTTTTGGCCATTTAGTGTATAACTGATTTGATCATAATTTCTTTCACTGCACATGAGGGCAAAATGGTGTCTGAGTGTTTAGACACTTGGATGGCACAGCAGGTAACACAGGTACTTAACAGTACATGAGCTGTGTGATTGGTTGCAAATACAGTTTCTATGAGTTTCTTACAGGTTCTTTGGTTTCCTCTCATAGTCTCAAGACAGGGGTTTCAGGTTAGTTGGTGACTCTAAACTTTGTGTACAACTGCCCAGAATCCCATTCTATGTGCTGTGTCTGTGCCTCACACTGCTGCTGAGATCCACACAGTCCTGTACTTTACAATCAGTTATTGATGGTTAGACAGTTTGTTTTATAAGTCTTCTGCAAGACCCCTTTCTATTAATGTTCAACCTCTTATATTTGAAGTCTGTATCTGTTTATGTGCTTTCTAAAAATCCATAAGCATATTTCTGAAATGACAGCCTAACCACCAGTCAAAATAAGGCAATGATATTGTTTGTGTTCTCTAATTTCCACAAGGGTTCCTATCTGGTTAAGACAAAGGGGAGGTGAGGTTGTAGTGTCACGAGGCTTCATTTCTGAGCAATCGTCCATCTCAAACCCGTCCAAACTTTTACTTCATCTGCTTGCATACTGGGGCTGATAGAGAAGGAAAATCTGACTCCCAAGCCTTATTCTTCTTTCCACACCATGAGTAATGTACATATCTATCTCCTCTGCGTTTTGCATTTATTAACGAAGTCCCAAAATATTTAAACAGCAAGTAATATTTACTGAAAAAATTCAGAGTATGTACCTTGCTCAAGGGTTCTGTACCCAGAGGTGGTATTTGAAATTGTATCCTTAGAGCCCTTGAGCCTAAAGGCAGCTTTGCTAACCACTATGCCACCTGCTGCCTCTGGGTACCACAGCCATTTTATATGAATGTTTTTAGCCACGGGGATGAATTTGCTGACACAGATCTTATTTATAGTTGGTCACCATAAAAACCCAGTAAAACGATCTGGACATATTTCTACCACACTTCATCTTATATATTTGATTTGCATTTAAGACAAATTTGCTTTTATAGTTTTTGTATATACAGTATTTACTGGATAAAATATTTTGAGGATCAAATAATCTTGATGAAATATCTTTTACTTTTTGGTAGGAACATTTGCTGTATTTGAAAAAATCAATTCAACATTCAACAACTTTTCATTTGACATTGATCGTTTCTCTGTTCATAGTTTGGACATTATAATAGGTTTTTGGAACATAGATGGTGTGGTATGAGTGCAAGCACAATACCTGACCAGACAGTACAGTACCCAGCAGGAACAATGCAATCAAGACACATTTTTAAGATGCGTTTGTAAATAAGAATACATTACAGATGGGGAGTTACTGTACACAGTTCAGCTGGAAAACATTATAACCCTAATTTTTGAGGTAAAAACAAGAGATATTCTAACCGGAAGAGGTCAGTAGGCAGGATGCATTCCCAGGGTAGCTGTGTAATAAATTAAATTGATTTTAAAAGATGCTTAGAAATTCCAAGTTTTGTTATTGCCTTTTTTTTAAAAATCATTTTTACTAAGCGTTGATGATTACTATTGCTTTTCTTTTGCTAAAAGGTGCATTTAGAGTTTGATTTTCTTTCCCCATCACCATATATCCGTTATTCTTATCAAATATTGCACAATAATGATAAACATATTTACAAAGAAAGAACACAAAAAAGGTGCTATCATATGGCTACATTTCTATTTTAGCTGAATAAACTGATTCAGACTTCTTAAATGAATTCTTTTATTCAATTGAAGTTGGTAATTCATGACATACTTGTCTTTTTGGTAGTAATTTAGCAGCTAAGAGATGAAGGGAAGTTTGATTTATTTTAATATCCACCCACTGTTTCACATCACACTTTGAAATAATACTATGAAAGTTGGCAAATCATGGCAAGCTACAGATTTTTTGGTAATTCCTTCTGGGTTTCAGAAGCTGGCAGCTGAGTGTCAGAGCGCTGGCTACAGTGGCACGCTCATCCCATACAAGTGCGACCTGTCCAACGAGGACGAGATCCTGTCTATGTTCTCCGCCATTAAGACC
Organism: Heterotis niloticus; assembly: GCA_018136845.1. Classification (NCBI taxonomy): domain Eukaryota; kingdom Metazoa; phylum Chordata; class Actinopteri; order Osteoglossiformes; family Osteoglossidae; genus Heterotis; species Heterotis niloticus. The sequence continues at coordinate 23,824,985 of CM030890.1, forward strand.
TTGCACCGCGGCGTAGATGTGTGCATCAACAACGCTGGCCTGGCCCACGATGAGCCCCTGTTGAGCGGCAGAACTGATGGTTGGAGGAACATGCTTGACGTAAGTGCCACTTCACCCTCCTGTGCAGAGCCCTGTCTGAAACACATTTTTCACTCTGGTGACCAAGAACAACTCAAAGACACCCATCCTGAACACATTTAAGCAATATTCCTGGATAATAACTATTGCTCCAGTATGCTTAAGCAAGGTATTGTACTTACCCTGATTTGCTCAGACAGAAATTAACCAGCTGTATAAAGGGCCAAATAATTGTAAGTGGCTTGGTATGAAAACCCAGCAATGTGTGGAGGGAATGTATAGAAGTGTAAGAAGGTGTGCTGTGTACAGGTGTAGAGGGATATATAGGTACAGTGTTGTTTGCATTTCACATATTTCATATTCTTCCAAAAACATGTTCTCTAGTTAAACAGACTTATATTTCAGCACAACTGATTCTGAAATATTTTGCTTATTTTGTACTTAGTATCGATGGCCCTTGCCTTGTGCAATTCAAGTTTTCTCAGTGTTTTTCTTATGCAGGCTATGCATTCATGAGCCTGTAAACTGGGTTGTTGCTGGTCTTGAGAAGGTAATTCACAAGAAGTTTTATCTGCATCACCAGTGCACTGAAGTCCAGAGTTCATGGTGGTGACACTGAGGTACTACCTGTTTCAGTTCCTTTTATCAGCTGACTGCTCAGCTCTGTAGGGGGGCATTGGCACTGAGCTGTAAAGATGTTCCCTGATCTCATCTAATGGGCAAAGTAAGGGCTCTCGCCATTTTGAAATGATTGTCCCTTTTTTAGTTAAATTCTCAAGTCCTCAAATGAAATATTTATTAGTATATTAATACTAAGAATGATTAGAGGAGACATTAAATATATTTGTGTTTCAAATCTCACCCTTGTAAATTGATATGAATAGAAAAGGATGATCTTCTCTTCTGCCTTTGTTGAAGCTGCTGAAACTGAAACTGAAACTTTCAGCGTGTAAATCTGGCCACTATTAGATAGAGTCACTTTCCAGAAAAAGCAAAAAAAAAAAACGCACTTTTTGTTAGGAGAGTGGGTTTGAGTCCTCGGGGAAAAGAATGGGCTCCATGAAGTCAAGCCTGTTTGTTAGGCCTGAGCTGCTTCTCGGTTCCACACAAAAGCACACTTGTTGGGGCTCATTTTGCCCCAGTTTTTGTATGCTGATGCCCATGATTCATTAAGTCGGCGCCACTCAGGTTCCCAAAGGCACATCGCATTGGCCGTTCCTTTCTTCTGCCTGCTCAGCTGTTGCCATGGTGTCAAGACAAGCATGTACAGGAGTATTTTTAGCAGGTCTAATCTACATATTGACCTTTTTCTTTCTGCAAGTGGCCAGTTAGTTTTAACCCGATGTCTCATGACACAGGTCACGCTGCCTTCGGCTCAGCCGTGTGCCACTACGACTCCCAAAGGCTCATTTATCGATAATGGCCTAATTGCACAACAATCAGGAACCTTTCAGCTCTTTGTCCATTCAGATTAAGGTTTTTTGACGTTCTGTTTATACATTGTGGCTAAGTTAGCAAATGTTACTGCACGATAGCAGTATTTCACGATTCCGAAACTGAAACTATTAGCAGATGGAAGTTATAGAGCCAAGAATACACTTATCGCTTTAGCAAACATCAGTTAACATGATCCAGTGTGTGGAAAAAGTAAAAATTGTTCTATAATGGGAATTAATGACTGCTATTTCTTGATATTATTGATGTACCAATGAACACTGCATCATTAGAGCAGTGATGAAAAAAATCACAAATTGTAGTCTCGGTTGGTTCTTTCTGACACTGATTTAAAGATAACCATTGAATTTTTTTAGGGACAGCATGGTAGCTACACTTTGGAATCCCAAATCTTGCTTTTGTACCCTTGAACAAGGTGCTTAACCTCAATTTACCCAACAAAAAATTATCTAGATATACTGCATACTGTCAGCAAAACTAAAGAGATGGTGGTGGACTGTCCTACACCCTCCTTAAAATCAATGGGACTGCATTGGAGAGAGTGAGCAGCTTCAAATACCTGGGCGTTCATGTCACTGTGGACTTGACATGGACTGTACACATCCGAGTTCAGCCCAGTAGAGCAAAGCAGCGGCTCTACCACCTCAGACAGCAAGTGAACAGTCGGTTGTAGAAGTTGATGTGTTGGAAGCAGGAAAAATGGGCGGAAACATAAGGATCCGAGCCACACTGACACTGGGGCCAAATTGTGATGGCTAGATGACTGGGTCAGAGCATCTCCAAAATGGCAGCCTGCCTTGTGGGGGATTCCCGGTATGCGGTGGATAGTACCTACAGTACCAAAAGCAGTCCAAGCAGGGACAACCGGTGAACTAGCAACAGGGTCATGGGCACCCAAGGCTCACTGATGCATGTGGAGAGAAAAGACTAACCTGTTTGGTCCAATCCCACAGAAGAGCACAGATTGCTGAAAACCTTAATGCTGGCCATGATAGAAAGGTGTCAGAACACAGAGTGCATCACAGCTTGCTGACCAGTCACAGTGCCCATTTTGACCCCTGTCCACTGCCTGAAGCACTTACAATAGGCACGTGATAAAATAGAACCAAATATTACTATATTCATCTATGTAGAATAGCACAAAATATTGCATTTGCTGATATAGCACAGTGCTGAAGATACCACTACACGTGGTGAACATGGAATTTTTTTTGTTTTTGGTCAATTTTTTTGGCCCAAACACAAAGTGTCAGACACAAATTGATAAAAAAGCAGTAAAAATCAAATCGTGTTCTAAAAACCAAGGGTTTACTATATTACAGATGATGATTTGCACCTTCTAATGCAACTGTCAGTCAAAGACTGTAAGGCTGAAGCTGGAGATTGTCTAAAGTCAAATGAGAATGGCTTTCCAGCCGTCACACAGAAAAAGCAGCAGAACATCTAGCACTTCGCTGAAATGAAAAAGCAAAGTGGTGTCCAAGACAATGCAGGACTTCAAACTGAACTAGTATAATTCTCAAATTCAAAGCTGTTTTGAGAAGCCTAAAGTCATCAAATCATCATTCAACACCCCAAATTCTTGCACATCTATCTCATACCTTTCTTCTGTCTTCTCTTTAGTTCTCTCTGCATGAAAAGGCTCTCAGTTGCTTTAACTGGTTACACCCAGTACTTGTTTCTGCCTCAGATGTGCACAAATTATGAATTTGCTTTGTAACTCACATTTTTACCTAAAACCTGTGTCACCATTTTATGCAGACTGATACTTTACTGGAGCGGTTCAGGGTAGGCAGCACAGTGGTGCAGCAAGCAGCATTAGTGCCTGAGCCACATATTCGGTTGTAGGTTTGAATCCTGATCACCATGTGGTGTTTGAATGTTTTCCATGAGCAGAGATTCACATGAAAGTAGTTGATAGTCAATAACTACTGTTATGACCCTTTTATTTAGGCTTGGTACAGTTTAGGAGCAATGGGGCCAAAGATAAATGGGAAGAGGTGTTTTAAAGTGTTTACTGTCTGGATAATACATCAGGAATCAAACCAAGGGGTATTTGTGAAAGGGTTTTATTGGGACGATGGTTAGTTATTTATAATAAATATTTCCATAGAATAGTGATGTGCTCATAAGTGTCAAAGTGAAAACATTCTATTGTGTGTGAACCACGACCAACTGTCTATCTTAAGCCTGGAAAGAAAAAGTGGCCAAGCCAAAGCAAAGTCTTCTGTGCTTGACAGACTACACTGATTTACACTGACAAAACACACTAGCCAGAACATATACTGCTACTCACAAAGCCAAGACTGAATTCACACTCCCACAACTCCACCTGCTCTACTTCTGTGAGGTTCTTATAGGAACCACCCAACTGAGGTTAACTGGCACAGGTAGTCTCAATTCAGAGTCTCAACAGACCTAATTGGAAACATGGAAGAGACAAACATACAGCCCAACCCTGAGCCCTTACATTTCTCCATCCCCAAAATAACATTTTATATGGTAAAAAGGGTTCAGTTCTACCAAAATGAGCCCTGCCACAGGCACAGACCTGTACAGGAAGGTAATAACTACTATACCCTCTCTAACCATGAAAACCATGCAAGGGGTCACCATGAGGACAATTTGGCGACTCGTATCCTACTCCTAGAACATGACTGAAGGGTATTACAGCAGTGGCAAGGAGTCCAGTGTGACCCAGCAACATTCAGGTTACAGGTCCATGTCCTTTGCCAAAGTGCTGCCTCCTGCTGTTGAAGTCCATCTCCTTTTCACAGTGAGAGGGATACATAGGTAGTCTCTGAAATCTCCTATCCATATTTTATTAGCGAAACAACATCATGCACTCACCATTTTATCTTTTAACAGTTCTCTGCTATTTTGATAAGATAGATTCTCCCATTTGTATTTCTACTCTACATCATGGCAGTTGTGTGCATTGTGTCTTCGTGGACTTGCATATGACAGGGTACCTAGAGAGGAGCTGTGGTATTGTATGAGGAAGTCGGGGGTGCCAGAAAAGTATGTAAGAGTGGTACAGGATATGTACAAGGACAGTGTGACAGTGGTGAGGTCTGTGGTAGGAGTGACGGATGCTTTCAGGGTGGGGGTAGGATTACATCAAGGATCAGCTTTGAGTCCTTTCTTGTTTGCAATGGTAATGGACAGGTTGACAGATGAGATCAGACAGGAGTCACCGTGGACTATGATGTTTGCAGATGACATTGTAATCTGTAGTGAGAGTAGGGAGCAGGTTGAAGAGACCCTGGAGAGGTGGCGATATGCTCTAGAGAGAAGAGGAATGAAGGTCAGTAGGACTAAGACAGAATACATGTGCATAAATGAGAGGGAGGACAGAGGAATGGTGAGGATGCAGAGAATAGAGTTGGCGAAGGTGGGTGAATTTAAATACTTAGGATCAACAGTCCAGAGTAATGGGGAGTGTGGAAGAGAGGTGGAGAAGAGAGTGCAGGCAGGGTGGAGTGGGTGGAGAAGAGTGTCAGGAGTGATTTGTGACAGAAGGGTACCAGCAAGAGTGAAAGGGAAGGTCTAAAAGATGGTAGTGAGACCAGCTATGCTTTATGGGTTGGAGACAGTGGCACTGACCAAAAGACAGGAGGCAGAGTTAGAGGTGGCTGTTAAAGATGTTAAGATTTGCATTGGGTGTGACGAGGATGGACAGGATTAGAAATGAGTATATTAGAGGGGCAGCACAGGTTAGACGGTTTGGAGACAAAGTCAGAGAGGCGAGATTGCGTTGGTTTGGACATGTGCAGAGGAGAGATTCTGGATATATAGGGAGAAGGATGCTAGATATGAAGCTGCCAGGCAAGAGGATGAGAGGAAGGCCTAAGAGGAGGTTTATGGATGTGGTGAAGGAGGACATGCAAGTGGTGGGTGTGACGGAGAGAGATGCAGAGGACTGGCGGAAGTGGAAGCTTTTGATCCGCTGTGGCGACCCCTAACGGGAGCGGCCGAAAGAAGAAGATCATGGCAGTTGTGTCCCGAATGGATCTCCAGACATGGAGTGGGGCACGTTCTGCATTCCAGGCGGATGTATGCTGGGTTAATCCCTGTTTCAATTCATTTCCCCTTTGTTGGTTTATGGAAGGGAAACCAATTAACCCTCAGGACTCTCTTTTAACAGGGATCAAAGTGTTGGTGTCTGGAGAATGGATGAAGAGAACTCAGATTAAGCCATATGGTGGAGAGGAATGTATTTCTGTCTCACCCGTCTAAGCCTGTCCAATTCCATGTGTTCATCAGGTGAATGTTCTTGCCCTGTCCATCTGCACACGGGAGGCCTACCAATCACTGAAGGAGAGAAATGTGGACGATGGCCACATCATCAACATAAACAGGTAGACCCAGAACCCCATCTGTCTACCCTTCCGCTGAGTCACCAGTTGAACTTTCTGGCTTCCCTTTCAACTTTATTTTGAGTGTTTCCTAAAAGTGGGATGGCTTCATGCAGCATCAAGAGACTGACAGCCCTTCACAATTCTTATTTTGAAGTCGGTTAAAATCAGAATGGTAATTCATGCTTGCCTGATCAGCCCCAGATAGGCTCTTCGCCAGCTGAGATTAGACCCATGTTTGCTTTGCATAGGTAGGGTGAAGCCATGACGTGCAAATACGATCGACTAGTCATCATGGATTTCCTTATCTGCCTAATGTTGTCCAAGCCAGGATACAAAGGGTCAGATACACTTGTTTTACAGATGTTGGCACGCTGGTGGCAACTCCACAAATGTAAAGATTTTCTTTCTTTGCCAGATTTTCTCTCAAGCAGGCAACATGTATAAGCAACTCAAGGGTCATCCATTGTCTTTCTCCCAGCTCCATTTTATCTTCCTACCACATGTTTGATGTCTCTGGGGTCAAACTTATATTTCTGTGAAACTTAAGGGTTTTTAAACTAAAGTGATTAAAACTAAAACAAGCTTTGTTTTTGGTATGAATTTGCTAAACTGCATTCTAGAGCTTGGGTTATCAGACACTCGTGCCCAACCCACCTGCAAACACCTGATATGGCGGTTAATGACAGAAATAATAAATGCAGATAAGACCTGCCACACCCTCAAATGTTACAAAACACAGAAGCTTATCTTCTGCCACAATGCTCACAAAGGATACAAGGCTGTGCTAGGAACACTATTCAGTCACACATTTAGTCACACTATTTCCACCTGGTCCTTAAACCAAGCAATTATATGCGTCTTTATTATGTGCGATCCTAAAAATTTAAAAAGAAAACAGATTGATGATTGTCTGTATTTTGCAGTTAATATGGAAACTGATATGGAGGAAAGTCAGTTCTAGCATGGGTTCCCTTTTGGGGACATGCATTTTTGCTCTGAATTAATAGTGCACAACTTGGAAGTCACATGTGGATTTCAAGGGCAGAGTTTTGTTCAACTGCAGCATGGGGGGCCACAGAATGGTGCCTAGTGCCGATGAGCATTTTTACTGCGCCACCAAGTACGCTGTGACAGCGCTGACAGAGGGGCTGCAACAGGAGCTGCGGGAGGCCAGAACACACATACGAGCCACGGTATGTCACTACTGTGTCCTGTAGAGCAACAGCCCTGCTTCCTCCAAGCCTAACGCATGACCAGTATTTATCACAGTACTGTTCCTGGCCTTCATCTCCACTGCTAGCACAGCACCACAGGAAAGCAGTGCTTTTTATTTTTTAGACACATTGCTTTGTCATTAAGTTGAAAGTCCTTCGGTTCACGATTTTACTTAGATGGAATGAACTACATCCGTCCCTCAGAACTGCTGAATTCCCATATATCAGTAATCTAGGGCAATAATGCATCCAAGTGTATGTGCAGGTGAAATTTTAAGTAGCTCTCCTTCTGTCTCATTAAAGCGATGAAATTTCTACCATCAGTAACAACTATTATAGTGTTATTATTATATCTCCATGTATGCCTTCTTTGCAGTTTCTTCAGCTGAAATGAAGAATAATTACAAGCAATTGCTTAAGGAGAATAATCCAAGTTTGTTTTCTCCCATAGTGTATATCCCCTGGCATTGTGGAGACGGAGTTTGCCTTTCGCCACCACAGCAGCGACCCTGAGAAAGCTGCTGCTACATATGAGAGCATTAAGGTGAACACACACACAAGTTTGTGTTTCTACATAAATCACACCATATGTGTTACAGGTATTCTGTGACTGTCTGACTGTTCTGTGATTATCTTCCTTTACATATGTTAGTTCACAAGGTTCTCCAGACATTGGAGTTTCTTGGTCATGTGGTTTACTCATCTTTTTTTTTGTTTTTAAGAAAATTTTTACATCATAAGCCTGGGCTATCTATCTATCTATCTATCTATCTATCTATCTATCTATCTAGTATCTGCCTGCCTACCTGTGTCTGTCTACCTGTCTATAGTTTGCTTTTATTATAAAAATATTGAACAAGCTTTATGTTTTTGTGTTTTGTGTATTTATATGTTTGCATTACACTTGAAATATTGAAATAAAATTATTTTTTTTATAAATTGGGTATAATTTCTCCCAAAATCCTACCACTAGGAAGAGAAATTACTGAAGGAGGATGCTAGTACAAACAACAGGATCATTCCTTCTAATTCAGAATTGTCCAAAAAGTCTTTCTTATGCTTGCGTAAGCATAAACAGTTGCACTGGTCAGGTTTGTGGCATCTGAACTCTGGTGCAGAATAACTGGCCACTGAGCTAGGAGGGTGCACTCTGGACAGGACACCAGTTTGTCACATCATGAGCATTTTAGAGTCACTGGTTATCATGAAACCAAAGTCTTTCATCTGTGGGAGGAAACAAGAGTGGCAGGAGGAAGCCCACGCAAACAGAAAAAGAACATGTAAACTCCTCACAGACTGAGCTGGATTCAAGCCAATTCCCAGGCACCACTACCTGCTGCACCACTGTGCCAATCCTTGAAATTCACTTTAAATATTATAAATGTAGATTTTTTTAAACACTTTGGGTTTTATTTAGCCAATTAGCCAACCAGTTTTTTCAGATCTTTTTTAAGTTTTATGTTGCAATGAACTATTAGGCCAGCATGATATCAGTTTACCCAAAGTCTGGTCACGCACAGATGAACCATGATTTATTATCCTGTCTGGACCATTTTAATCCTTTTCACTCAGGAGGTTAAGGGCAGATATAAAGATTTATTAGCTATAAAAAAATGACGTCTTCTTATTCTGCAACAGGTTTTAGATGTAGGCTTTAAGCTTTAATTTTGTTCTTTGCAGTGTTTGAAGGTGGACGATATAGCAAGTGCAGTTGTGTATGTACTTAGCGCACCTCCCCATGTGCAGGTAAGCTGAGCTCTTTCATTTCTGTCACAATCATCCTTTCTTTTTTAACCTAAGGAGTTGTTCCGCTCTTTGCTGCTGTAACAGCCCCCGCTCTTCTGGGAAGGCTTTCCACCACATTTTGGGAATTTATATCCATTCAGCCGCAAGAGCATCAGTGAGGTCAGGAATTAATGTCAAGTGAGAATGCCTGACTTGTGGTTGGTATTCCAGTTCATCCCAAAGGTGTTCAATAAGGTTGAGGTCAGGGCCACAGTATATGTGCTTTATAGTTTGTCAGTTCCTTCATACACACTTTAGAAGAATTCAGTCTTAATTTTTGAAGGGTTGTCAGAAGATTTTTGGTAGCAACCTAAAAACGTTACATGGTCAAGTGAGTAGAAAACAATTACATTCCTTAACCAAATAAACCCTTTAGTACATTGAGAGAGGGAACTGGGGAATTTTCACAACCCGTTTTCTCACCTGCCTTTTTATTTTTTGTACCTTTTTTCTGTGTACAGATTGGAGACCTGCAGATGCGGCCTGTGGAGCAGGTGTCATAGTGAGTAGATAGAAGGCCTGGAGAAGCAGACCAGTCAACAGGGACTGTATGGCGCTACACTGACCTCTGCCGGAGGAACTTGGTTTTAAACTCCAAGCAAAGGTTCAGGTGTGGCAGCCGAAGGACAAAACATTCATGCTGACCCACTGAGTAGCAACATTTGTTTAGTTGCTAAAGTACATAACATTTGGGAGGATCCCATGTACCAGACCTTTTTTAGCATCATTTTCCTTCCTACTTTTATTTAAGTTAAATGGCTGTAGAAAGAGTGAGGAAAAATCCGATTCTCATTATTATATATAAAATATCATGTCTGTTTAAAAAAAGGAAAATAAAATATTATGTCTCCTGTTTTATTTTTGCTTTGTTTTCTGACTTTGATTTTAGATACAGATGTAATGGTTCATAACGTAACTATAGGTAATACATCCATTTTATTTTGTTGTCCTCTTTAGTTGCAGCACAGTTCCACGTCTATGACAGCTCCTAAAGTATCGGTGTTTGAAATGTTCTCTCTTGTCTCATGTCAGGTACACTTGTATGAATGATCCGGGTGTCCAATGAAAGGTGAGACAGTAATGCTCAAAAAAGCACCCCCTCCTTTGACCATACCTAATTGTCCCCATAGTTTCAGTGATATATGCAACCAAACTTTTTTCAGTAAATTCCAGTAAGAAACACCATTGTCTTGTTTTAATAATGTTTCTAAATCAGATTTGACCACATAAATGATTAAAGGATTATCATTGTTCCAGTGTGTGCAGCAGCTTTTTATTGCTCTGCTGGTGCCAGCAACTTCTTTAAATCCTTTGTGACATTTGAAATTGGAATTTGGGACTGAGCCTAAACAACTGGTATTTCACATAAATATTGGAAAGTTCTCAAATCCCAATGTGAACTTTGAAAGTCCTACATGGCTGTTAACAAGACCAGCTAGTAGTTAGTGGCAATCAATAGCAATAAAATGTAAACTGGTGCAGACAGAAATGTCCAGGTCCAATGTACTGCAGGGAAACTTCTCTTGGAAAAGTGACTGCATCACTGTAAGATTTCAGTCACATTACATTACAAAGAATTCTGGGTTCCTTTTGGCTTAAATTGTGTGGCTATGTGTCTGAGAGCCTTGAAAAAAATCAGTCCTGTTTCACTGAGCAAAGTGGATGAGAGGTGCCAGCAGCCCACAGTAAAACATGCACACATTACCACTGTGGTACAAGCTTTTAAGTCAAGAAGCTTGTAATGGCATCACATATCCCCTCAGCTCCTATAATGGTTTACTGTTAATGGTGCAGACATTGCAGCCTATCTAAATCATATTTTAAGTCAAGAAGTGTTAACCTAATTTAAATTTAGTTTTGGCTTTGGAGGCCAGCATCTGCTAAATGGAAAAATGTAAATATAATCTGACATCACAGCTGTTAAATGTTTAGTATAATAGCTCTTAATATGCTAACAAAGCATTGTACATAAATATAAAGTAAAATTTAGTAGAGACTGAGCTATGGTGTTCATCATAATGACTTTTGAAAGAATATTGATGCAAGAATTATGGAAGTGGGGAACTGCAACAGGTTGTGCTTTGTTGTAATTTTGTATAAGCCAGCAGAGTTGTTTATTATACATTTTGGTTATATTGCTTGGGTCTTGAAAATGTGGTCTTGAAAAAGCTAACAAAAGCAAAGAAAATTTCTGGGCAAAACATCTAACGTACAGTTTCTAGTATCAGTTTCAGTTTATTCCACCTGGGTGTGTCATGCTGTGTGTCATCAAGTTGTTTGGTGCATTTCTTCACTGTCAGCATGAACAGGAACAACGTGACCAACAATCAAGGAGATAAGATAGGATGCCCTGCTAGCAGGCTCTCCTCCACATATGCACAACTATACATTAATATTTATATTCAAAAACTCTTAACAAAAGTTAAAAAAAACCTGTTTTTATGCACAGTGGCCTACATATGTACATCAACAACAACAAAGATGTGCTGCCTCTCCAATGCTTGACTTTTTTTCATACAGATGCAGAAGTTATTTTAAGAATAACTATAGATTAAATTACTATGGAGCAAAACATGGCTACAGATCCCTCATGTTACAGGCATCTGAGTTATGAATATTGTAAGATGCAAACATTTCCAAGCTTATTTATTTAATTTTGTTTTGTTCATGGTTCTGTTTCCTCACACTTTTCTGTTGCAGAGCAAAGATTGCCTGTGTTTTGGTTTCTTACCACTAGATGGTAGCAAAATACTCAAAACAGGGATAGGAGAAGGAAGGTGGGGGGAAAGAGGAAGTGAGGGGAGGATGAAGGAAGGTGCTTTGCAGCATCGTGCAGATTTTAATCCAGCTTATTAATAATCAAAACTATTACCAAAGCATGGAAGTTGGCTGGTACCTGTGGATTGGCAGACTGTGGTGTTAGTTCCTGTACTTAAGAGAGGGGATCAGTGAGTGCATTCCAGCTAAGGGGGCAGGGAGGTCACACTCCGCAGACTCAGTGATGAAGTCTGTGCCCTGCTACCGTTCCATAGTCGAGTCTTGGATCCAGGAGGTCAAAAGTGGTTTTTTCCCTGTCTGGGGAACAGTGGACCTCCCTCCCTCCAGGTGCTTCGGGGGTCATAGGGATATGCTGACCCAATATCCATATATTCAGTGGACTTGGAGAAGGCCTATAAGCATGTAAATCTGCATGAGCTTTAGGTGCCGCTGCAGGCAAGTACAGTTTGAGCCATGCCTGTGTTCTCAGCATTAAGTCAAATCTTTTCACTGTGGGGGTTGTACTCCAGCAGGGTTGTTTGTGATCTTTGTGGGCAGGATGTCATGGTGTGCTTCTAAGCGTCAAGCTTGAGAATCAGCACCTCTACATCTGAGGTCACACTCTTCATCCAGAAAAGAGAGGATTGCCCTCTTCAGGTTGAGCAGAGGGACAGCTGACCCTACTGGAGGATTTCAAGTATCTAGGGGTCCTGTTTACAAATGATGAAGGAAAAGAATGGAAGATTGAATCTATGGCGTCCTTGGATTGAGAGGAGCCAGCAGAGGTGGTTTGGACATGTTGGGAGGAAGCCCTTTGGCCGGCTCCCTGGAGGGACACCCTCTTGATCTCCACCACCAGCTGGACAAGGCATGACACCGTGAATTGGCATGCAGTTCACTCTGCATACCGTGGCACACATTGGCGAACATGTGAACAGTTCTCACAGTCTTCCCTTCCCAACCATGTCGATAAAATGAGGCAAACTTGTTCTTGCGCAGTGGTGTTTGATGCTGGAAGATTAAAACTCAGGCAAGAAAACAACACGGTGCAGCTGCCATTCCTCAACTGTCAGTGAATGCAAGAAAAAGTTTTTGCTGTTGCTGCTGTCATTGTTAATTTATTGCTGTTTGTTTGAGGAAACACCTTTGCACATCCCTCTGATGTGGCAAAAGATCCACATGGAAAAAAAATAATCTGAGTACTAGAAATATAGATGCATTGTGAATGCAGGTCCACACATTCACAATTGCAATCAGCTCTATGTGTTTCTCATGTCCTCTACCTACTGCTTCTTCATATCTGTTTCTTTATTTTTCCTTGGTGACTGTAATAATTCATTAAACATTGCCAGCCACACCTACATCTTTCCGTGCACAACTGTCCAAATGACAACTGGATCACCGTGGGCTACACACATCCAGAAGGATCCGGCTACACCCCACTTTCAGAGGGAAGCCATAAGTTCAGAAGCCAAGAACCTCACAATCTGGTCTGGGCCATAACCTGCGCTGGTAGTGGAGTGATCGGGGCCGCAACCTCATTTGGGAGATGTTGCCACTTTGAGAAAATCTCTTCTTCTCTCTCAATACAGTCACTCTGTTTATCCAGGGCAAATGGGGTGATGGACTTCCAGAACCTCTGCAAAATGGGAGAACAACTTTTGAAATGACTATTTTGTGACAGATAACTATAGATGAGATGGAAAACATTGCCGATGACTCATTGCCTAACTCAACAAATCTGAATAAACTACTTACATTAATGAAGACAGAAGTTCCTAAATTGTGAAAATTATGAAAGTCCCTTTGATGGACCCCCAGTCTCCTGTGACAGTAGGGTTCTTTGAGAGGGTTTACCTCTTTGAAGGTACCAGGGAGGACCCAAAGGGTATGCAGAGCACACAGAGGGATCCAGACAATGGAGGCCATGGCGATAACCCAGCCGATCCCCTGACACCATGCTGGATACTGGTAGCTTTCATAACGCGCTGGTTTGAACTGAATGACTGAGAACACCAGAATGATCTAAAAATGGAGAATGGGCTGCATGAGTGGCACCGCTGTCAGATGGCGGAGGACATCAGCCAGTTAATGGCACGTTCAAATAGTAAAAAGTTTCAGAAGGAGCAAGGACTCACGGCAACCAAAACGGGAGAGATAACGGTCCAGCACGCAATAAAGAACACCCCGGGTTTCTTTCCCCTCATCTCTTGCAAGTTCTCAGAAAGCCGTCTTGCACCTATGGGGTGGTGAGGCAAGGAGGTAATGGGCAAACATGATTATGAAATAGTAACTTTTATCGGCTCAAGTTCCAATCTGTGGATGCTCTCACCGTACAGCCAACAGATAGCAACCACTTCAAAAAACGCGAGGAACATAATGGACACGATGGCAGTGTAATGGTCCATCAGCTGAAACACGTAGATTCCAACCTGGGCATGAACACGAACATGATTCCATGGAGATTTCACCACATCTACTCTCAAAGAACAAGGTGCAGTGGCCAGCAGTGTCCAGTACCTGCATGACATGAGGAATTCCCAGCAAAAAACCACAGCAGCAGACAACGAGGACCAGGAACTCCTTTTGCTTGAGGTACTTCAGCAGAAAAGCACCACAGCCATCAGTGAGACTGGTCACCATAACTTCCACCATCGCAAACTGGAGAGAGACACAGAGCGGACCAGGACACGGTGAGGCGTCACACAGCCTTAAACGCCCACATGTATGAATATGCTAAACTGTATGCTTTGGATTAAAGTCCAGGTTTGGAAGAAGCTGATAACTTTGCTGCCACAGCTCTCTTGTAATTTATTGTCTCCCTTAACAGTTTGATTGCTTTTGGACTGTAGTCCCTTGGTGGTCCCACCTGCCAATCTTTCACCTGGCTGTGATTCATTTGTTGTGTCAAACTCTCATTTCATTCACACTCTAAAGTGTGAGCAAGTATGGACCTCTAGCTGTATTTTTTAAATAATTATTTAAACATTTAAAAAAAACAAACAAATATGAAGTGGGGCAGGGAGGGCAAAATACAGTAGAAGAAGGAGCCAGAGGGAAAGCAAGTGCCACAAAGAAAACCTTGAAATAAATATGCACTTTGGCAGTCTTTGCAACTATAGTTCCTAGAGGTCCGCTGTTGATGTCGACATGAAACACAAAAAGACGATTCATACCCTTAAATTTATGTAACTATAAGATTTCACAAATAAAGTAAGATTAATTGATTCATATTCTTAATCTCTCTTCCTGTCCATGTCTTACAGACCAGTTATTCACTTCCACAGATCATCTGGGCTCTATAGGCGCTATGGAGCGGACAAGTAAAGAGTGACCAGTTTTACGCATTATGTATGCAGGCATGGTTGATAATTCACCTGTGATGAACAAAACTGCGAGTAGAAAAACATGGAGTACCTCACAGTTTTTAGGAAAAAACCAGCAACGGCACTGCTCCTAGAAAGCAAGTGTTCCTTTGCGTTTGTCTGGTAATCTGTGGTTAGGGTTTAATGTCCACCTACAATGGAGTGCATTTTAACTAGAGAGAGCAATAAACTGTAGAGCAATAAGTGTGTTAGAAAGGGAAATGGTTTTTTCAGGAGGACCTTCTACCTCACTGTCAAGTCCCAGGCAGAGCAGCATGAAGAAGAAGAGAACAGCCCACAGGGGAGGCAGAGACATCGTTGGGAAGGCTTGTGGATAAACTACAAACACAAGGCCAGGCCCTGAGCACACAGATGAAGAATACATTGCTGTGAGGTTAAACAGGACGGCTCTGCCACAATTTTACCAGCAGTAAAAAAAAAGTAGAAATGTCATGAAATAACATAAAGAGTTATTTTGCACACATTTTACACACTCTTGCAACCAAAGGAACTGTGCATACTGAAGTAAAGTAGTCACGCAATGGCTGGTTGACATAAATTAGGGCATGTGAATGTGGTGCTAAAATCCAGACACCTGGACAGGGGTCTCCAACTTACCATCCACAGCAATTTCACTCACAGGTACGCTCTGCAAGTGCGACATGTAGCCAAACGCCGAGAAGATGACAAAGCCAGCTAGGATACTGGTGAAGGAATTGGTGATGGAGATCACTAGGGTGTCCCTGCGTTAGAGGAGACAAATGATGTAGAAGACAGAACCACACCCTGGCATGACAATTTTTACTCAGTGACAATCACAAAGAGACAGGAGACAAATGGTCACTCACTTCAAGACACTGTTGTGAAAGTCATTGTAGCTGGCCATGGCCATCAGGGAGCCAAAACCAATACCGAGGGAGTTGAAAATCTGGGCTGCAGCATTGACCCACACCTGCAGGATGCAGATGATGAAGACCCTCCAGCTCCATGGGGTTACACAGAACTTTTCCACTCACACACACCTACCTCCACAGACTTCAGCTTGTCCCATTCAGGGATGATGAAAAACTCAATCCCCTTCATGGCACCAGGAAGCTGCATGTTGTTTATCAGCAGGGCCACCAGAATGACATAAGGGAAGAGTGCAGTGAAGTAGACCACCTGGGCAAAGACAAAGATGCGCACTGAAACACTCTGACGCACATTAGCAACTGCCTCCTTGTCTGCTTGTCTTGCAGTTTCTTATGCAGCATCTTGAGTCTCAGCCCTTACTTTGCCTGTGGACTTCACCCCTTTGAAGATGCAGAGGTAGACCAGGATCCACGAAACCAGCAAAAGCAGGAAGAGCTCCCAGCGAATGGTCCCGGGGTCCTCTGCTCCAGTGGTCCGTTTCAGAACTTTATAGCTAAACAGAGAGAGGTGGGGCAATTGTGAAAATAAAGGCAGTAACTACATGAAAAAATGAATAAATAATTGAATATTTACTGTACACACAGATGGTTATGCACAGTCAAGCAGTTATGCACAGTCAAGGGTTTGACATGGGGGGTGAGTTGTGCAAGGCACAGACCCGACGCGGTGTGACAATTCAATCCTTACAAAGCAACACCGCATCACAAACTTTATGAACTGCACCAGGTTTACGGTCTTAGTGAGTGTTATGATTCATCATTTTTATGACCTGTACTTAAGAGCACTGAACTGTTGCCATCTCTACCCATGTCCAGCACTCACACTATATGTAGCGCCTTCGGACATGCCAGTATTACTTAATAATTAATCGTTTTAAGTAAAATACCTGTCCCACTCTGTCAACAGTGTAATTTAAACAGAAAGAACTGTACCCACCCAACACATTCCACTCATTCATATCCTGATAACCAATGATAATGTCAAGAATCAAGAATCATTAACAGGGAAACATGGCATCTCCAATGCACTTTTATACTGAGCACAGCGATGACTACTGACACCACTGACTGACAGCGATGCTGTGTAACTTCAAATAAACACTTCATCCTAAACCACCATCCGCTTTCATAAGCATTCAGCTTCTGAGTTAATGTTTCTGCCTGGCAATGTTCATCCTTCGGTAGACTTTACCGAAGGATTTTAGGTTTTGTCCCATGCTGATGGGTACGTGAGGTGGCTCCCTTGCAGATAGCCAGCCGCAACCTTCGGGGTAAGACAACAGGTTCTGAATCATCAAGAGGTACCAACTTGAAGAACTGCTGGCTTGCAGTGGTGGAGAAGGAGCTGTTGGTTGCGCTGCTGGTGCAGTTGGGCCTGTTCCATGTATTATTGCAGTTCTCCCAGGGCAAGGGGCTCTGGAATGAGCTGAACAGGTAGTAGAGAGCCCACGTGATGATGATGATGTAGTATGTGCACATAATGAAGGAAATGGCCACAGTTGCTAGGCCAACCCCTGGGGAAAAACCGCAACACATGGATGAGCTGGTTTCTCCAATTGCAAACTAGCAGACACTTTGAATGAAAAAGGGAAAGTGTGAACCTTTTAGCAGTGGACAGAGCTTGGCCATGGCATGCACTGGACCTCTTCTCACGTACTGTCCCACAGTGAGCTCCATATAGAGCAGTGGGATTCCCAGGACCACCAGCATGAGTAGGTAGGGCACCAAAAAGGCACCTTAGTAAAGGCAGAATACAACCAGAGCATTGGTATGAGGACACTTCATTACATGTTCACAAATCCTGCTGCCCAGTCCCTTTATGGTGTTTCTGCTGTCACTCCAACATGCTTCAGTCAATGTTCTGTCATGGGGAAACGACCAACTTTGTGCACAAAGGCTCACTCATGTAAGCTATCACTTAATTTAACAACCACAGGGTGACAACAGTTGCTTCTTAGAAGGCGATTTTGAACAGCACAGTCAACACAATGTAACAATAAATTCATTGTTTAGTTTACATCCTGTCTGAAACTGCACAAATTAATATGAAAGTAATGCAGTTTGCTTAAATGTAACATTACAACTGTTGCCAAAGAAGGGAGAGAGTAGCAAACTGCGTAACTTGACAAAAGACAGTCTGTACTGTAAATAAGAGGGAAAAAGCAGAAATGGGTGAATGGTCACGATCTTACCTCCCCCACTCCTGTAGCACAAATAGGGGAACCTCCAGACATTTCCCAACCCCACCGCACAGCCGATTCCAGCCAAAGTAAATTCTATCTGTTTATTCCACGTCGCCCTCTTTGGTTCGCCTTCCATGGTCGCTGGTGCCTAAGTCACCAAACAGGTGTCCTCCACAATGGACTTAGTCAAGGCAGCTTCCAGGGAATAAAAGCTGAGTAAATTTTGTATATGTTTTTATTGTCATTAATAATTAGCTAACACTGCTAAACCTGAACCTGACGAGGTTAAATAATACTTCTGGGAAATTTACATATTTAGAAATGGGCAAAGTACAAGCAGCACTAGTTGATCTTCAGAGATAACAAAATGCTACATATCATTGTATTCCGCATGTTATATTTCATAAGAAACTACGTTTGGAAAATAAAATGTGCTGAGATTATCTGAGTTTTCCTGAAGGAAAAAAAACAATTGTGGAAATCTACTGCCCTTGGCATCAGTCCATGGAAAGCGCAGAGGTGGCCACTTGGGCTGGACAGAAGCCCATAAGCTGTGAAATATACAGTACCTCACCACAATTTGCCACAATATGCTCTTTTTCTTTTATATGTCAGTGGTCTTGTGCACAGTTTTTGAATTTCATATCACTTTAGCTGTCTGAATTCAGCATCTCAAAAAGCATTCAGACTTTTTATTGGTTCTCTCCGAATTGCAAAAGGAACATTGAAATTCTGTGATGTTATTTCAAACACTGGAATTAAAAATGAACTAATTTAAAATGACATTGTTTTATGCTTGAAGAAACATAATTTTAATATTGAAATATTAGCTGAATATTTTAAGAAAAATAAACTGAAATATGCTATTTCCATACTTCAACAGCAGTATGCCTGCCTGAAGAAGCCACGATCATTGCAGCCAAGTTTGTTGGTAGCAGCATCATAGTGTGGGGCTGATTTCATCAGCCGGGGCCTGGACTGTTACATCTTGTTAAAGAATTTGGTGAAAAACTGAAGCTTGTGAGTAAGTTCTCTTTTCAGTGGGAGAGCTCCAAGGATGCGGTTAAAGAAACATTGCAATGGGTCAAGAGCAGAAAGGAGTTTGTGCTAAGCGATCACTTAATTTAACAACCACAGGGTGACAACAGTTGCTTCTTAGAAGGCAATTTTGAACAGCACAGTCAGTACAATGAGCAGAAAGGAGATTGTGCTAAAGTGGCTGAGTCAAGTTCCTAATTTGTGGCAATATCTGAAATCGTCATCCTCATGTGCTATCCAGTCAAACTGGAAAACCTGCAGCAAACCACTGTTCAGCAGTGTTTAAAACTGCTACATAAGTACATGTATAGACTTAAAGTTGTTCTTGCATTAAACTTGGAGTTTGTGTGGAGAGGGCAGCTTGGTGTTATGGACTTCACTGGGCTGCAGAGTAAGATGCATGGCTGTGCAGAGTCAAGAGGTGTGGATATGGAGACAACTGCCCAGACCTGACACACAAATACCCCCTGCAGTAGTGGGGTGAGTTGGTCCTCAATTTGAGAGTAACCTGGACACAGTTGTATTATAATGTACCAAATAAGTGTCTGAAATCATAACGTAGTGGTGTTTCTCCTGATGTGGTAAAAAGCAGCATACTGTAGTGAGGGGCGTTGATGTGGAGAGTGAAGAGATGGGTGGAGTTCCAATAATGCAGAGTTTATTAGAATAAGACCTGGAGGAGCCCCCAAAGGAGCACCCACTCAGCACCTCAGCCCTAATTGGTATGGCAGGATTAACCCATCAGAAGGCCTCTGGGCAAGCAAATGCCAAGCACCCCCCGGACCCTCGAGCACTAGGACAAAGGGCTCTGGGCCATATGCTCAGCGTGCCCAGTCAGTAATCTGGTGCAGTTTAAAGTCTTACAGACCCTGGATGTTGGAATTGTCTTGGCCATAAGGAAATTTGGTAACATTCACACTGGTTTGCTCATCTTTGGCACCCTGGGTGTCCTCTTTCAACATTTTGGCTCAACCACATGAATGTCACACTTAGAAATTTGATACCCAAATCTCACCCTGACTTTTATGTCATCTGAATTTCACACCCTGACTTTTTCTGCTTAAATTTTCAAAATTTCACTTTTCAGCAAATTCAAATTGTTACTTTTGCTCTGGCGCCTGACATCTAGGCCATCTGAGCCTTGACTGTCAAAGCAGTCGAGCTCACAGCTCCCTGCGACTACCATTGCCGGGCAGGACTGCAATGTACAGTGTTCAGTGCCTTTGAGTGTGACTTTCACACACCTTTCACCTATTGCGAAAGTGTGAGGAAACATCCGGCAAAAAGTGTTCTTTCTTGCACCTGATATTACTTAACTGGGCTCATTCAGCCTGAGGCTGGGGAGGCCTGGGTTTGTGACTCCACTGGCTGCCTCCCAGGCAAATTGTTTCTGTGTGTGCCATATTTAGGTTTAATGCATCCTTTGTTTTGTGCCTTTTTAATACAGAAAGGGGTTTGCAAATTAATAAAGATGCCACTGTGAGATCAGTTTCATTTTGGCTGAGTTGCCTGGGAGCTGACAGAAGGCAGAACTTGACAAAATCATCCTTATCTAACGTCAACTGCCGCCAGTAGTGAATTAGGTCTAGTTTACAAAGAAAATGGACAAAGAGAGAAAACCACATTGGCTGATAAACCCTGTGCTGAACTAGTACATTTGGGCTTGAGTTTTATGTCTTTTATTATTGTTATTGCTGTCTATTTTGTCAGTGTATTTTGGGTCAATAAATAGCCTTGTGGTTCAAACCATCCTATAGCTTTGTGCTGTCTGCATACTCATATCTACCAGTAGGGCATAGATCTCAACCTATAACAGTTCTCACTGTGTGCAAAGTTATTAATATTACTGTACCTATTGTTGCCTTTACTATTAGTCCTGGTTCTAATATCTTACCTTGGTTGTAAGCAAAGCAGCTGAGCATATAACAGACAGCAATTTCCAACTGCTCCTATTAGGGGTTGCCACAGCAGATCGGCTTGTCCGCATATTTGGTTTTGGTAGATTTTTACGCCTGATGCAACCCTCCATTTTGTCCAGGCTTTCCCCTTTGTGGCTGGATTTGCATCCACACCCAATGTGGGTCTCAAACCCACAACCCTGAGATTATGAGTCACATGCGCTACCAACTGAGCTATCCGGGCAGGGATCAGAACAGACAGCGATTTCCAAATGTATTTATTCCCTTGTATTCACAGTAACACTGACTAACCTTTGATGCCTTTATTCTTCACCACTTACAGCGTTAACTAGCTTTGCATTCATAGTAATTCATGGTATTCCTACTCTGTCAGTTCAAAATATGCATAGTACCTCAATTATCAAGGCCGTGATAGCTGATGTGTGGATTGGAACCCGAAGCCGTCAAGTTGTAAAGTGACAGCGCTAGCCAATATAACACTTGCTACCCCGTAAACATTCAAACCAGACAGAATAAAATACCTAAATAACTTATAATCAATGATTAAATGTGCAGCACTTACAATTTTGCCTTTTTAATTCCAATAAGCAACTTGTACACCCTGTGTGCAAGTTTTATTCCTTTAAAGCTGTACAAAAATCTCACAACCTTAACCTCTCTACTTGCTGTTGCCCCAACATGATTAGGTTTAGTGATTGCATTTTTCTGTTTGAAATGCCTGTGATTTGCTTTTTATTCCATGGTCACTTTTGAGAACCCAAGTTCCAGTGGTCTGGTGAAGTGCTGACTTTGGTCCTGAGGTCAACATTGCTAGGGAAGTGAGGGAAAGTGGTCACTGAAGGAGGTGGTTCTCGATTCCCCTCAGTAGGCGAGCCCATGGGGACTCAGCAGGTACCCATGAGGGGGGTTGATTCATATTTCCTGAAATGAGAAGGATAAAAAGGAACTGAAAACTCTTCCAAAAATATTTCCGTTGTGCTCAAGTGGTCATTAAATTATCATCCTTCATTATGTTATTCATAGAAAAACCATCTTACACTTTTAACCCCAGCCACATGCTGGTTTTACTTTTGGATTTACTTAATTTATCCTATATGGTAGACACCATTGCTGTTTATTTCTAAAGCTTATGAAGTTGGTGCCATTTAGCAGTTCCTCTTCATGGTAGCTGAGGAACTTTGCATGAAACTTGATGTGAAAATCTGAGTTTGAATCACAGACATTACATCTAAGGCTTAGTCATAGAGTTCTATTTTGCCAGTTTATTTTGTTTCTAGATGAACAGTAACAAACACAGACTTGCCCAGAGTTTGTACCCAGCAGCACAGCAGACACCATGGAAAGTTGCTCAGGCTTTTATTTCAAACACATCCAAGTACAACCAGCCCTTTTGAAAACTTGTTTCCACATGTCTATTTTTGTCATCTTACACTGAAAAGTTTTTTCCTTCATTTTCAGAGAAACTTTTTCTGAAACTTGAGCTTTGTTTGGTGGAAAAACTCATTATGTAACCTCCTTAAATCACATGTTCATAGAAACTTTCAATAAATAAAATAAATCAAAATCACAAAGGCGGCAACATGACTCAAGTTGTCATGACTCAGTTAAAGTTGCTGAAAATCAGTTTCTAGGGCAAAATAAAACAAATGTGCAGCTGAACCTGTCCGGCATCACACAAGGCCAGGTAGTTGTAAATATGCCAGTCACATAAATGTCCCTGAAAGGGACATTTAAAAATGTAACAGAATATAACAAATCAAGAGAAAACTATATCAAAAAGAGGAGGGAGAAAGTATTATTAAGGACACTTGAATGGACAGCAGCAGATATCAATGTTACAATAACCTTGCCAGAATTTAATAACCATTGTAACATCACAGTGAAAACTGCAAAAAAAGCTCTCCAAGGTCAACATGCAAAAACATTCTGTGTAAACTAGACCAGTGTTTATTAAATTATAGGTTGCTACGGAGGTGTTTGTGATGGGTTGCCATATGGTTGTATAGTAAACGTAGCCTAATTTTTCCAAGCGCAAATATAGAGATGAGTAATAAAGTGTCCTCTATCTGGCTCTGTTCCAAGCCACATACTTAATGATCTAAGACAGAGCCAATAAACCGCATCTGCTTTATCACAGAGAGCATTTGTTTAAAATGTAATAAATGTTCCTGCCTCAAACCACCCTTCTCAAAACCCATAGAACAGTCAGACTAATGTGATTGACAGCACAGACACATATGGGGGTTGAACACATATGAGGCTGGGGACAGAGAGAATTACACAGACAAGGCCATGAGGTAAAGGGGTCTGGGGCTGATGTGAAATATCAAAAGGAATATATATTAATGAATTTGTTTCTCTCGGTTTTATAAAAGCTTGCAGAAATGAAGAGTGCCTGCAATGTATTCTGTGTGGGGAAGTTCTCAGTAACAAAAGCCTTAAATTGGAAACAAACTCAGTGATTGGACAGTGGAAGAGTTGACTGAGGCAGCTAATTCATTTGTAAGACAGTTACAGTAGAAGCTGCGGGCAGCCAGCTAGCATCCCACCAGTTTATACGCAACGTTGCTCAGTGGAGCACTGATTCTCAGGTTCAGTCAGGTCCCCTTGCGGCTCAAAGATTTTGTTTCATCCAATTTCAACATCAGCATCAGTCATTTTTACCTTTGCTTGATTTCATTGTTTAATTTGCTCAACTTTTGTCCTTTTATTTTGCATTTGGAAAAAGGCAGCTCAAGAATCTATTCCCTGCTTTGAATTACAATTAGTGTTTTATTAACAATATATTTGCTTTTCATGTTTCTGCTTTACTAATGTTCATTTTGGAAGCAAAAACATTTTTTTATTATACAACCATTTTTATTTGTCTTTGTTTGGCTTTGCTTGCAGTGCCTTAGTGATTCTCTGACTGGGCCCCAGTACGGTACTAATTTTTAAAATTTGAATCGTCAGATTAAAAACTCCTGAACTAGAGAACTGAAGACAAATCCTGGACTTATAAGCAGCAAAAAGAGTCATTGTCTCATTTTGTCTTAGACTGAAGAAGATATATATCTGAAGAATGCTGAAGAGTAACTTCATTTTTGATGGTGGTCTCATGGGAGCCTTTGAGTCTGATGATTGTTTTGCATGTTTATAAAATGGCTAAGGAACATGAAGTTACACAATATTTTCATATTCTAGAATGATAACATCATATACAGCCTGATAAAGGGATTCAGCTTGGGTTTCATGAAAAGTCACATGCCTTTCACAACCTCCCCAGCTACCAGAACATAATTTTTGTAGAAACTTCTGGAACAGAGAAGAGTAGAATTGAACCCACTTTATCTTGTTGGAAGGTTTTCATGTTGATGCACCAACCCATAAACCACAACTGACAGGATGACGGTATTGTATGAGTTTATTGTTTTGTCATAGTCTGGGTTACAATGGTTATTAAATTCTGGCAAGGTTATTGTATTCAAACACAGACTGCCCAGCCAAAAAAAAGTCACACATTCTAATACTGTATTTTTTTGGACCGCCTTTGGCTTTGATTACGGCACACATTCGTCGTGGCATCATTTCGGTAAGCTTATGCAATGTCACAACATTTATTTCCATCCAGAGTCACATTCATTTTTCACCAAGATCTTGTATTGATGATGGGAGAGTCGGACCACTGTGTAAAGTCTTCTCCAGCACATCTCAAAGATATGGTCTGGACTCTGTGGTGGCCAATCCATGTGTGAAAATGATGTCTCTCTCATGCTCCCTGAAGCATTCTTTCACAATTTGAGCCCAATGAATACTGGAATTATCATCTTGGAATATGAAGAAAAAATCCATTGATGGAAAAACCTCGTCATTCAGTATATTCAGGTAATCAGCTCACCTCATTTTTAGGCACATAACGTTGCTGAACCTAGATCTGAGCAACTGAAGAAACCCCACATCATAACACTAAGTTCAATCCAGGTGGTGACTTCTTTTTGGCCAGGCAGTGTATATAAACAGAGTTCTGGGGGTCCAGAGCCCACCCCAGAAGCTGAGGATGCTAGGCCATGAAATTTTCTCTGGATGGGGCAGTGGTCCATCACATGGTGACCGCACACACACCACACACTATGGGCAATTTACAATGACCAATTCACCTAAAACACATCTCTTTGGACAATGGAAGGAATCCAGAGTACGCAGATTTGAGGAGAAAATGCAAAGCTCACACAGATTTTAATTCACGAACACCCAGCTAAGGTGCTGTACAGCAACAGTGCTACTGTACATGCTGAGCTACCGCAGACCTTTATTTATCACCCCCATTTCAGATTAGAGCCATAGTATCTGTAGTAAGTGCAAGAAATGGCAGAATTTTCTCCAGCTGTGGGAATTGCTTAGCGTTGGAAGGATTAAAGCGTATCGAGTACAGGAAGAGTCAGAAAGAGACTCACCAAGGTTTGTCTAAAGCTGAGTTATCTATTTGTCACATGAGGTCAAATAAAAACAAAAGGTGAAATGTCACCCCTTCCACCCCCCCAACATTGACCACCTCATGTCAGCACCTTACTCCTCCTTAGGCCCAGTCTATCCTCATTATCACAATACATTTTTTCTTATATATAATTTTATTATCCTTGTTCACTATATCATTGCTGCACAACTTTTCCTTGACACCTTGATACCATCACTTAGAGGGAAGTTTGGAAGAACTTGGAATAAATTGTAAATAACGGTATCCAATGATTTATTATAACTTTTCAATATTCTGCTATCAGGAATGAATGACAAGGTTAACAGGGAGCCACTGTGATTTGTCTTGCAAACATTTAAATATTCTTTTAAAAAAAGTGTTGCATGTGAAACAGACATAAAGAAAAGAAAAGAAAATTAGTTGGAAAGAAAGTTGGCACAAAATACAAGGTAGCCTCATTAAGATACCAGTTATTTTATTCATAAATTAAAGATTTCCAGATGCCTCTTTCCTAATGACTGTTTGATCCCCCCACACTGGAAGTGGAGACAAGAGTTGGTCTGATTGTCGGCTGTCTTCCATTCTATCATTTGATGCCTTTTTTCCCCATCTGCCTTTAAAATTTTACTTTAAATCTTCATTTTGCTGTATGCAGAAAAGGCAAACTTGATCTCCAGATTGTTTGTTCCAAAACTACATCTTGTGGTCAGAGTCTTCCTGTCCTTAGTCGCTAGATGTGCACCACGGCATTGATGAAAAATAAGTACCGTACATGAATTTGTGGTGAAAAATATGTCACACATAAGTGTCTTTTTTGCATTAACAGAAATACCTGAGCAACTGGAACTTTTGTTTTAAGAACGTGCAGGTTTCAGACCAGAAAGTAATGTGGTTTGTGACTCATTGTGAGCAGAAGCAGCTGTCTGCCTCATTTTCTCTCTCTCTCTCTCTCTCTCTCTCTCGCTCTCACACACACACACACACACACAGTACATTGCAATGGACCAGAGGGGCTGGGCTACAGCTGCAAAACTCAAGACAGGAAGTGTAAAACGAGCTTCACACTCATGACTGTTTCACCAACTCACAAGCCCCACTCACTGTGATCTACACACAGACACACCCAGCACACTCCAGACACGGTAGGGATCCTTAGCTTTTTCTCCCACTGAACTACTACTCAGCAGTTTATTCTGTTTTTTCATATTTGTCTACTTTCGCTGCTTATTTATTTTTCTAATGCCCCTGTGGTGAGGCCAGCCTGGTGATCAGGCTTTGCGGTTTCCCTTCCTCTCATCCGCTGCCTTCTTACTGTTCTTAGTACACTTTGACTTTATCGTTACAATGACTGATGCTGCTTGTTGAAAGCACGCAGATGAAATATTATTCACTGCAGTTATTACACATCATAGTTTTGCTACAGTTATTACAGTTCTGTAGTACTTTGTTTTTTTACCTCTGCTTTTCACTGTGATTGACCAGACCGCATAAATACTAATAAATAAACACAAATGTCTGATTCTGCTGCAGTCAACTTCTGTGACACCCCAGCGTGTTTATCCAGCAGATTGCACAGAGGTTCGGAAAATGGATGTAGGTTTGCATGGAGGCTCATGTCTGCCTGTTGTTCCTCGTTGCTTTGTTTTATTCTGTGGTAGATGAAGAATTCCTTCCTGTGGCTCTTGAGACTGGAAAAACAGGGTAATTGCGGCCCTTTGACTCGAACACCCTCCTCCCAGACATTCTTTGTGATTTCAGTTCAGAGGTGAGGACCTCAGATGGATCACTGACAAGCATGGAAAATGCTATCAGTAAAGAAACTGTAGGCCAACCCAAACCAGGGGCTTGGGGCAGTTTCCTTTTTAAAAGACTGTTAGGTAAATATACATTTCACCTCAGTATGTTTACCTACCAGTCTTTTAAAAAATTCAGTTGTTCTAATGGCTTGGCCAAGAAAATGTGTCCTCACAAACAGCATGAATCCGAGTCGTAGGGTTGCTCCATTTATGCTATGCATGTCGTGGTGACTTGACAACTGGGTGGAGTAGGATGGCAGTGAGTGCCGAGCGTTTAGAAACTGGCATGACTCCAAGTAAAATGCTGCTTCAAATTTGATCCCTATTACAGCAGGAGGAATGTGAGGCAATTCAAGCAAATAGAAATTGTGGATTTTTCAAGGATTTTACATGGTGAAGTCATTTGCATTTGCAAGAAAGTCAGTCTCAGATTGCCTGCAGAATCATACCAAACTGCTCACAGCAAAAGTCGTGTTCTCTGTTTTTTCCAACTGGAAAGTGTCGAATAATTACCACGTTGGCCACATGCTGGAGCCTCACTGGACTAAACACAAATGCAAGGTGTTGCTGTCTTTGCATAAAACCAGAAAGGCATGTTAACACTCGCCCAAACATATTATCTGTCACACTGGCAGCCTCAAGCAGTTGCACCACCTACTGTTTTACATTTCGAACTCCCCAACATGATCATCAAAACTGTGGCTTGTATTGCTTGAGTTCTGAGCAGTCTTTTTATAGCTGAAACCTCCGAATAGGCAGCATGAATGAATGTGCTCATACGGTGACTGAACTTCATCTGCCTCCTTCTGCTGTATCCCCACCGAGTTGTCTTGACCCTGCACTGTTGGATTTGTATGAGTTCCACGTTCAAGTAAATGGACATTGCTCCCTGCATTTCAGCCATATTCACCAGTAGTTGCTGGCAGTCAGACATGCAGGTGTGTCCAGGTTTCAGAGAGGTTTCCACTGCTGCTCTACCGAAGTCCCAGACAAAGCTCTTGGAAAAAAACACTCCCATTTCACAATGCTCAGTGTGACTGGTGATTCATTCTGTTGAGTAACAGCAAAGTGGTGAACAAAGAGGCGGTTTAACAATTGTCTGTTTTGTTCAGACAACTATTTGATATT
The DNA here is from genome assembly GCA_018136845.1 of Heterotis niloticus. NCBI lineage: Eukaryota > Metazoa > Chordata > Actinopteri > Osteoglossiformes > Osteoglossidae > Heterotis > Heterotis niloticus. The sequence continues at coordinate 23,853,428 of CM030890.1, forward strand.
TGCTGACTGGAAAAAATACAAGTGTCTCTGTTTGGGTTCTTCTGCCCTATGCTGGCTTCCATGGCTGTAGTTAGGAGTGAAAAGACATACCCAACTGTTCTTAGTCGTTTTCACCTTGGTTGCTTCTAAAATACAAATTGTGGTCTATTTTCAGGAAAGACATTTGTAAATAGGAAAAAGAAAAGCATTCCTTTTTCTCTCATTTCCCCCTTACAGGCAGAATGTTTCCTTTTAAGGCGGCACCAGGGCAGTTTGGACCGGAGGTCCAACAACCGGGCCTGTGGGCCTGGCGGGTGGAAAAGATGAAGGCAGTGCCCCTGCCTGCCACTGAGCTGGGGGCCTTTTTCAACGGGGACTCGTATCTGGTGCTGAGCAACCGTGGACAGGACGGAGCTGACCTGCACATGTGGATTGGTATGTAAAATGGTGGGGTGGCCAGACTTAGCCTGCTTAGTTGGGCGGGGACAGTTGCTGGGCAGCTACATGACATGGCATTAGCTGCATGGCATCACATCGAGGTGATGGCTGATAACTAATATCCATCTTTCAAGTTTTGGCTTTTACATGAATGAATGAATTTAGTTGAATAACTCAGTTACAGGTAAAATACAGTTATCGACAAAAGGGACTTTCATGGTCATTTCACACTTTTGAATTACAGTTTAAGTAAAATGCAGCCTAACAGGTTCCCTTGTCTTACAAAAGTAATTTGTTTCTGAAAACAACCTTCATTTCAAAGGTCAATTTTTTAATGCATATGCATGATGCCCAAAAGTGACACACACTTGTGCCAAAATATCACCAACTTGCATTAAAACAGATAAATGGATAAAAGTTTGCTTAGTTCACATCAGTTATCATGACACAACATGGCAGGATAGTTTTAACTCATTCATTAATGTATTGCTTTGTGCCTGTGTTCCTTTAGGTTTTTTGTAGGTTTTACATACACTTACCAAATACTCAAAAATGGAAAAATCTTTAATGCAAAAAAGAAACCAAACAAAAACAAAACACAAGACAAAAAAGCTATGAAAACAATGCAAATAAAGCCACACTCAACAAACAAGCTGACGTTGTTTGAATTGACATGCCAAATGGTTGCCATGGCTACCAAGACACCAACAGGCAAACCTAGCAAATAAGGATTGACAGAGGATGACAACTTGATGCAGAACAAACCAAACTGCACCTGCAAGGAGCACTGCGAAGTGACTCTTGTGCAACAGCTGAGCAGCGCGAGGCGAAAGCCCAGATGAGGTCCTTGTACGCATGAACAACTGAATCATAAGCTGAATCTCCTTGTAGACTTCTCACACCCTGAATAGGCTTGGGAAAACACTATAGACTTTTATTTTTTAGAACAAGTGCATGGTTTACATAAGCCTGTGTTGTCGAGGAAACAAGCATAATCAGAGCTTCATAGTTACCTGGTGGCCTGCATGGAAAGGAGTAAAACCCGGACTTCTTTTTTTCATTTCCACTCTCTTTATTATTTTAGGAGAGAAGTCAACCAAAGATGAACAGGGGGCCTGCGCCCTGCTTGCCACGCAGCTAGACGGCTTCCTTGGGGGGAATCCTGTTCAGCACCGACAGATCCAGGGCTATGAGTCACCTGAGTTCATGAAACTCTTCCCCAAGGGTATAAGCTACAAGGTGGAGCAACAGAGAGATTTGGAGTACAGGAACCATTTGGGGGACTGCATTGTGATCACAGCTCCAGTCTTCTCTTGCAGTTTTTATTTTGCTGTCACCAGAGACAACAAAAAAATGCCTGAAGCATTGTTGCTCAAACAGAGGAGCCTCTAGCCAAGGCTTTTCTCCCAGGAGCCAGTATTTGGCAATTCAGCACAGTTTCATACTAAATCTGTAACCCTAAACACTTACTGAAGGTTCTCATCTTGATGTTCTCTCACTGTTTTGCATTCTGTTTCCTCTGTCTGTCCCCCAGGAGGGAGGTGTGGAGACAGCTTTCCGCAAGGCCCTGTCCGCCACAGGCCCAGTTCAGCGTCTATATCAGATTAAGGGGAAGAAAAACATCCGTGCAAAAGAGGTGAAGATGAGCTGGGAGAGCTTCAACAAGGGAGACTGCTTCATCCTTGACCTGGGAGAGGTCAGTATGAGGAAGGCAGTGGCGAAAAGGAAATGAAGGTTGTGTTTTGACATCATGGTGCTGCAAACCGTGTGCATTTCAATATCGGCTTAGCTGGAAAAATGTCCTAGACAGGCCTTTTTATGTCCTAACCACCAGGCTGCTGGCTCAGCCATGCACTGGATTATGAAAGGATCAAGCAATTTCTAGCTGTCATAATTTGTTGTTCGTTCTGTGAACAAACTTCTCAGACTTCTCTTACAAGTGTGTTGGCCCTCACTATGCAAGTATGACTTGAGAATGCATTACGTGTTTCTGCTCTCCCGGGACCAGAACATCATTTCATGGATCGGCTCCCAAGCCAACATGTTTGAGAAACAGAAGGTGCGTGAGATCGCAACACTGATCCGGGACATCGAGAGAAATGGAAAGTCCCGCATCATGGACGTGAATGAAGGCGAGGAACTACCAGAGATGATAAAGGTGAAATTATGTCCCCGTTGAATCCTCGCTGAATTTGCATTAATGGATGTCCAGGAAATTCCCACTGTGAATTCCTTCTGGATTTTGAATTCTTGCTGAATGACCACTGCCTTATAACTGACTTCTGGGTAGAATGACAAGGAAACATCTGTTACCACTGAAGTTTATTTTGAGGTTTTCTGCCGTTCAACTTACAATTGAAGTGGAAATCTGTTCCAGTTGTTGACCTGTTGATGTTACCAATTACCAACAGTCAAGTGGACAATAAAAATAAGTGCCACTAAGGCGGCCCCCACATTCATAATCTATTTGGGTGGTTATTGCTATCAATGGGTTCAGCAAGCAAACAAAAGCAGAAATTTTTTATTTATTTTTTTAAACAATCTAGCCATGTAAATGCTGTTATAATAAACAGAAATCTGTTCAAAAAATTTGTTTGTAGCTTGAAGAGCCAATCTATTGGGTTCTAAATCTACTTAATTCTAGCCCAGATGTAAGTGATGTCTGTGATCATTTACCAACAGAATGTGGAGTATAAAAAAACTCATAACCCCGGTATTTGAGTTTGGAAAGTGACTCATGCAGTGGTTTCCTTCACAACGGTACTTCTATTCCAGAGAAATACCCAGCTGTATGAATAGCAAACATCTACACACGTCAAAGTTTTGTTGCCTGAATGTGGAAACAACAATAAAACAAATGTGGCTGAGCCTTCCAGAGGGCCTAACTAAACGAAACACCGACAAAGGAAGGTGCCCACTTGACATCCCCGATGAGATACTGCACCATCAATTTGCTATGTTTGGATCTGCAGTTCGCTAGCATTGGTATTAGGGAGATAGAAGACATTGCATTGTGGCTAGATAGGCTTGCTGTGGGTTGACTGTGGGGTTACCATGGTGTGTGCAGGCTACGATAAAGTAAGACGGATGCTTACGATGAAGGCTTGGGAGTAGGATCCCCTTTGAAGCACTAATCTTTTGTTAGCACTATGTGTTTGATATGAATCACTGTCACTAAGGCTCAACTTCTGCTCATCGTTTTAGAAAGGAGCAAGAAACACTCAAATTGTTACTGGCATTGTAGTAAATGCTAAAAAACAACAGTATTTGATGTAGGCATTTGCCCTTAGGCTACTCGTGGCATTTATAAAATCAACATTCATGCTTTGATTTTGTTTGCCTTGGCCCTTAACTGTTTGAGCGCTGTTCACAGGGATGAAGCAGTAATGTTTCATGCACATTTGTACACATATAAAGCATTTCTGTTAGGTCACTGCCCGCCTTGTGCATGACTGACAGGTCCTGGGCCCAGTCACAAACTTGAAGGAGAGCTCACCAGAGGAAGACACCCAAGCCGATGTCTCTAACACCGCATCCCTGTATAAGGTGACTCCTATCATATTTATATTTTCCTCTGTAAATACGTTGGACACCAAACTGTTTAGCTTTCTTTCTCCTCAGCTGCTGTGTCACACTAGTGATTCCTGTCCTACAGGTCTCTGATGCCACAGGGTCCATGAAGTTGACCAAGGTGTGTGACAAAAATCCCTTTGAGAAGAACCTGCTTGCGCGCGATGACTGCTTCATACTGGACAATGGGGCCAATGGCAAGATCTTTGTCTGGAAAGGTGAGCTAAGGGGACTGGGGGCAGATAGATAGGCAGTGGATGGAGGAAATATGTGCTTTAATAAGTTTATTAAAAGACAATAATATTTATCTCTCAAAATTTCCCTGGGCAGATTGTGCACAAGAACTGGGCCACATACATCTGAAATAAAACATTATTATTCAAAATTATTCAATTATTATTATTCAGTACTGTCATGCTACACTCCAGGGAAGGGATTGGTTTCTCAAAGAAAAAGCTAAACTGGTAACACAGGTAGTCAAATATGTTCATCAATCAATCCATCCATCCATCCATCCATCCATCCATCCATCCATTATGTTTAAGCATTTTTATTGGTCAGGGTCTCCTACCTCAAAGTCAGTGGGCACTACAACTAGGAAACTATACCCAGGATGGGACACCCATCTATTGCCAGGTAGCCACATATACACACACTATGGACAGGTTAAAGTGTCTTTGGACCCTGGGGGAAACCCATGCAGAAATGGGGAAAACATGCAAACTGTAGACAGACCAAGTGGAACTGGAACCCATGCTGAGAGGCAACAGTTCTACTCACTACATCAGTTTTTGCCCTTTGTTTGCATTTTTGCTATGATTACCCTTATAATCTGAGCAATCTGCCATTATGAATTGCCTCCTGGATGTAATTGATTTTAGGAAAGCAAGGACAGGTTGACAGCTGACATTTTATCTGACTCACAGGAAGTGGTGCAAATGAGAATGAGAAGAGGGAGGCTTTAAAAATAGCCGACAAGTTCATTGAGCAGATGAAGTACCCACCGATGAAGACTCAGGTGAGTCACTTTGGCTTTTTCACATCAAAGCTCAAACTGCTGGTACGGTGAAAACAACTCTCAACCATAACATTCCTACCAAAATTTATGCAAATGTCTGAAAATATAAGAAAACATGGAGATAATATGCATGAATTACATAGCGTGTGTAAATTATTGTTGGAGTGTAAATCTTTGTGGGGAACCTGGTATTGAATGGTTTGTGGAGCTGATATTTTTATTTTTACCTATAAATCAGTTTTAATTTTAATGTAGGGCTAAATTAATTTAGAAAATTACAGTATTTCTACCTACTCCTCCATATCCGTGTAGCCACGACTTTAACAGAACTTAATGTGTAAATAAAGTGTCTGAAGCTTTTCTTCATTTCTGTCAGACTACTAAATGTGCCTTTGAAACTACAAAGAGCACAAGTTTGAAACAGGCAAAAGGTGAGGAGCTGGTATGCGTTGATAACATCTTGTTATGGGATAAGTTAATGCTGCCATATGCAGCATTAATTAGTATTTATCAGACAGTCTGCACAAATTCCTCTGTGCAAAAAAAATATAACTATAGCAGAGGGATCTGGGGAGCTGAACCCGAATCAAAGAGCCCCTCCATATCAACTCAAGCAGGAGGGGTCCTTGGTTATTTCCAGATTTATTTTTCATAAATGAATGAAGTGGTCGCATTCATAGGTCCTAAAAGACTGCACTTCTCTGTGTGACTCACCTGTGTGTCTCCTACTGCAGGTAGAAATTCTTCCTCAAGGCAGAGAGACCATCATCTTCAAACAGTTTTTCAAGACCTGGAATTAAACATGGATCCCATTCTCTGGATTGTACTTAATCTCATGACAGTGCAGTACTAACTCAATTTGGAAATCACAGTCAAGCTGCAAACTATCTTATAGCGACCCCTAGTGCTCAAAAGTATAACAATAAACATTCTGTGCTGTGTTTCTTTGAATTACTTAGTACAAAATACTATTTGGGTGTCAATTTAAAGGAAAAGGATCTGCCACAATGTGAGACAGCATGAATGTTGTTCCTGCCCGGAGTTTCTTGTTCTCCATGTATTCATGTGTGGGTTCTTTCTGGGTGCTCCAGTTTCCCCCCACTGTCAAGAACATCCCTTTTTTAGGTTAAACTGCTGTGCTAAACTGCCCGCCGGGGTTGGAGATTGGGTGTGGAACTAACAAACCAACACCATAAAAATCCAAATTGTTCAAAAAAGTGAAAAAAGAAAAAACTAACTGGCCAGAAATGGCAAAGCTTGGAAGTCAGGCTTGAGGAAGGCCTAGGTAGTTGGGGACTGCAATGCCAAGAAGTCAGTCTTCAAAAATATTTCAGATCCAGACTCAACTTTTCCTACATTTTCATGCGTTCTAAAAAAATCAAAATGGATTGAACACCGTAATATTTAATCTGTACACAGGAATGTTAACGCTCTGTTAGAGTGGTCACTGGATTCTTGGTCATCTTTGACAGATGCTTAAATGCAGAGTCTTGGTGGCTCCACACTTTTTCTGTTTGGTAGCCATGGAGACCACTGGACTGCTGGGAACCTTTAGCGCTTTTCTACATCCTTTTCTATGCTCTGATGCAATCCCATCACTGAAATCTACAAAGAGTTCCTGGGTCCTTGTTTTTATCCTGTGATGTTCTATGAACTGAGCGATTGTGCAACAGCAGGTGTGCCGCTTCCTAAACGCCCAACCATTTGAATTCACCACAGATAGACTTGTGTCAAGCTCTAGCGACACGAGAACGACCAATGACCAAGGTGCAGCTGAGCTCAACTTCGAGTGTCGTGGTGAAGGGGCTGAATGCTTATTGCACGTGTATGAGAACTTTTACTGCTGAATAACCTTGGGAAGGGAAGGGTAGGGAAGCTAAATCATCAGCTTGCAGCTGAAGAATTTAAAGCTTAGTTTAGCACCGTCAGATATGTATTCAAGCAGCTCATTTTCAGCTCCTAAACTACGAGAACAGTCACGAATCAGCAAACGCTGGGTGACAACTCCACATTCTCATTGGCAATCCATCTTCTTGTATATAACTGTATGCATGTAAATTATAAAATGTAAAATAGAACGTTATTTAAAAACTTAAACAAAAGCTAACACTAACCTCACCCTAATGAAGGCTCACCAGCCAACATGGCCCATGTATAAAATGACAATGACAATAACGCGGTACTTTAGCAGGAAATCACGTTTCTAGTGAATATTTCCTCGTGTGCCCTATCTAAGAATTTAGTATTAGTAAATTTGCCCACATTTTACACCCCTGCCTATGTGTTCTCCTAAAGGGAGTGTGCTGGTCTGTTGAGTCCTAGAGGAGTGATTGCTGTTCGTCCTCCCTGTGTATTTAACAACCGCTGTCTCTTACTGTTCATATGTCACAGAAATGCTGGGAGCAGAGTGAGATCAGGGGGTGAGGCTCCTCACAGATAAGAACTGGATGAGCCTGTGGGGCAAAACCTGTGCAGTGCCTGCGGCGGTCAAAGAAAATCAAAGAAAACAACAGCTCTTAAAAAAGAAAAGAGTGACCAAATAGTAATTTTGATAATTTCATGAGCAAAAACATGCAGAGATGTGTTGAATAACATTTATAAAAGTTATTCAATTGTCATGCTAAAATCTATTCCAACTTCATGCCGTTATCATACTCTTATTCAGTTTTAATATAATTAGTATAAATTTACATTATTCCAGCGTTGCCGTGCAAAGATATTAAGGGGTCCATGGAATAAAATTGATTTTCAGAAGGGATTTCCATTCATTCTTATTTTTGTCTCTGACCCTCTTGTAAAATGGGGTACAAACCCAACATTTGAAGTCAGCAGGAGAAAAGTGTCAGACAGAAGAATAATGATAGCAGCCTGTTGGGTCACAGATTTGGGAACACTGGGGCCCTTTATTTCTTGAAGTTTGTAGGAGATGGAGAGGTGGAGAAGATATCACATCGGCTCAGGATGTTATTTTTGCACAAACAGTTCTAGACAGATTGTGTCTTCAGGACTCAGACTGCCACCAAGGCAGTGTAGATGCACCGTTTGTCCATCGTTCTTTGGGGGAAGCATAATTTTCACTTTATAAGCACAACCTGCGAACATGCCGACCTGGTGGACCCAGAAGTTTCTTCAAATTCCCGGTGTGCCATCCTTTTGGTCAAATCATAAGTCACAGTGCCGCACAACAGGGGAACTCTATACTCCAGCACGGCATGGTGGCCACCTTCTTACCTGTGGAAGAAACCAAAGCGTCTCTCATCCTTCATTCATCCCAGACCAAGTGAGGGATGCAATATCGTTCACCATCTTCTCTTGTATACCTAAATGTAAATATCTAACTTACGACTTTACATGTCTATGTGGCGATCAAAGGTTGTTTCGGTGTATAAAACAACCACACGCTCAACCATTTCGATTTTTATTGCTGTCTGCTGTTATCTAACATGAGATCATCCACAGGTAATCCTCCTGGCAATGGGGGGTAATTTATTTTATTACGGCTTGTATATTTTTTTAACAAAGTACACTGGTGTATTTAATTTCCTTTTAGAAAGGAAACTTTTTAGACTTTTGCGCTACAAAAGTAAAATCCATCAATCTTAATCTTAAAAGAAAGAATAATTTGTAAGCACTCTGATTTGATTCCCATTAAGAGTCTGTGTGCTTCATCAAACACGGGTTTGGTTGTTGCATGAAACATTTGATTAAACCTTCAGTTGTTACCTGTGCTGAGACCTTGAAGGAGACACAGAGCAGTCATCCAACTGACAGCAGCAGAACTATGGGGGTTTAATTTGCCACAGTGGAGGAAGTAACTGTCCCATCCAGCAAAGATAAGATTGTGAAACAGATTATACAACATTTACTGTCACCGAAGAATCCTGGCACCTTGCCCTCATCAGCTGGGCATCCAACAGGCCTTACCCAGCAGCACAGGAACACCAGTGTCGAAAGCATAGCTAGATTCCTCCTACTTTATTATCAACTGGCTGTAATTTCGTAGGCCAGAATACTGACCGGGTACTGACAGGCATGTGCCCCAGAACCCTTTATCTTTGGGGTCCTTTGTCCACCAGGGCCCCGGTACTCAGGGGCCCAGCCACCTAGGGCCTCGCAAGGAGCCTTTGTATTGTATAGATGGGCCAGCAAATTTCAGTGGGTGGGGCCGCTGTCACTAGAACAAAACATGGCTAGGCCCTATTCCTGGTTTGCCTATGGCCCCGGAACCATTCGCTCAATTATATCGAAGAAGCCTATATTATAGACTCCAGGTGGACCTGGGTAGGCAGCCGCCTTGCACCCTCAATAGCCAAAGACCAACAGTTTGTATTGGGGCCCAATCCCTTAAAAAAATAATTTTCTTTTTTTTTGCTTCTGTGCAATTTTGGAAGTTTGGTATCAATGCGAAAATGCAGGAGTTGGATGGGGGGGGGGTGTCTTGGCATTTGCTTGCCCAGAGGCCTTCTGATGGGTTAATCCCACCATGACAGAATAGGATTGTTTATAATAGATACAGCTGAGGAATCTTTGGGTCTCTCCGGTGATCGTTAAAACGTTCTACTCTGGTGCTGTACAAACTGTGCTGACTCAGAAAATCACCTCCTGGTTTGGGAATAGCTGCCCTTGTGACATCAAAGCACTGCAGAGAGTGATCCGGGCGGCGGAACACTGCACCAGATCTGATCTGCCATCCCTACAAGACATCTACACCAGGAGATGCAGGACCAGAGGAACTAGGATCATCGGTGACCTGTCTTATCCCAGCAACCATCTGTTTGACCTGCTGAAATCAGGCAAACGTTTCAGAAGTATTATGGCCGGAATAGAAAGGCTCAGGAGGAGCTTCTATCCACAGGCCATAAGACTTCTGAACCCAGAAATGAAATTACAATCCTTGCCGACCAGAGTCTACAATACTCATTGAACTCTGCCCTCATTGTCACTGTCACTGTCCCTACAATGTCACTTTAAGGTTTTGTTTGTTTGTTTGTTTGTTTGTTTGTTTGTTTTCTTAATGTTTGGTTGTTTGTTACTTGTGAAATGGAACCACAAACAGTCTCATGTTGAATCAGGGCACATTTCACTACATGGTATACTTGGTGACCATGTATGTGACAAATAAATTCTTTTCACTCTTTGACTCTTTGATTGCATGCAGCAGAAGCCATGGAGGAGTATGTGTATTGTGTGCTAATGACACTTGCCTACATTGGATCCTGGTGTGAATAATATGATAAATAATACAGCAGTTGTTTTAGTTGTTGCATTATTATTACAATGGCTTAGCTGTTGTTTATATGCATGTTTATCTGTGTGGCTTGAGTAACTGCTGTATATTTTGTGCTGGTGATTCAGGATGAGTGGGCGCAAAAGGAGGACCACATCATTGTTTTCAAGCTTCAGCTTTTTACCACAGCAACAGAGTTGTTCCCGGCTCTTTTATCCTCTGAACGCAAAGATTTTGATGCTCAAATGAACTCCAGGTTTGTATCCTCATGGTCATTATGTGGTCATCACTTGTGTGTGAATATTTTGTGCATATGCAGGCCTGCAATGAATGTAAAGATACAAAAAGATTTTTAACCTGAGAAAGCTGTTTGAAATGATAACTTTTACATTCAATTTTACGTGCAGGTCAGACTTGAACACTTTAGTAAGAAATGTTAACTGAACATTGCAAGTAAAAAGTGAAGTTCATCCAGAAATCACTGTATGGCCAAGAGGAGGTAATGGTATTTAAAAAGGTGAACAACAAGGGACATTTTTAAAGTTTAAGTTATTAATTTAATACCAAGGTTTTAAGTAAAATTAGTATTTACTTTACTGCAGTTGGGTGAGACCATCAGAGTTTCATTTAACAATGTGGCAGAGAGATAGAAAAAGGAAGAATAGAGGAAGGTCAGCTGGGTTTTCTTGCACTGCAGCCATTTTGCCAACCTTAAATGGTCATTTAGTACTTTGTTCTGATCGAGGTGGCAGGTGGAACTGCTCAGCACTGTGGTGGACATTGATGCACTGTAGCCTAGCACAGCTGAAATTGTTCAGTGGTACGGATTCCCATGAGTTATTGGTCTGTATTCCAAACAAAAGGTTTTGTGCTGCTGCTACTGCTTGTTAATTCTACTAAACAGAGGTCTTCACGCTTGGCATAAAGCAACCAAGACTTTCATTCATGTTTAAATATTCTTACACAGACCGTCTTACAGAGTTGGGACAATTTAAATCTTTATACACCTGAAACTAGTTGCTATTTTGTCACACCTTACTTCTTCGAGGTTTAAATCTTAAACTTTGTGCAGGCTTCTGTCTCTGTGTCACAGCAAATCTGATAAGCAAAGTCCTCACCAGAATCTGCTGAAGGCTTTTGATACCTTGATTTAGTGCAACTAAATTCAGTATAAATTGTTTTTCTGTTTATTTCTACTTTTAATCCTTCCTGGGCCATTTAATAAATTAGTTGTTTTGTTTGAAATGTTTTTTAACTTCCGTTTAATGAGGAAATGGCTGTCAATTTCTGTTGGAAGTGATGTAGTGGAGATAGTTGTTAAATTTGCAGAAATCCTTGCATCAAATGACTTTGTGTCACTGTAACTTCAGTTGCCTTTATTCATTTAGCGCACATTTTTCTCTGATGCAGTGAACAACCAAGACTGAAAAATGTGCATCGACATCCAACATCATGAACAGAATTACTGAAGCATAGTTTGTTGGTCTGACACCAGTGTGTTGCTGGTTCTCATGTCTCCAGTAGCTGCCTGTAGAAGTGACATTCAGATAGCAAATACAGTACATAGACAGTTATAGCAGACAGTGTTGGACTCATTTATGAAACTGTCAGGAGATCAGAGGGATTCAGCAGCCTGAGGAACAGAGGGAATTGATTCCACCAGACTCGAGGTCACCATCAAGAACTGAAAAACAATTGATTTTGGACCATGAAGCATTCAGAGGTGGAAGACAGCAGCATGTCTGCCTGAGTGTTGGGAATGAGTACATCCTAGATGTAATGGCGTTTTAACTCTGACTTTCTTGTGGGTCATAAAAACACTTTGGTTTTCATGTACAGACCATCTGAGTAATTTCAGTTATCAATATTACAATTTATATAATAAGGGTGGTATTTTGTAATCTAAGATAATCTATTATTAAATAAAAGCAATTTTGTTTGATTAGCCATATTTTCTGAAAATGTTAGAAGTCTTACAAATTTCTGCCAGGGGTCTGTAAACTTATGAGCAGAATTGTATCTGTGAGGACCTTCTGACTTTGACCAAAAAATGAGCTTAGTTTAATTTTATTTCAATGTACAACTCCACTTTCATTATTCCAGACTGATACCTGTGGGGCTGCTGGTGCTTTATGGCTTCAAATGCAGTCGCCTTTTCACCTAGACTTTATAATCCATTGTTAAAGGCACAGGTGTCCTCACCCTACCTGAGCTGCGTGAAGGCTGCTGGGAAATATCATATGCTGTGACTTCCTCACGTAGAGTCCAAGGGTCTGGATGATATGTAAGCTCAAATGGTTTGCCAGTGGAGGCTCAGCTTCCATTCCTTTCAGACCTTCATGACGGCTCACTGGCCTCCCTCCCCTGGGTAACACGGGGTGAGAGCAGCTTTCCTTTGCTTTCTTTGCATAAAAATGTATGCACTCATAATGTTTGTTTATTTATGATGACAAATTTTTGCCTTATCTAAAATAGCAAAACCAAAAATTTAATCATTTCAGGATTTTTAATATATTTTATTATACTGGGATATAGCTGCAAACCCATTCTGTGGTCCTTGAGGGCTGCAGGGTATCCTGGCTTTTGCTCCAACTCATCGCTTAATTCTGAAGTAAGTAGAGATTTTATTAAATGAATCCACTCAGAAATAAAAAAAGAACCATTTTCCTTTTTCAGTTGTGTTAAAGCACTAAATTTGACAAAACTATTATATGACCATTTCTGTAAATGAAGTATGTGCCTTTTTTAGAAGCTTGTAATGGGAAAAACTAAATAAAAAATCTTTGCGCTTGTTAGTCCTTTGGTAGGAGTGCTATGTCATTTGCTATGTCATTTAAGGGATAATAATGATAATGTCATGTTTTTATGAAGTACTATTTATATTGCTTAACATGACAAAATGGAAGGACATTTTACTTTTTTGTTTTGCCATTTGAGCAGTAATTCCATGATTAATGTTAAGTTAGCACAGCCGAAACTCTAAAACTAGTTCTGAACTTGGCAGGTTAAACAAGATCTGATATGAAAAACAGTGCTGTTCACTCCTGCTTAGAGTCCACAGGGGATTATATAATTTTTTACTTAATTACTGTAATGTTTTTTATTATTGTATAAATATAAAAAAAGTTAAACTTTTGTGAACATATCTAGAAGTATACAGAAATACTTTAAACATATAATTTCTATGTAGCCTACCAATGGATAGGTTTAGCTAAGTTGAAGAAGTAAAAGCCAGCCCGCTGATCTCTGGCCTTCTGATCTCTTCTAAAATATAGAACTAAAACTCAAATACCCACAAATTTGCCTTTAAAAAGGGCTGAGGAATCCAGAAATGTGGTTTTAGGTGAAGCCATGAGCCACTGGTCGCAGCAGCAGAGCCACAGTCAGTTACTGATGCTGTCATTGTCACAATGTTTTGCTATACGTACAGATCATTCGAAAAGATGGATCATATTTCACTCATTTTCTCTTTTCTCCTTTTTATAATATAATGGATTTCTAAACATAACTTTACAAAAATAGGAGAGTAGCTGTGGAATGGTGTATGAAAAGCTGTGTGACACCTTAGACAGCTTACAGCAATAGTTATATGATTTATTAATGATTTAGTGTTTTTTACTTTTGGTTATGTCAATTTATACATTAATTAATTTTTAGGTATTTTACAAGTACTTTGCACAATTGCAAAGGTAGTAGAATGAAAACAACTTTTTCTATCCCCTCACCTGAGTTTCCTTGGTACCTCATCATGTATTTATTGTGTTCTCAGCAGATATTGAATAAGCCGAGGTGCAACTTAACCGAAAATGAAGAGTATTTTGAAAGACAAGAACGTCAGTGAGTGAAATCATTTTCATTTACACCCCAAAAACTTCATTCCCTGGTAGTGGTTGAATAACAAGTATCATACATTGCCAATCTGCTCCTAAGGTGAATTCTTATTAAAAAGATGTCTGAATTGCAATTAAATTAAACAGAAAATATAAAGCGATACAAAGTTAGTGTTTTCACCAAACATGCTGCATTCCTCCTTTTCCTGTGCTCATGCACCTTGCAGTTTTTATTTTTTTATTTTTTGCTTTATTTTGCACTGAGCTAAAAGCTGTAAGGATCCAGTGCTTCTGCTTCACTCTCTGTGGAGTTTGCATGCTCAAGGTTTCCTCCAGGTGCTCTGATTTCCTTACACAAGCAAAGGTGCGTGTTTCAAGTAAATTGGTTGCTCTAAATTTACCATGTTGTGTGTGTGTGTGTGTGAGTTGTGAGTACCCTACAGTGGGCTGCCCTCCTGTCCAGGGTCTACCATCTGTAGCCTCGTACCTTTGCTTCCCGGGCAGGCTGTGGACCACCTCCATGCATTGGTGTGGTAGGGTAGCACAATAGCGACTAGGATCATTGGTGACCTGTCTCACCCCAGCAATCATCTGTTCAACCTGCTGAAATCAGGCAAACGATTCGGGAGCATTATGGCAAAAATGGAGAGGCTCAGGAGGAGCGTCTATCCACAGACCATAAGGCTCTTGAACCTCCACTATCCTCAAAACCACGCACAGTGTCCTGTCGATTCAGTTTGCATTTCACTGTATGGCAGACCTGGTTACCATGTATGTGACAAATAAATCTCTTTGAATCTTTGAATAACCACCTGCCTGGTTTTCATGGTAAGGAAAAATATACAGAAGTGATGCACCATTGCCTTTTTCCACATGGGTCCATGGAAGTCGAGCATGCAAACTCCACAATCTCAACACCTAAATACTGCTAGTAATAACTGGAAATTGCCATTGCTTCAGAGCTGGAACCTGTACATCCTGCTTTATTCTAAAGCACTGCTTTCGCATGTGCTTTACAAATAGTACTGTTGTCATAACACAGCCTGAAGAATCAATAATTTAATTCCTGTAATAATTCCTCATGCTAGTAATCCCTCCCTGTTGAGTTCCTGAAGCCTCATTTGTGAAAAATAAATAGCAAATCACACAAAGTCAATCAGAGTAATATTACCTTTTCCAGACAATTTTACAAATTTTAACGCTGTAACTTTTATACTAGTAGGTTATGATTTCCTTTGCCTTTATATCTTTTTCCACTTTATAAGGCTTTTGTTGGTGCAAGAAGTGGTGGTTTACTTTACAGTAAAAAGTTATGAGATTTCTGAGAGATGGTTGTGAGCAGCACACACCTATGAGACAGCTGGGTGGTTGAAGACAACAAGGCTCATATACTTAGCGAAAAAAATTCTCACAGCAGGTAACAGCTCCTTACATGAATATTGGGCCATCGGTGTCAATTCTCCAAATGTGAGTGTTTGTTATTTGAGGAAAGCATGTAAAATGAAATAAATAATCTCATTCCATGTGATACGTTAAATACTGTATTCTTGTACTTTATCAGATGTTAGCATGCGTACAGTTTTAGTGTCCAGGTGTCTCAGAGTCCATGTGTGTGCTTGTGGCTGTAGAGTTCAACACCCTCAAGGTGAACTTTGAGGCTACCTCACAGAGTGCCACCATCGGCGCTGTGCGGTGGACCCTTCCGGATCAGGACCTCCAGCCTCACAGCTCTGCCCCCACCCCCGCCAAGAGCATCTCTACCACAAAACCCCAGGTGGGCATGCACTTTCAGCAGCAGACTGAGGTGATACAGTGTTGGAACCTCTGTGGAAAATATATCATGGAGAAATATGTTTAATTCTGTTTAGCCTACAAAATAAGGTAATTTCTTGAATGGTCACACTGCTGAGCCATTGAGTCTGAGGTCTTCATTGTTGTTTTCGATCTCTGCTCTAACACAGGGACTGAAGGATCTGCGCAACCTGCAGGAATGCGTGAGGTTCATCAGCCAGTGGAAGGAACAAGTGGACCAGGTGTGCAAGGTAAGAAGGAACCAGGGACCAAAATTGGAGGAAAGACCTGGAAATGGAGGGGGAGGTGGAGCTATTTTGACACTAGGGGGCATGATGGCCAAGAACATTCTCCATTGTGCCTCTTACTGTTACAGCCCTGTTCTGCTGCCTTTACTTCCAGTTGCAAACTTTATATTTAAATCCTCCTGTGTCCAGCTCTCCTGTCATCCTAAAAATCTGTGGAGTACATGGATTTTTTTCTGAATAGATGATCCTATTTAATTAGAATAAAATTTTAAGGACCTCACTTTTAGTGTCAACCCCACAGCAGTGTTGCCAAGCTCGTAAGGGTGTGCTTTCAGCTGATCCGCACCCAAAAGTGATGAAAATGCCAGAATGCATCCACCAGGCTGGACCAAAAAAACCAGAGAGCTTCCTTAACAGCCAGGATGTTTCATACCAACAGCGCTGTAAAAACTACAGTAAAAATTACCCAGCTCTGGATAAATAATTTTATGTGTTTTGGAGGAAAGTGCCTTATCTTCTTCTTCTTTCGGCCGCTCCCGTTAGGGGTCGCCACAGCAGATCAATTGTTTCCACTTCTTCCTGTCCTCTGCATCTTTCTGCGTCGCACCCACCACTTGCATGTCCTCCTTCGCCACATCCATAAATCTCCTCTTAGGCCTTCCTCTCATCCTCTTGCCTGGCAGCTCCATCCCTAGCATCCTTCTCCCGATATATCCAGAATCTCTCCTCTGCACATGTCCAAACCAACGCAATCTCGCCTCTCTGACTTTATCTCCAAACCGTCTAACCTGTGCTGCCCCTCTAGTATACTCATTTCTAATCCTGTCCATCCTCGTCACACCCAATGCAAATCTTAACATCTTTAACTCTGCCACCTCCAGCTCTGCCTCCTGTCTTTTGCTCAGTGCCACCGTCTCCAACCCATAAAGCATAGCTGGTCTCACTACCATCTTATAGACCTTCCCTTTCACTCTTGCTGGTACCCTTCTGTCACAGATCACTCCTGACACTCTTCTCCACCCACTCCACCCTGCCTGCATTCTCTTCTTCACCTCTCTTCCACACTCCCCATTACTCTGGACTGTTGATCCCAAGTATTTAAATTCATCCACCTTCGCCAACTCTATTCCCTGCATCCTCACCATTCCTCTGTCCTCCCTCTCATTTATGCACATGTATTCTGTCTTAGTCCTACTGACCTTCATTCCTCTTCTCTCTAGAGCATATCTCCACCTCTCCAGGGTCTCCTCAACCTGCTCCCTATTCTCACTACAGATCACAATGTCATCCGCAAACATCATAGTCCACGGTGACTCTTGTCTGATCTCATCTGTCAACCTGTCCATTACCGTTGCAAACAAGAAAGGACTCCAAGCTGATCCTTGATGTAATCCCACCGCCACCTTGAAAGCATCCGTCACTCCTACCGCAGACCTCACCACTGTCACACTGTCCTTGTACATACAACACCCTCAGAGCAAACATCGCACCTGTAGTACTCCTTCTCGGCATGAAGCCATACTGCTGCTCACTAATCGTCACCTCCCTTCTTAACCTAGCTTCCACTACTCTTTCCCATAACTTCATGCTGTGGCTGATCAGTTTTATTCCTCTGTAGTTACTACAGCTCTGCACATCACCCTTATTCTTAAAAATTGGTACCAGTACACTTCTTCTCCACTCGTCAGGCATCGTCTCAAGGAAAGTGCCTCATAAGAAGTAAAAAATAATAATTTGCTCTCAAATTCTTCACACTTAGCAGAAAATTGTTTGTGGTTTTGACTAAAGCAAGCACACAGATACCCAATGAAAGACATTAACTTGACTGTCAGCAGCCATAAACATTTATAGAGAGCTTTTCACAAGAACTGTAAAACAAGCCCAGAAGAAAGTGACTAAGCAACACATTCATTGGCCAGTGCCTCTTCATACATTCAATGGGCTTCCGGAAATGCAGATTTGTAAAATGTAAGTCACAGGTTTAGAGGGTGGTTGATGGGTTTGCGTGCCTAATAGTGCAATTGTGTCCTGGCAGGTGCCCCACATCCTTATGACCCTGCCAGTCTGAAGATACAGCTTATCACTGAATTTACAACCAGATCCCTTCTGATTCACTGCTGGCACAGAAGGAAGCAGAGAGTTCAGCATAGTCAGAGGGTTTAGGTCCTAAGTATATGCATGGGAGTTGGCTGGCATATGGGTCAGGGGTGTGGGAAGGCAGAGGGTGAGGGTGGATGTCATCAGAGAGCTGTCCTGTTTTCAATAGGATATTCGCTGTGTTTCAGCATGGCGGTGGAGCAGCACAGGGCGCCAGCAAGGAGGTGAAAGCAGATCCCTCCACTGAGCGTAGCCTAGCGCAGTGCCAACAACTGATCCTGGAATGGGCAGAGGAGCTGAAGCGTGTGGACATGGTGGGTGACCCATAGTGATGACATGATAGGTGAGCTGCAGAGGGAGCACACGGTGGGGGTACCAGAATATTCCACTGTTACGGCCCAGCCTAGGGTTGGAACGTAACACAAGGAATGAGGAGAGAAAGAATCCCAAATCTTTTTTTTGTATTTTATTGTTATTATTAGTGCAACTCAGTAACCCATCCCTTTCTCCAGGGGTGAGCAAAGCCAACAAAACAAGCAAAAAAAATCCCTCTCCTTTTGGTGTTAACTAAATTACTGTCAGAAACTCAAACAAAGGTACACCATTCTACCCTGGCTCCCTTACCACAGCAACAACCAGGAGAAAGCTGTTCAAAGAAAATGGCCTCACCCCTTTCTGGCAGTTGCTTAGTATTCACAAATATTTACAAAGATTCACCATCACTTACACTATTGCTCACTGAATGCAGCAACAACAAAGATAGACAATCCCCCAACTATCACTAAGGAAAACACAACTCCTTCTGACAGCAGGCCTCCACCTCCTCCCTTCTTCTTGTTCAGGTGTCCTCATTCCTTAAATGCCTTCTTCACAATTGGCTGTCCAGTGGCATTCTGCTTCCAATTTAGCTCCTGTCAATGGGAGACAGAAAGTGTGCGTGTGCACACACACACACACACACACACACACACACACACACACACACACACACACAGGCTTTGCACTTCTCATGGTTGGCAAGCCAGACCCCTGACCGTACTGATCCCTCCTACAGCTGTTTTCACTGAACCCCTATGATGATGAGGAGGGTGAACAGGAGCATCAGGAGAAGGAGCAAAATGCCAAAGGGACTGTGCAACAAACAATCATGGAATGGGCCAAAGAGCTGCAGACTGTGTCAGAGGTCAGAGGTCACGGTGTATTTTGTGTGTCGCAAGGGTTTCTTTGTATAGATTTTGCAATTGAACACATGTCTGCAACCACTGCCTGTGCAGCACTACGGTGTCCCAAGGGAGGAGTTTGCCAAGATGCTCCATCATTTGGAGGTGAGGAAGAGGAGGCTGGTCAACTTACTTCCCTTCCTGGAATTCATCACCTGGTGTCTTCTCAAGGAAAACAGCAAGGTAAGACATACGGCCCTTCCACCTCTTTTAGTCATATTTTTGCATCTTTGTTAATGCTACCTTTGTATATTTATTTGATTTATTTGTGTAGTATTTAGGTCTTTCCAAGGCAGTTTACTCAATAAGCCATACTGTATGTCTACCTGGATCTCACACACACACACACACACACACACACACACACACACACACACACACACACACACACAAACACAACAATAAACTTTGACTGGAGTCTTTCTTGCAGCACGCAGTGAAAATGGAACTTTGAAACTGAAGATGAGTAACTGATATGAATTCAGCATGATCAAGGGGCAGCTGATATAGTCAGAGAACCATGTCCCTCAGATGTCCCACACTGTGGACTCTAAGCAGGAGTTTATGTGTAACTGGGAATTCTTCAGAATCAGAAAACTTTATAATAGGATTGTTTCAGATTAAATGCACTGCTGCATGCAAAATTAATATTTATTTGTTTAGGAAGAGAACTACACTGTATGGCTAAAAATATGTAGACACCTGAGCATCACCCCATATTCCCTTGTTAAACCTCCTATTCCAAACCCACGGGCACTGATGTGGAGTTGTTGCCCCTTTGCTGCTATAGCAGCCCCCATTCTTCTGGTACATTTCACTACATGGTATACTTGGTAACCATGTATGTGACAAATAAATTCTTTTGTTGTTTGTTGTTTGTTCTGGGAAGGCTTTTCACCAGATTTTGGGAATTTGTGCCAATTCAGCCACAAGGAAATCAGTGAGGTTGGGTGAAAAGGCCTGGCTCATATATGGTGTTCAGTGGAGTTGAGGTCAGGGCTCTGTCCAGGCCATTCAAGTTCTTCTACACCAACCTGGGTAAACCATGTGTTTATGGAGCTCACTTCATACATGGGGGGGTTGCAGTCATGTTGGAGCGGGAAAGGAGCTTCTTGCCCAAACTGTGGCCACAAAGCTGGAAGCACACAGCTGTCTAGAACGTGTTTGTAAGCTGCGTGCAGCTGGCATAGTTCAGTTCAGTCATTAGAAGGGGGGGCCACATACTTTTGGCCTTATAGTGCATCTCGATCTGATATGAGATGCAGTATTAAGCAGTCTAAAACTTGTACTTCAGGAATCACTTTTTTACGTTTTCATGTGACATTTGCAAACTTCTTAAGTTAAATGGGTGAGATTCCCAAGAAGTTTCAAAAATTAGACATGAGATTCAGATATGTGCATTGATATAGAGTACTGTGGAAAAGTTCTAGGCAGGTGTGAAAAAATGCTGTAAAGTAAGAATGCTTTCACAAAAATGGAAGTGTTAATAGTTTATTTTTATCAATTAGCAATGTAAAGTGAATGAACAGAAGAGAAATCTAAATCAAATCAATATTTGGTGTGACCACCTTTTGCCTTCAAACCAGCATCAATTCTTATTGGTACACTTGCACAAAGTCAGGGATTTTGTAGGATTATAGTCAGGTGTATGATTTACCAAGTATAGCAAATAGGTGCTAATGATCATCATTTTCATATGTAAGTTGAAGCACAGTTATTAACTGAAACAGAAACAGCTGTGTAGGAGGAACACCCAAACTTTGCTACCAAGGTGAGGTTGTGGAAGACAGTTTCATGTCACAGGTCATACACCATGGCGAGACTGAGCACAGCAACAAGACACAAGGTAGTTGTGTCACTCCCAGGCAAAGGTTTCGAAGAAAACTTTTGCACAGTACTGTATGTTGTGGAGGGAGGTTCAAACTTATTTTAAACTCAAGTTCATTCATGACTAACTGGTGTGCTTTACCAGGACATATTTTTGAGAAGTTGTGTGATATCCAAGCAACTATACACCTACATAGATATGGAAAACATATCTTATTTAAAGGCTGATAAGGACAAAGAGGGAGGAATATATGAAATCATAAAGCTATTCTAAGATAAGGGTATTCATATCATCAAAAGCAAAATATTACTAGCGTCTTCATTTTTATTTTGCTATTTACTGACCATGTGTTCCTCTATTCTGTGCCATTTTTTTATGTAATTAACCCCCCCCCCCCCGCCAAAGACCTCTGTTCCCCAGATCTGGCTTCCAGCAAAGCAGCGCACCTGGAAGGCAGGTTGGTTCTGTTTCATTTATGATGTCAGCTTCAATTTGACCCCCCCCCCCCCAGTAAACATCTTTTCAGTTTTTTGCTGTATGAGTGACAGTTTATCACCTATGTATGCCTCCAGCATAGAAAAGGGGTTTTTAAAGCAAGAAAAACTTGTACTGCATTCTGTTCCTTCTTCTTAACAGGAACTCCAAAATACATTCCAAAATCAGGTATTTTTTATTTATTTATTGCATAAATTTTAACAAGACTCTAAACCACTGCAGTCTCAAAAATGGATGGATCGATAAATTGTAAATATAAAATATTGTAATGTTTGAAACTTCTTTTTTCACACTGTTTTTGATTTTTATTGCAGTCTGGAGCTGGATCTGTTGCGCATCAGGTAATTTTGTCCCCCAGCTGAGTGTACATCTCAAGTCAAACTACAGATGGTCCCCCACTTACAATGGGATTATGTTCCAATAAACCCATTATAAGTTGAAAATGCATTTAATACACCTAACCCACTGTCGTGCCTGAGGCCACTTCAGCAAAGGAATGTAGGTGGTGTTTCCACCCCAGACTGGGAGATGCAGATTGCTACTGCTGCTCAGCATCGAGAGAGAGTATCATACCACATATCGCTTGGCTGGGAAAAACTCAAAATTCAAAATTCCAAGTACAGTTTCTACTGAATGCGCAATGCTATCGCACCATCATAAAGTTGAAAAATCAGAAGTTGGACCATTGTAATGCGGGGACCATCTGTGTTGTTTAAGGATTCTGCTTAAAAGCAATGGACATGCCAGATCCCAAAATTGATCAAATAAACCATCATATGCATTGCAGTTGTAGGCCTACATACCAAAGTGCTCATTTTTCATTATTTTAAAACCATTTGAATCAGAGGCTTTTACAGTCAATAATTGTGAATTTCTCCAGCATTTATGTTTAGATGTATTCTTAGCAGATACTTTGTGCAAACTGATGTACAATGTACAGTAAATAAAAATGAGTCAACAACAAAAAGTATTAGACATAAAATTAAGACAAGCTTGTTTATCTGACACCACTTTTTTGCTGCTACACATCACTCAAATAGCTATCTTTAGAAGTTGTGTTTAAATTGCAAAAAAAATGGATTTGGATGGCAGATGGTGTTAGACTCTTATGCTGTTATATATCAGGAGTGAAATGAGATTGAAAGCAATGTGTTGTGAGAAGCTTCCTCAGTGCTTGAAGGGATTCAGTAGCTTTGCGAAACCAAGGAAAGGCATTCTACAACAGGGCAGGCAAAACTGAAAACCAACAAGCTTTTGTGAGTGAGACCACAAAGTAGCAGATGGGGAGGAGCAATAGGCCTACATACCAAAGGTGTAGGAAGTGCTCAGGTCCTGTAGATTTCAAAGCGCAGAATGTCTTGTAGGCTGAAACCAGTGTGCTGAATTGGATGCAAGCCGCACCTAAAAGCAAATGGAAAGAGATGAGGAGAGGGGAATCATGGGATCGCTTTGGCAGGCCAAACAAAAGTTGTGCATTCTTGGGTAGTTACCCCAAGCTTCATGGCAGAGACTGGAAGGCCAGGCAGAAGGAATGTGCAGTAGATCAGACAGGCTATCACCAAGACCTGGACCAGTAAGGAGGTTGCAGAGGTGTCTGAATCCAATAGAATTTCACTATGGTAGCTGGAAATGTGTTTCTTGGACAAAGGTTCATACCTTTCCTTACCACAGTTTCATACCTTGAATTTGCCCTCAAGGCCCTTCCCTCTCACCATCTTTCCTGCAGCCGAGGTGACCCTGGACCCCATGACTAACCACCCCTGGCTACTGTTGTCAGAGGACCACAAGCAGGTGCAGGAGGGCTTGTCAGAGAATGAGGTTCCCTTCAGCAAGCAGCGCTTTGACAGCTGGCCATGTGTCCTGGGCTGGGAGGGATTTTCCAGGGGCCGCCACTACTGGGAAGTCACCTTAGCTAACAAAGGTTACTGGAGGCTGGGTGTGACCACAGCCTCTTCAAAGCGACATGGCCGCTTTACAATGATGCCGGCGACTGGCTACTGGACGCTATGGCGCAGTACGCGCCAGTTCTATGCCTGCACCCAACCAGAGACGGCCCTGCCTGTGGATCTGGTGCCCTGCAAGGTGGGTGTCTACCTAGACTACGAAGAGGGCCAGATTTCCTTTTACAACATCGAGACCAAGTCGCACATCTTCACCTTCTCTGACACCTTCCGCGAGACCCTCTACCCACTGTTTGCTCCGCTGGACGGGCGCACTCTCATCACCGTGTCCAGCCCAAAGTCTGATGACAAGCTGTAATGAAACCAAGTTCTTGACCTTCCTCAGTATAGCAACTTCACTGCTCAGCCGCTGGCAGCATTCAAAAATGGCCGAAAACCACCACGATCCCAATGTATCTTTGGAGCACACAGGACCAGCATGTTTGCTTATTAGGGATGCTGTTTTTGCTATGGATTACAACAACCTAGCTTTTTTCATCACCGTTAAAACACTTTTTTGTATGCTGTTGTAGCACCCTTTATGCTTGCTGCCATCGTAGCTCAAGCTTTTGAAGGCTGAATGCGAAACCTGGCATGCAAGGCATGAAGTTCCAAAGTGGTGCTGCTGCTCCTGGATTGAAACCGAACCCTTCTGAGATTCAAATGGGTCTTCATCTCAGAGCAAAACCTGTGAGCCTTTCACGCTTTATTTTCAAGCTTAGGATGTTGATCAGATGTTTCTAATTTTCTCAGCTTTAATTAATGCAAGCAAAGCCAACAACACTGAAGCACATGAACATTAATTCTCTATGGGCAATACTGAGCAGTGGAAGTAATCGAAGGTGTGTGTATATACAGTACGCGTGCATGTGTTTGTGTGTGTGTGATATTGTCCTATTTAATTCTTACAAGATAATGTGGATGTTACTTTCACAGATGAAGTTTGCATTACTGTCATGTTTTTGAAGAGTAGTGATAATCACCTCCGAGTCACAAGATATACTTGAGCTTAAAACTGTAACTGACTCGAAAAAAGCTCTCACCATGTATTACAACCAAACAGTCCACAATGTGCAATGGGTGGGAATCAACTGACTAAAAACTCCATTCTTGTAACCAACCTGTTCTTCGTGAAGCTATTAACTGCATAACTATGCCATAGAAAATATTTATACAAAATTGAAGCTGAAATTAAAGTTCTGGAGCATTTAGCATGCAGCTTAATACAATGGCACCTAAAGTTACAAGCACGATAGGCAATAGAAGTAACTTGTTCATTTATAACCCCTAAGTCACATTTGCCTGTGAGTTCTGTGATGCAGACATCCCTGAACATATTTGCGGGTTAAGTTCTGCAACAACTTTAGATATAACTGCAAAAATAAAATATTTGTATAACATTTTTTATTTTAATGTTTGTATTAATTAATAATTACAGTAATTAATTTAGAGCAGAACTTCTTTAAAAATAGCTTGCCTTTTGTTTAATGAAAATTGTTTAGAGTCATACCAGAATCATGTGCAATGTTCCTTTTCTTATTACTGGTCACCAACACTCAGAAACCCCAGACAAGCTGTAAATACCGTGGAAAAGAGCAGTTTTGTTTCGCTTTGTTTGGTACTCTTCCCTGCCACCTCTCAGCTTGGTGGGCAAAACTGCACAGGTTCCACTATACAAATTTTTAAAAATTCACAGCTGAAATAAATGCTTTTAAAGACAAATAACCCACAACTACAGCAGAAATGCACCTCTGATTCTATTTAAATATTCTGTAAAAAAAATATAAAAAAATAAATAAATAAACCAATTTTAAAAAGATTTCTTTCCTGAAGCTTTCCATACTTTTTACTTTTTTTTAAATTGTTACTTTTCTAAGTGGGGTGGGCACACAAACTTATCAAGTATTAGTTTTGAGGCCTCACCTATGTTCTCACAGAAGTTTCTTGACTGTTGACAACATTAAGTATTTTTCAGATGTGTGAGTAAGGAGTTATATTTACTCGGTTATGTGGCAGGTGTCAAATACATATTTGTAAATTTTGTACATTTCTGGAGAAACATCACTCTGTCATAAACAGTTTTGACATAGATACTTCTGTCACTTAAATACATTCATAAACTAAAACATACTTTTATCCCATTACATTTCTGTCACTCTTGTTAATTTAGACCTTTTCGCTTTTAATCCTTATACTTCCTTTAAAACCTGTCAAGTCACAAAGAGCCACTGGAGAGTTCAGGGACAAATCCACGTCCTCAAGTTCTGCCCATCTTTATAAAAAAAAAGAACAGCTGTGTTATTTCCCACTTAGCTGACATGTTAATCCAAATCAGTGTATCTGTTTGCTTGTTTACCTGTTTATACAGCAGGAGTTTTATATTGGATACAACGCTAGCAGGATTTCATCTAACAACCATTAGGTTGCTAGACATCATCCCTAACAGCTAACAAACTTTTGCATTTTATGTAACCAACACTGTTTAAGAGCAGCCTGTTAAAACCGTGACAGGTTAACATTTTTCTATGCAATGAGATCATTACAGTTTAATCAAAGTTGTACGTTGTCCATTAAGAACTGTGCTAAATTCCGTGCTTTTTTCCTGGACAGCATACTTTAGTCACTGGGAGAGGAAGTGAACTCTGAGGGAAAAGCGGAGTTAAATGCTTTTTGCAAGCACTCCATCCATTGTTAATTTAACCCTGTGCAGGGTTGTGGCAGTCTGGAGTCTGTATCAGAATCAGGGTGTTAGGCTATGAACCTACCACTGGGTGGGACACCAGTCACACACACACACACACACACACACACACACACACACACACACACACACACACACACACACACACACACACACTGGCCAATTTAGTGGGTGGCCGATTAAGATGAAACATCTTTGGCCTGCGGGAGGAAACCAGACCACCTGGAGGAAACTTGCATAAACACAGGCAAAACATGCAGTTTCCACATGAATTCAGTCTACACCCACCCAGGCCAGGTCCCATGAGACAGCAGTGCCATTCGCACAGCTATCTTTCCATTAGGAAAAGGGTTTAAAGTTTAGATCTTGTTTCTGAAATTTTATTCAATTAGAAACACCTATTTTTGCATACAAACCATCAAACAAGGACTCATTTTAATTAGTGTTGATCTTTTAGAACCAAGCTATCCAAAGAGAACCTTTGTAGAAAACTGGTTTTGAATTGACAGTAGACCCCTGCTATTTATACAAGTGCAGGCTGCACATTCTACACAAAGGGTCAGGTCTGAAAGCTGGCCTTCCGACACTTGAACCTTGGCAGCCGAACCTCAAGGAAACGGAACTACTCAAAGGCAGCAAGACACAACCAAGCAAGGAGTCTTCTTTTTTTATTTGTAAAATATCACTTGAAAATTTAAAATTTTTTATTAAAAAGTTTGTGTTGAATTCTACTTGCATATGGGAGTCTACAAAAGCACTAGAAAAGTACAAAAATGGTTACTACAATAAAGTCATTAAAGTACAGCCAAATTTAGGAAAACAGAACAAACAGGACAGGGAGGAAGCTGGACAAGTGCCAGACACGATAAAGGAAACTGCATCGTGTTTAAATGATGCAAATGTCTGGCTTTCCAGCTGTGACCAACCCAAAACAAGGATTTAAAACAAAAAAATAAAAATCTCCAATGACTAAGCTTACAGAAATGACTCTTCAACCATTTGAGCATACCCAGTTATTCCAAATTTATCAAGTCATGGAGTTAACACAATCAGAAGAGGAGAGAACCCAAACCTCTTGACCACAGAACGTACACAAAACACAACTTGATTCCTCAGTCATGCAGCAGGAGGTCCAGCACTGCGCATGAGCACCTTTCTCAAGTGGTTAGTGATTCTAAACATTCTTTCCTACATTTTTACTCACTATATCTTTATTCTATCAAAAATAGAAAAAAAACTTTAGATCCATAAAACATAAGCATGTACTGCTGTCTCTGACAGGTATACAGGTTATTTTTATGCAGTGTGAATACTTAAATGTTTAAAAAAATCCTTAAAATAGTTCTAGTTACCTGAATTGAGAGTCCTCTGGACTCATTTCTGATGTTAAATCAAGCATCCAACCATCATTAATAATGGACTGCTTTTCAATGATGGACTAAAATTCTTTTTAAAAACCACCAGGATATTAGAGGATTTTTTTTTTTTTTTTTTAAACTAGGGACCATTTTTTGCTGCACCAAGTTACAGAGAAACATTTGCAAAAGTAAATACAGTATTTTAAAGGGAAAAACCCTTCTTTCTTGTGTAAAAATGCAAAAAAAAAAAAAGGCAGTGAAGTTGGTGCCTGTTTAAGGTCCTTAGTCTGAGTCACTCTTCTCCTCCTTAACCAGCAGTTTCTTCCCTCTTTTGGGCTCTGGGGCATCTCGCTCCTTATCCCTCTTGTTCTTAGAGTTCCTTTAATATAAAAAAAAAAAAAAATTTAAAAAGGGGCGGGGGTTCATCGGATATGAAACACAATCACATTGTGGGGAAAAAGGAGCTAAACTGCTTTTTACCACGCAGGTGTGCGAATAGTCAAGTGTCAAGTTAAAAATTTTTTCAAGACCAATGTTTTCCAATTTATTGCATTTCCTTCATTTATTCAATTTTGATAGCAAAGCAAAACTAACCTGTTGTTCGGGTATAGAACCTCCTCAGTTCATTTCACTTCCACAATGTTTACACAGTTATATTTTATTTTTACATCACTAGTTTTCATTTTAATGCAGCTCTCATTTAAAAATAGTTTTACAAAGAATTTGTAAGAAATCTATTAGAGACATGAAAATAAGATAAAGAAAATAAGAACAAAATATGTAAGAAATTTGTTCAGCTCTGAAAAGAATGTAAAATTCTTCTGAAGGAATTTTTGACCAATGCTCTTAAATGGCCAGATGTCTGCATTATTAAGGTTTTATTACTTGTGAATAAGGTTTTAGTTTTGAAACTCTGAACAAATGTCTGGTCCCAGCTGTGCTGTACTCTGCAAACTGTGAGTCACTGATGTTCTCAGTATGAGGACAGCGCTTACTATTATCTCATCTTCAGTCTTGACCAAGCACTTAACTCCCTTTGATTACAGAACAATTGCTTTTTATGTTAAATATAAACAAAGAGGGGAAGTGCACATGTGGATACAGGACATCCAGAAGCACCACCCACCCTTTCTGCCTGTACTTCTCCTGGTCGGCAAGAGGTACCAGGTCTCCGAGCTCCAGGCTCTCGTTGATCTTTTTGAGCATCTCATATCGCTCCCCCCCACGGACCTGGAGCAGCGAGACAGTAGGGTGACGAGAAGGCATACACCACACGCACCCTCAGTGTACAAGAAGAACAGAAGCCACTCTCTAAGAGCAGCCGCAAAGCACACGGTCCAGCTCTGCTCACTTGCAGGGTGTAGATCTCTTCTTCGCTGCTTGAGACGTACTTAGTCTTCTTGCTGCCCTCAGGCCGAGGGGCTGGCTGGGAGGGATCCTTTAACACTGAAAGTGGGAGGAGAGGTAAGCAATAAATCAATACTTCACATTTACAGACGCAAACCATGAGCTTTAACCAGCCTGTGAAGGAGCCCAGCCTCTCACCACGCTTGGTGCCTCCAGAGGGCGCCTTGGCTGCATTTTTGTCCTGCTGCTTACGGAAGTTCTCCTCCTCCATCTTCCTGTCGCGCCCAGGGCAGGCACACACACGCACCTCGAAACTGCGACGCCCCAGAAGCTGACCACTGTAATTATGAAATTTAAAAACTTAAGAAAATTACAAATTATTTAAAAAATTAAACAAAACAAATCCAAAATGTATAAAAGTGACACTGCAAAGAAAAAAGAACAAGGAGGACTGTAACACACAGACACACAGAAGGCTTCAAAACTACACAATAATGATGGGCACATCCCAGAGGAAGGACTCACTCCAAGCTCTCCAGGGTGATGATGGTGAGTATGGGTCGCCGGTTCATGCCCCCCATGCAGCTGCTGTTGCACATGTAGCTATAGAGGACAGTTGTACACTCGGAGCCCACCTGAGGAGGCAGACACGGAGGTGAGAATGATGACCTGTGACCCAGCTCAGGGTTCCCTGTGGACAGGTGTGTGTGAGAGAGAGAGAGAGAGATGCTGTACCTGTGGGGCCTCGTAGGGGACCAGCACGCTCTGCCTCCGAGTGTTGGCATCCTCCACGTACTGAACCCGCTGACTCCCCTCCACTCTGATCAGGTGACCTCTGGGCGCAGGGCCTGATCAACACATATAAACAACATCAGCCACCAGAGGGGAGCAAAACAAAGTGGGAGATATGTTAACATGGAAGTATTTTCACCTTTCCAATCATTATTAAATGAGTAATATTAATTACGTAATAGTGGAATTATTTTTGTTTGCATTCAGCAAACAAGCAAAACATTATAAATTCCCTTCCAGCATATGAAGAATACAAATCACACCCAGAATATTACACAAAGATATTCAAATAACTGTGGCATGCTGGTGTGGCACAGTGGTGCTCCCACCTCCATTGTTCTCCGCCGTCCTCTCGTGGTGGGGACAACGGCGCACCACCTCGGCCATATGCTCTGACTTTTTGTAGACGGCAGTGGCGCGGATCACTGCGCCCAGAGGTGGCGAACTGTTCACCACCATCTGCACAGGGCACGTCTTGGACAGCTGGCAGTAGAGCTTGTTGAGCTCTGGAGAATACTGTGGTAAATGGGAACAGGACAATGAAGCAGACAGACATTCTGAGCATTTGTATGAGGGGCAGGGGGTCTGTTAAAGGAGGTGCATAGTAAGAAGGTAACATATGCCTGTGAAAGTTTAATCATAATGAAGGCTGAGCGCCACAGGATTGATGCTTTTGTGTTGCTGGGTTTGAAGAAAACTGCAGGAAAGTCAAATCAATCAATAGTGGAAAAAGTAAAACCAGATTGCTCACTGGAAGGAGTTACAATGAAGGTAAAACACAATTACTTCAGTCATATAAGAGAATACAGGATTCACTAAAGACGACTCCGATGCTGGGAAAGGAAGAGAAGGGGACAGAGGTTTGAGGTGTATAGAGGACATTACTAAAATAATGGACATGTATTTGAGAGAAGTGGTAGATAACAGGCGGCCTGGTGTGTTAAAGCCCATAAGGTTATGAAGGGTAGGATATAAGTGAATAAAAGTCAGACACGACAGAAACACAAACACCCATGCACAGAGGCACACTTTTTAGAAAGAAAAAAAAAAAAGTGTTCAGTACAAATGAGTTTTCTTCCAATGCCCAGTTAATCCTCAAAGCTGACACAAGGCTTGATATTGAATAAGCACAAGTGGAAAATACAAAAAAAAAAGCCTGCTGGGAACTCTAAGAAAGCCCTAGGTAGGGGTTTCTTCACTTTTTCTCAGACATGCACTCCTTCAAGAATCTGATGAAAAAGGAGGACTCCTAGAAAAATCACCATAAATAAATTGAGAAAGCATTCCATAAATATACAGTATGTACAATAGCAATAATTTTAATTTTGTCTAATTAGTGTTTTCTTCCAAGCCCTTCACTGACCACCTGCAGCTCATCTACAACCCCCATGGGGCCACTGGACCCCAGGCTAAGAACTTTTAACATTTGGAAAGATTGCTTGATAACCTGAAAAATCTCTGCACAGCTCCAAGCAAGACATACATTTTCCTTTTCCCTTCCTTCAATTGCTGTCTGAAAGATTAAATTGTGGCATTCAGAGGATCTGCATCACAAGGCTCCTGGTTAAACCACAGGAAGCGATTGTGCATTTAGAAAGGAAGTTAAAGTCTCTGCAACTGAAGACCAATTCCCCTTACCTTCTAAATCATAGTAGGATGTCTCAAATAAAAAGTCTGAATCACATAGGCAGAAAAGGACCCTGAAGACCCCCGGCCAACCCTTACCCCAAGGTCCTGCCACTGTTGTCAGGGTCTCATTTGAAGGAGGATGCTGAGTTTTATACTGCGTCCTAGCCCAGTGCTCTGTGTACAGCCCCCACTACAGCTGAAGACAAGTCAGGGCATGTCCAAGAGGCAGCTCTCTCCGGCTGTCGCACCACACGCACTACAGCTTCCTCCTCCCACATGAACTACAGCACTAGGGCAGCGGCCACGTCGCCCTCACCGTACTCTGAATGTGTCCTAAAACCACCATTTTAGCTGCCTCAGAGGGGGCCACGAATTGCTGATCCATCAAACAGTTCTCACTAGGAGACACGCCTTACACCATCTCCACTATGAGGACCATTTCACACACAAACTTAGAAATTAATTTTTTTTTTTGCTTTGGTTACAATGACAAAAATGCATCAAGTAAATATTCCTACATATAGTTTGCATACAACTTGGAAGTTTTAATGGATTTAAGGAAATCTTTTGCCCTTACAAATCGTCTCAATAAACTTTTTGCCCTGAATGAATAAATGACTATGAATGAATAAATGAACGTGCAAAATCTATACACCTCTCTGCTGTAAGAAACAAACCCTGAGCCCTAGGTGGCACTACGTTAAACTGTCCTTGCTGGAAAGGGGGTGGAAAGTAGCCGCCTGCAGACATGCCCCATCATGCTTGCTTCTCACGTTTCAAAAAAATCACCAGGTAATCACATATGGGGGTGCCGAGGCATGCAAGTTTAAGTCACCCCATTGGCAGGGGAGCTTGGTCACTTTTGCCAGAGAAACTTACTAAGTGTTCTACATACACATAGGTTTGACCTAACAAGCATACGGTCCTCCCGTAACATGACTAGAGGACCACAACAGACCCGGACCACAAAGGCAGTGGACCTGAGCAGCCAGTAACAGCAAGCGGGTTGGGATCCCTCATCATCCCTGTGACTCTTACCGACTTGGCCGTGCTGGATCCAGGTAATTCCCTACTTGATTCCTGTCTACATCCACTGTAAAATATTACCGTAGTAAGCTGCTGTAAAACCATGTTTCAGGCAGAAATCAAGACTAACCCCAAAAAATTAAATACTACTATGATAAACTTATCAACCAAAAAAATTGCATTTCCTATCTTACACTTACAGTAACACTTTCATTCATTTTTAGTAAATGTTTTGAATTAATTGAAATTAACAAAAAATGCATGGAGTTTGAAACTAGAATGAATAGATTGGATCACTTTAAATTAACTTTGTGCCGTTAACATTTTGAATATTTTAAAACTTTAAAAAGAGGGAATTAAATGTCCAGCCCCAATCTGAGCTGGCACTGTGAAATGCATATACAAACATAAAATATAACTGCGTGCAGGTTACGTTTTGGAACATAAACTTAGTTAATTGTTTAGTATAAAATGAATACTACTAGATGTCCCAAATCCAGACTGTTCAGAATAAACTTGCTCGCATTACTACCTGTATCAAGGTACACAGCAGAAAAAAAAGCAACTAACAGATAACCCTCATTTGTGTATCACCCGCGGAACATATCTGTATGAACATCGGCAAACGGCTTCTTCATATTCCTTACAGCCACTTCACCACTGATTTTCTGGACTGAATTTCAAGCACATGCAGATAATTTTGCCATTACAAAATTAGGTATACAGTAATATTCCTGACATTATAGATGTATAAGCTTCAAACATAAGCCATTTGCAGTATAACCCGGAAAAACTTTACAAACATGGAAGTTAAGCAATTTGCAGTGCATAGCAACACAGCGCAGTGGATACTTACAGTGCAGGTTACCGACTTGGCCGTGCTGGACTGCTGGAAGCGCAGCTGAAAGTCCAAGGCTCCTGGGTAGTCAGTGGTGGTGGGCACCGTGGTGGAGGGAGGGGCGCCACACTCCGGGAGTGAAACCAAGGTCTGAGGGGCAGTGGTGCTGGAAATCTCAAACAGCTCCTTGTTGAATGTGTGGTCTGTCAGCAGCTGCAGATGCAAGTGAGGAACAATTGTGCGTGTTATGCTGTAGGAAATTACAGAACAATTGTGACACGGTTGACACCCACAGTCAAATGTTCGGGAAAGGGAAGGATCTAAGTGTTAAACAAAATTAAATGTGCGTATGGTGTCCAACCAGCCGCATTACACAGCAATACCAGTAGACAGTAATATTGGCCAAGTTAGACAGAAGCTAAGAAAAAAAAAAAAAAAAATATATATATATATATATATATATATATATATATATATATATATATATGATTTCCATGTCATTTACCCAACTGCAGAATCTAAGACTCTAAACCAAGTAGACAGATTATTATTGTGACCATTTCCTGAAATCCCACGTTTTACTACTGTGGTGGATGGATGATCAGACCGTAACTTGTAACTTTAGTCCTATTCACTTCAGCCCTAGCCAGAATGGAAAAATTCAGTCATTAATGTTTTAAAAAGTCATTTTACTTTATACTTTCTCCAAGGCCAATTAAAAAGCTTGGTTTGTACACCAAGTTATTTACAATCATTACCCATTTATATAGTTGGGCAATTTTCTTCTG
Organism: Heterotis niloticus; assembly: GCA_018136845.1. Taxonomy (NCBI): domain Eukaryota; kingdom Metazoa; phylum Chordata; class Actinopteri; order Osteoglossiformes; family Osteoglossidae; genus Heterotis; species Heterotis niloticus. The sequence continues at coordinate 23,887,588 of CM030890.1, forward strand.
AATCAGGGTTAAGTACTTTGATGAAGGATGTTGCAGCACAAGGTGGGATTCAGATCCAGGTCCTTCTTATTACAAAGCAATGGCACTACGCGATTTCCTGCCCAAAGGTATAAATCCAGTTGCAATTTAATGAATTCCCAAAGAAGCAAAGAGAGCAACAGTTCCATAACACACACACACACACACACACACACACACACACACACACACACACACCACTCAGTAAGCAGAGCTAGGCCCTTCCCTGAATCATAATGAACTTACACTGTTCATGTTTTGCCAGTCCAAGTCACCTGAAGGAGCCGGCCTGGAAATAGAGGGGAAATAAACAGGTAAATAAACAGCAAACAACAGAATAAGACCTTTATCAGTGAAACCCACTGCTGCTGATGTCCTGAGACCAAACTATCCAAATTAGGACCTGCAATTTGAGAGTGTATAGAAATAAATAATCAATAATACATCATTTTATGCATTGATTTTCAAACATATGCTGTCATAGTAACCACAATACGTGCTATTTTTGGAGAACATCTTCTAGCCCGTAACATCAAACCCAAGTGGGAACTTTGTGGGAGGTTCAACAAAAGGATGTGACAGAAGACAGTCTGGACGAGGACACTGCAAGCTGACCAGGATTATGACAGAATGGCAGCACAGTCTCCATGTCTTATGTCCCCCCCAAAATATCTAATTCTTCTCACATCAAGTCTTTCCACAGCTCCTGAAAAGACTCCTGACTAAAGGGGAGGGAAGGCATGTCCTCCTCCTGAGCCATATCGTCCGTCTTGCTGTTGCTCACGGTTTTGTAGAAGCACAAAGGGCAGACCGGCAGTGCGAGGCTGGAGGGAGACAAGGACAGCAGAGGTGGAATTAACAACCCCCTGTGGTACAAGGGGACTTAAACCAACCCCCCATTCAACGGTGAACGGAGAAACTCATTCAAGGTGAGGCATAAGCTATAAAATGGAAAAACCAAAACGGGGTCCTTGCACGAAATCAGCATTCAAACCGGGAATTTCTTTGACACACAAACTCTAAATTCATGAAAAGGTGACAGCACAGACCTTTACTGAAAAAATGATGACTGTTTCATTTCTCTGCTGATGTTTCTATCCAAAGCTATTTACAATGATTTAACCATTCATACAGCAAGGTCATATTTAATCTGTGTTCAGGGTTCTTAAGGACACTACAGCAGTGCGGGATTCAAACCAATAACCATGCTATTGCGAGACAGTGATGTTATACAAAAATATCTTTTCTGTAGCAGATGTGAACCTGCACAAATGTTGAAAATGCACTCGTTTTGTGTTTTCCTGTCCCATAAAACAAGGATTGCATTTACAGCCAGGGTTTTTATCCAATCAGTTTGAAGAAATTGTGTTTAATGTTGTTTCATCAGATGCAGCTTTAATGTTCGCACCTGAATGACCCATTTGTAACTGTACAATTGGACACGACGGTTGTACGTTTTTCCCATTCACGCACAAAAAAGTGTTTAATGTGAACGGGACTTAAAAAGCAAAAAACGTCTGAGACCACAATTTTGCTTCAATCCCACCAAAAAGAACGCGCACTAAAAACACAAACGCTTCGGCAAACTACAGTTTCCGGGAAGAACTGATAAATGAAAAGCACGAACGCAGTCACCAAACGATAGGAAGTCATTTAAAATAAATTTTAAAACATTTTAAAATAAGGCCGCGCGCGAGCCGCCCCTTTCGACGGACCGATGTTTAAGCAAGGTTTATCAAAAGAAAATGAGGTGTTTTTTACGACACCTCCTTTTCTTTTGAACAATTTGAACCGCTTATTTGCACCACCTGCAAATAAGCGGTTCAAACTGTGGTGGCTGTCAAAACACGGCGGGACACAAACAGCCTCGCCGAAAAGATCTTATTTATATTCTGCTCGCTCCCAGCCCGTGACCTAAATGCAACGTTACACGAGTCACTTAACGCGTGTCTAACTTTTGTTTTGCACCCATACGGGCGAGGATGAGCGCCCACCTCTCGTCCAAGCACCGCGCTCCGACTCCTCCGAAAGTCCCGCTCCAATCTTTTTGTTTTTCTTTTTTCGTGCCGATTCCCCCCTTTTCTCAAAGGAAAACGACCATGTGTCGGGGAATCCCCGAATTCTGCCGGAAGTGTGGGCATGGCCATGATAATCAGCCACGGGATATCCTGCCAAACAACCAGTGGCCGCTCAATAGCGTCACACGATTTGAAACTGCGAAGAAGCGCCTGGTCGTAAGTTCGGGAAAACAAGTTCCCCTTCATTTAATTGGCCATAAAAACGGGAAAAAACGCGCCCGCTATTAAATGGCCCTAACGCTACATCTACATTACGCTATTCAGAGACCCCTAATGGAGCGGAGGCGTACTGCTCCATGCGGCGCAAATCCAACGCACAGACGAGCTTCGACGTTTATTTCCCACTGCAACAAAAAAAAAAAAAAAAAAGAAATAATGTGCAGTACATTTTCCTTAAACCTACAGCTTCCAATCCCTGCACACTTGACAGGACACTTCCTGACAGGTCGCAAATCCAGATTAACGCAGTTTGCGACAGGGAGTTCTAAAAATATTCTGTTGTATATTTTAGTAACACCTATTTCCCAAACTTCCTGACAGGCCTCTATTAAGTGTCAACTGTTTGATTTTCTTTGTAGGACACTCCTTTCTTAGACTTGCTCTTGGAACCCCTGCTTCTTTATTCCCTGTTTGCCTTTACAGATTGTCCTTCGCTGACTTGCTTATGGACCAATGGCCAGGTCGTAAGTTGCACGGGCCGTAGGTTGGCTCGTATTTGTGACAGAGCAAACTTTCCTAAGGGGGCAGGCCACCAGGTAACTTTTTTCAAACATCCGTCAATATTTTTTCGACCTTTCTTATTTCTGTCCACAGTACAGTATGTTATCTTTACCACTGTTAAATACACTGCCCGACCAAAAAAAGTCACCACCTGGATTTAACTTGGTGTTATGATCTATGGTTGCTTCAGTTGGTCAGGCCTAGATTCAGCAACGTTACGTGCCCAAAAAATAAGGTCAGCTGACTACCTGAATATACTGAATTTTCCATCAATGATGGCACGGGCATATTCCAAGATGGCAATGCCAGGATTCATGGGGCTCAAATTATGAAAGAGTGCTTCGGGGAGCATGAAAGAGACATCATTTTCACACATGGATTGGCCACCAAAGAGTCCAGACCTTAACCTTATCGAGAATCTTTGGGAAGTGACTTTACGCAGCGGTCCAACTCTCCCATCAATACAAGAAAAATGAATGCAACTCTGGACGGAAATAAATGTTGTGACATCACATGAGCTTTTCAAAATGATGCCATGGTGAATGCATGCTGCAATCAAAGCTAAAGGCGGTCCAACCAAATATTAGAGTGTGTCACTTTTTTTTGGCCTGGCAGTGTATCTTCACCAAAGGTTCTTTTTTAAAAGTACAGCATGCTCATAACATTTTTTAAATACTTCGCTATTCTGTGCCGTACAACACCGAGATGTAGGAAGTGCAAGCAATGTGTTCCATCAGCAAACCCCAGAGAGGTGCGTGTGCAGGGTTTTTGGTGTGAGTTCAGTTCTGCGAGATATACAATAAAGGAAAGACGATTGCCAAATTAACCGTCCACATTCTTGTATAACATAATGCTCATTAAAGCAACTAACACCGTGTGTAGCACAAACTTTCAATTGTGGAAGAGAAGGAGAAAAAAGAAGGGAGGGGCAGTGGTGAAGCAGGTGCGAGAAGATGATTGCCGGCGCTGCCATCAGGTCATACCACAGTATGGCATTTACTTTGCGCAACTGTTACGCTACAATATCACATGCATAGTGCACAGGTACAAGTGCAATGTTTTAATCCATTTTCATAACATTTTTCCTCCACAGTATAAACACTAAATTGCATCATAGTGCTGTACGTGTTTTTGTACAGCCATCGGCCAATGCTATCATTAAGCTATGATGTCATATATGTCCTGTGCAGCTACTGTATACTGTAGAAGATGTTCACGTGTACATGTTTAATGTTAGCTATAAGACATTCATTTGCTTACCAGAATTCTGGAAATCACTCATTTTTTTTTGACAATTTTCATCCATTTCTTGAAAAAAATATTATTGTCATTATTATTTGTTTGTTGACTTATTTTTGACTGTTGTAAGTGTGAGTTCATTATATGCAGAGCACGTTGTAGGTCAAGGGCAACCTGTGTTTATCTGTTAAACAAAATTAACAAGACCATTAAAACACAATGCATGTGAGCTGAGGAATAAATATTTCTTTCAGTAGTGTTAAACCAAATTCGTGGCTATCAAGTGAAATTCCTGTTTTTTCTCATGTATGTAGAGCAGTTTTCTCATATGCAGAGAGTATGCTAAATTACATAAATCGGTCAGTGGATTAGCTACTTAATCATATGCTGATAAAGAAACATCTGGTTGTAATAATACTGAAACCAAAACACATTATTCATTGTTTTTTTCTTTTACTTTTTATAAAATTATTAAATAGAGAAAGTGTGCTAACAAAATTGTTCATGAACCCAATCTCCAGTTGCTTTACCTTTAAAGCATGATTTGAGCAACACAAGTCTGGTTTAAGGTGAATTTTAACAGGGAATTTGAAATGACAGGTTGTCAGGGGGTCACTACAGCTGGGAGAAAAGATGGCCTTCTTGCATTTACTTAAACTTTGCTCTAAATTACTGGTAATTCCATGAATGAAATCTCCTTTCCTGCTGTTATTCATTAAAGATGGGCAGATACACTGTTTGCTTCCCTGGGGACCCCCGACTGACCACCCATTGGTTTGAAGCCCTGGTTGTCACACACCTATCAGTGTGCATCTCCCAGAAGCCATTTCCTCCAAATAACCACAACTGACAGCCTGAGAGACCCCACACTTGCTGAATCACTTCCACATTGACTAACACTATACACTATACACTCCTGACAACACCGATTCCCTGCGAAACTACTGTCATGAGTCGCAGTTCACAGACAGCTGATACAGAGGCTTTGATCAGCACTCTGCAACTAACAATATTGCTGTGCCGCTTCTTGCTGTTCAGTTCTGATTATAATATACAGTACAACATACACACAATACTATACAGTATTTAGTATACATTTCAATATTAGTTTTGTGGAAACCCAAGATTTTCAGGCTACATTACAGGTTTAAACTGCATATTTTCAAAGAAAACTTGCACTGGCTATTCATTAGAAAACAATACAGCACACAAATATACATAATTAGATTCCATATTACTTTAGGTATATTTAAAGGTGAGTGTGCAGAGTATATTGTTCCAGGCTGCCATTATTTGTAAATCAATGACCCAATATATATATGATATGGCAAGGGATATGATAATAAATTTAAAAAAAGGTTTTCTGTTCCTGTACCAGGAAGTGTTTGCATGACGTGTAACTCGATGTACTGAGAAGGCAGAGAGCAGAGAAGAAAATAAGACCTTCTGAGGGTCCGTGGGCAACCAACCACCCACTGCTTATGAAAATGTGATGCGTAAGTTGTAAAGCAACAACAGCCAGCTAACACGAGTTTGGAAGATGTCAGATAACTGCTGCAAATTACAGGTGAGTCATTTGCACAAACGGTAAAATTATTCTGAATTTAGGACAAGAGTTACAATCATGACAGCATTTGGCAAACAAGGAATAACTACATTTTAAAAGAGGGACTGTTTTAAAAGTCAGAGCTCTCCCACAGATGAAAACTTCACTTCACATGCATTCATGCAGATGTTTTTTTTCTCAAAGCAATGCACAACTCAAAAAAAAAAAAACAGTGCATTTCACTAACACAAAGGTACAGACACAGGTGCATGATTCCCAATGTACCATAAATTATTCTCACATCGCTGTCTTTGCAAGCATACAATGCACCAATAGCTGCATACAGAACATACAGGGATTACATTTTTTTTTTCAAATAATGTAATTTTGAAAAACTGTAAAATAGCTAACCCAGAAATGTCAACATCTGCAATCCAGGGTCAGCAAAAAAACTACTGTGTGGGCTCCAGAAAGTTGGAGAAATGACCAATCTATACAGTCAGTCCAAGAGGCAGAGACACACAACCTGGAACTATGAACTCAAAATCTGTAGCTCTGAGTAGAGACAAAAAATTAAAATCATCTCATAAGCAATTTCCATCTTATTCCTATACTGTGATGCTTTTGTGTTCAGAAGAAACCTTTGACCCAAAAGGGACCCGATGTGAAATGGGGAGCTGTTCATGGTGTTCAGTGTGTGTGAAGGCCACCTTCTGTGATCATAAAAGAGCCAAGCACTACAAAGCCATTTTTAGTGACCCAGTACCCGATTTACTGCAAATACTCTTACCACATTCACACACAAAAACACCCCATACGCATTCTTCACTGAACCCCAGGTTGAAATTGAATACCTACCCAGCCACCACACTGACAAATTACTAAAAATCTATGGAAATTTGTGGAGCATATTAACTCTCTACTTCCTTCTTCCCTCAAAGAATCTTTTCTTTTGAAAAAAATAAAATTTTAAAAATTATTCATGATCTCTCTACACGCAGTTCAGCACTTAAATGATAGCATTAGAAGGTGGACTGAAGCTGTTCTGAAGGCAAAGTCCGGCCTCACTTATTTAACATATTTATACTATGTTTCCATTAATTTGTCCATTTGCTTTAAATGGGAGCATTTCCAAAACATTAATAATGTCTCACAGACATCCATGAGCGAAGGTGATAAGTAGTAACAGAAATAGAATCCATCACAGGCCAAAATCATTTTTCAGTTTAGTTAACTTTTCCTGTTCCCTTCCCCAGCATTAAAAACACTCTTCTGGCACACTTGCAAAGAAAAAGGGAATCCAGACACAGGCACATAATACGGCTCCATTGAGTTCTTTTGAAAAACCAAAATCCTAAACATCTTTAAACCACAGGTTTATGTGTATACAGTGAATTAAAAGCAGGATTAACCTGAAAATTTTGAAATGCGGCAACTAAAATATCCTCTGCGAAGCGCCAGCTCGGAAACATGTGCCATTTCAGCTTAACTCAGTGCCATCACCTCACTTTTTTTATTTGGATTCCCCAGAACTAAAGCAAAGTTCTTCTTTAACTTTTAAGTAAACCAATTAAAAAGTGACAGTAAATCATACTTTTAAAAGCTTAATGGCGGTACGATTAGCGCACTTATAGATGAGTTATGAGCCCAGATCTAAAATGGAGGCACCTACCAGTCATAGTCAGGGTTCAGAAATTCAACTACATTTCTGCAGCAGGGTTCGAACATCGGGTTGGACGTGGATGGTAGCAGATCCGAGTCCATGGCGTGGAATTTCGGACGAATAAAACGGACCGCTTTCTCCCCAAAATCTTAACAGCGCCGGAAGGGGAGCTTGTAATGCATTTGAACATGGGGCAACCAATAACAGGAAAAACGTCAGGAAAAACGCGCCAACGTTGACCAATCGGAGCATACAAATAAACCGGGAAATTGGAAAAGGTAAAACGTTTCTTTTGACCCCCCTAAATCCTTTGTGTCCGCGAGGAAACGCAGAGAAGCCTCTAGGGCAGGAGCCATCGAGGAGCTGCAGGCACACACCAGCCCCGAGCAGCAGTGCGATCAGCCCAAATGAAATAACAGTTTCTAAAATCGGACCATTTCACGGTGGGACAGATCCCAAAGACCTTGGACATTTTCTAAACGGATAAACAAATCGCCAAATATCAACAGCTGGGCCATCCTACCTCTGATTCACATCCAGGAGCTGCCTGACTAATTCATTTGAACTCACCAACGGTTTCAGTTGCTAACCGTCTGCATCTCACGCGAAGACAATTCATTTAAATCCTCCATTATGTCCTTTCTCCGTTGTGCTTGTCAATTTTTCATTTTTATTTTTTCCACACCTCTAAAATAATCTTTAAATTGCTTGAAAGATTACACCATCACTGTCACGGAAGTACCGAGCAACTTTTTTCTGTTTCTCTGTTGCACCCTCTCTCTCTCTCCCTCTCTCTCTCGCTTGCTCTCCTCACATCAGCTCAAACTGCATGGTCAGCTTCCGCCCTGCCTCCCTCCTACCCCCCCTGGCAGGTATTCAAGCCCTTCCGGATGGTAACTCACAATCTATCTTTTATTTTTTGCTTGCCGCTCTCTTGGCTCTGCCTCCGTCCTTCGTGTCTGGTGCGTTAAGTGTGTCTTCCCCCATTTCTTACACGCCTCCATTTCTGCGTGTCCTGTATTTCATAGCATCTCTTGACTCTCCCCCTTGTGTGGGTGTGTGTGTGTGTATGTGTGTGTGTGTGTGTTTGGGTGCTCCATTTGATTGGCCACTTTCTGCCTCTCCCCCTCATGTATGAGCCAGTGCAACGGCATTAAATCAGCTGTGTGATTGGTGCTCCCTTTCTTCATCGGGATCCAAAGTTATGGCAATTTTTTATCTTCAACCCCATTTCCCTATTCACTTCAAAATGGGATGGAAGCCAGTCATGCAAACATGCGACCACCACACTTCGTGGGATTTAAGCACTGTCTCGTACACTATAATTTTACTGAGAAAAGAATACACATTTGTGTCATGTGCTGTCCGTTGGCTGAATGCGGAACTGTGAGAAAAGGGCGGGAGCGGGAAATTTGGGGAACTTCGCTGTACTGTTTTGTACATCTTGAGCCAAATGAATTTGTCACACCACAGTTTCACTTTCATTTTACCTTCTTTCAGAAAAACAAGATGAGCAAGCAAAAGAGAGTCACCAGAATATTTGGAATATTACTTAAACAATTTTTAAAAAATTTGTAAGTATCAAAAGGAACTGTTATGTGGCCCACAGAAACTTGCTCAGTTCTCAAACATTGACGCGGAAAGTGTTTAAGAGGTAAAATTGTATTTAATCGCAAAGACAAAACATTTGATGCATGTGGGTTGAAGATGGATCAACATAATTCAGTCCTATAAGTTGCTCTGCTCGCTCACTGTCCCACGTAAGTGCGTTTCAAGGAAGAGCAACGCAGCAACTTTCTGTTGCTTTAAAAAGTGACATGTCTCTGAATCCACAATAACAGTTTGCTTTTTCTCAGTGCCAGAAACACTAGATGTTCCCCCAGAAAACTGCTTATCAGATGGTGAAGCTGTCACAGCGTTACTGGCAGCAGCCCCTTCGAGCTTCTTGGTTTGCCACTGAACACTCAACTGACATCTGCTCAGTGGGAAGAAAACCACAGATTCTCAGGCTCACGGGCAAAAACTGTCGTGAAAAACCATCAACACACACATTTAATTTCATTTTAAACATCTCATGGGCTACTTTACACCGAGCAAGAGCGGAGGGAAATCTAAATCTCACAGCCATCAACCCCCCGAAATCTTCTCAAGCTGTTCCTGTAGTTTTTAATCTTTAGGTACTGAATCAATCTATTCCATTCACTCAACAAAATCTATTTATTCTTCTGCCTCCACAGAACTACAATATTAAACCAGGAAAATCACCAAAGGTTTAAAATCTGCAGGTTAAGAGAATTCCAAATTTAGAAGCTGTGAATGCGCAACATCACATTCACCACATGGGGGCGCAAATATGCACAAACTAATTAATCTTATAGAATACAATAAACAGCGTTCATATCATAATTCTGTATTACCTACAGTATATATTACTGATTAATCAGCTAATAACTAGATAAAAATTGTTTAAAAAAAACACTGCTATTTCAGTAGAACAGTGAAAAATTTTTTTAGTCTCAACTATTCAGATAACTAGATTCACATGGAGAAACAAATATTAAGCTTGGGACAAATTTATCAATGGTAGTGTACGTTTTGTCTCGTTTTTGAGGGAACCAGCATCAATTTCTGAGGCAATCATAGCAATTCCACAGAAAAAATAATGGGATAATAATCCTTTGGTATCCAGACGTCCAACACTACAGACAGATCTACAGAATTAAACGTAGGCTTGGGTACTGGTGGAAGGGTATATTTGCATACAAATCCCCTGGAGACAGCAGTAACCAGTTTGTAAAACCTGATGTAAAACCTGACATCCTGATGTCACGTGATTTATGGCTCCAGCTCGGTGCATCTGCCTTTCCTCACGCTGGATCTCACATTCCCAGTGAACCATCTCCAAGAACTAGAAATCCCATTTTGACAGACTTGACTTGCCGGTAAGAACAGTTTTATCCTTTGTAATTCTCTGCTGATAGGGAATTATGTAACTTTGAAACTGCTTTCTTCTACAAAGATATCCTTTGGGCAGCATGGTGGTTCAGGGAGGAATGCCACCGCCTCACAGCACCTGGGCTGTCGAGTGTGTGTGTGTGTGTGCGTGTGTTAGTTATGTGATATTTGCATGTTCTCCATGTCTGCACGGGTTTCTTCCCACAGTCCAAAGATATGCGTTTCAGCTTAAGTGGTCACTCTAAATTATGCGTGCGTGCGTGTGTGTAGTATAGCTCACATATACAACTATGTGGAGTTCATGTAACCCAGGAGCCCAGTGATCCACATAGCCCACCATTTAAGACCGCTTTATACTTCATATTGGACATGAAATATTCAACTGTGCAATTTCTCTCTCCTAAAAATCAGAATCAGAGGTTGGGACCATCTCATCTCTCCAACGGTACATTTTCACACACCCTATTTCCAAAATTGTCTAAATCACTGCTTATTTTTTGGTATTTGTTTTAATCCTATTTTTACTCACTTTATCAAGGCACATTTAAGCTGGGAAAGCCTTCAGCAAATAGCATATAAAGTTGTGATTAAGCCAAACAACTTAATGTGATCTCTGCTGATGTTTAGGGTTGGACCGAGTGGCGAAATGGCCTCCATGTGTTTTGTCTCTTCGTGTACAACCTAGCTTTGGAAAGGATATTGTTTAAGGTATTTGGTTATATACACACAGAATTAAAAGGTATGAAATAGACTGTACGCATCCCCAAATTATTCTCAGTGCTTTAAGCGGAAACAAATAAGTGCCCATGTCCCCCTTAGTGGCATACTGTTGTGTGTACCGGCAAAATATTATGCATTAAATTTTATAGTTCTGAAATGAATAAAAGATAGTAAGAGATATTGCTGATGTAAATAAACAGAACACATTTCAAATTAACAGCAGGAAAGCAGCATAAGCCCACTTGCAGAGTAACTTAGTGCACCCTGAGTAATCAAGTGTACCTATGAGAGCTGTTATGAGAAATCACTGCGTACTACAGTGCTCTTTTGCGGGACGTGGAGCTCAGATAGAATCTGCTTGTGTTGGGGGAGACAAGAGCAAAAGTGTCAAATGCGCAAACTGCTGAGTACCAACCCAATTCCAGCACCGATCATTACACGCACACACTCTGTGGTCATAAGTATCTGGACACCTGAGCATCATACCCATATATGCAGTTGTTCCCCCCTTTGCTGTGACAACAGTCTCCACTCTTCTGGGAAGGCTTTCAACCAGATTTTGGAGCGCAGCTGTGGGAAGTTGTTCCCATTCAACTACAAGAACATCAGTGAGGTCAAGCACCAATGCTGGGCGAGAAGGCCTGGCTCGCAGTTGGCGTTCCAATTCATCCCAAAGGTAAGGTTGAAGTCAGGGTTCTGTCCAGGCGACTCAAGCTGCTCTGCACCAACCTGGGCAAACGCTGCGTTTATGGAGCTCACTTTGTGCATGAGGGGACACAGTCATGCTGGACCAGGAAAGGAGCTTCTTCCCCAAACTACAGCCACAAAGCTGAAAGTACACAACTGTCTAAAATGTGTATGCTGTACCATTAAGAGTTCCCTTCACTGGAAGTAAGAAGCTGAGCCCAAACCCTGAAAAACATCCCCAACACCATTATTCCTACCCCAACAAGCATTAGAGCTGGCACTATGGATTCAGGCAGGTAATGCTCTCCCGGCATCCACCAAACCCAGACTGTCAATACTGCCAAGAGTCAAAAGAGTCAAGAGTCAAAAAAGTTTATTTGTCAAGTACATGGTTGTGTACCATGTGTTGAAATGTGCTCTAATCTGATCCCGGAAGACTGTGCAAAAAATCTATAATGGAAAATAAAACAAACAAACATCCAAACACCAAGAAGAATAGAAACAAACAGCAAATAGATAAATAAGTAAGTAAGTAAGTAAATAAATAAATAAATAGGTAAAACGGTAAAGAAATCCTAAGGTGCCCTGGAAGGACAGTGACAGTGTGTGGGGGGGGGGGTGGAGTGGTCAGAGATTATTGAGGACCCTGGTCTGTGAGGGTTGTGATAGCAATCTCACTATTGGCACCCCTTTGCAGCTGAGCTGTTGTTGCTCCTAGATACTTCCATTTCCCAATAACAACACTCACAGTTGACCAGGGCAGTTCTAGCAGGGCCAAAATTTAACAAGCTAACCTGCAGAAGTGGCCTCCTATAACAGTCACCAAGCTTTTCAGTACAACCCTCTCTACTGCCACTAACATGGGCCTGTATGCTGGATTTTATGCACCTGTTAGTAATGGGTGAGGCTGAAACAGCTGAACATGATCATTAGAAGGGGTGTCCACACACTTTATATGGTGCATGTCCAGGTATTGGCTTGGTGAAAAATGTGTACTTTTCACCCCCCAGTATACAGATTCTGTGTTCATTTATCTGGACTTTTCAGTCAATAAGTGCACCAAATCAAGGGTGAAAGTCACGACAAAAAACCAAGTAAGTTACTGCACAGTAGTCCCAGATGAACACACACACACACACGCACACACACACACACACACACACACACACACACACACACACACAGCTGAGCTTAGATGTGGAGGAAGCCAGGAACTGACACCATCTCAGTCCATGCACAGATAACTATAATCTTCTTACAAACTGCTGTACAGTCATTTCCCCATTTAACCTTGAAAGTAAAACTTCTGTATGTTTTAGGTGATTTTTAACTGTGCCTGTATTGCATTTCCTTGCCTTGGGCTCTGGATATTGGCTTTTTCTACAGCTGTGCTTCATTCAGTCCAGGAAAGATCACATGTAAAATACTGAACTATAAAAACCAAAAACAAAAGCAACAGTATAAATTATTCCTTGTCTATGTCAGAATACAGCAAAGAAAATGTATGAAGTTTGCAAAACAAAGTTGAAGCATTACCATCCTACATACAGTAAGGTCTGCAGGAAAAAGCATAGAATAACATCATTAGAGTGATTACTTGTGTCTTAAATAGAAAACTACTTCCTTTAAGTGAAAAGTAATGCTATCCGGGCCACGTTGGGCAAACCCCGGACCCCAGCACCTGTTGTCGAGCTGCCGCACTTGGGCGCCACTAAATCACGCCTCCTCATTGGCCTCGGGCCACCGTCACATATACTCCCACCCGACAAACCAGCAGCCCATGCCGGTCCATGGGGAAAAAAAAGTAAAGTTCAGTTTAAGGCTTTATAGGTTCGATTACCCCAGTGCCCCTGCGGCCAGCTCAGTCTCTGGGCCCACAGGACACCGGAGTCGCATTTCAGAGAACTATATTTAACCATGCTCCCACCATGTTGCACCCCTCTGCGGTCACTTCTCTTGCCCTCGTCAAGGTACTTTGAACATGTCGGCAACTTGCCTCAATTCACGTGTTTCTGTTCCGGCCACGGTCTATTTATACATGGCTCCCATTATACGGCGCTGGAACACTCATTTCCTTTCGTTTCAACATGTTTTGAAGGCCACTCCGCCATGACGTATTAACGAGCTCATCGCTTGTTTTTGCAACATTAAGGCGATCGAAGTGGCGGATTTTAGTCGCTGCCTAAACAGCTGATTCGGCTCCTAGAGGACAGGGTGTCGCCATGCGACAGCGTCCCCGCACTCGGGAGCGACAGCAAAACTCACTCCATGGCCACACAGCCACACCGCCGAACTCAGGAAGGGCAGATAAGTGCAGCGCGCCTCGCTCAAGCGCCCCGCACGCGCAGCCTCCAACCAATCAGAAGGCGGCGCTCGGGGTGAGCGCGCATGCGCAGTCTGGCGGCTGTCAAATCGACGGGATTCTTACCTCTGCCTCTCGGGGTCCCGGGCGAAGTAGACGGGGCAGCTTGCGCGGCGTGGGCTCGTCGGAAGCGAGAATAACACGCAGGAAGAAGGTGAGAGATTGGAAGGAAGGGGCGCACTGCGACGAGGAGGCAGGACGGCGGAGACGGAGAGAACAAACAGTAAAAAAAAGGTGGAGGAGAAAGGGGGTGCAGCGGAATAGAGACACGCGGGTGGAGGGAAGGAGTGTGCACGAGGTGAGTGATTCATTCCTTACGGGAGATGTGAGCGTGAACCCCCACGCTGGCCCACCCCCACGAGGTCCCTCCACTGAGCCGTCATGCCGTGTCACTGCTCTGTTCCCTTGTGCCACCCCCTGCCCCCACTGTGCTGCCAGGTCAGCGCGCTGACACTTGGCCAGAACGTCACTGCAGTTCGCGCGTCAATGCCACTCGGCGGGGATGGCTGTGAAATGAGTGCGGCTGTCGCTGCGGTTGTGCCAAAGTGCGGCTCCTGGGACAACGGCTGGAGCGCGCCCGGTGCGCGCTCAAATGCGTTCGCTCGGTATACGCGCAGCCTGCGACTCCCTGCGCTGTGCGAGCGTGACAGAAAACCTGACACCGCACTGACCTCCGCCTTGTGCGCCTTGCGAGCTCCGCTCCGCATTCCGGGTACGCTTTGCGGGCCTCGCGTCGTGTCGTGTCGCGCGCGCGGTCCGCACCGCACCAGGCCCGGCATGGCCCAGGTTTGCGCCCCTCTCCCGTCTGTTGGCATGTTCGCCCGATGGACCCACGGGAGCCCGAGAGAGGTGCGTGGTGTTCATGTCAGCCGCGTGATTGGCACGGACTCACTCTTTTCGATGGAGCGCAGCGTGATGCGACGACACCCCACGGAGTCGCGCAGGTCCCCGCGTGCAACCGAAAAAAGCTCCGCTACCCCGCCTATGGTTCCTTGCATAGGGATTTTTTTGCGGTTCCGCAAACGGTTGGCCTTCTGTGTGAACCGCAGCGGCAGCACATCATCACCCCCCGCAGGGCCGGGCCGGGCCGGGCCGGGCCACGCAGCTCCCAAGCCCCTCCGATGGTGTTTATGGTTTGGGCCTCTAGGATACAGGACAGATCTCCTGATCGTTACTACTATTGTTTCACGGTCGCCACATTTACACGCGAAGCGGTGTCAGGATTAATAAATCAGAGGAGTTAGATTTACCAAACAATTAAGTTAAACAAACGAACGCAGTTTAGCTTAGCCTTACCCCTCTCCCTTGGAGCTCATGTCACTTTCACTTATAATAAATCTATCTCAGTTGAAACGGATTCCCCACTTCCTTAAAATAAACGTCCCTTATAACAATTCTCGATGTAATTCTTTTAATAAATCTCAGCCTCTCTCCTAACGAATATTCAACTCCCTTGAAATAAACTGCCCGATCTTCGTCACCTAACAAAAAAATGTCCCTCTGCTATGTCGTTTATAATAACTTATCTGTAAATCTCAGTTCCGCCCATTTAAACTCCCACCTCCTCTCCTTAAAACAAATCAGCCTCACTTTTTCTCTCATAATAAATCTCACTTTTTCAATTATACATTAACACCCTTCCCTAAAATAGATTTCTCACTTATCCCACCACCCTGTCCCAAGAAGTCTTCTCTCTTACAATACATTTCCTTTCCAATAGATGTTCAAGTAGTTATTGAACTTTATTGGAATTATTACCAGTTATTAGAATATAACTACAAGCCACGTTTTGACAAGCTTTTTTTTAAAATTTATGATGCTAAATAGCCCATTATTTTTTGGATTTTCAGTTCTTTTGAGGTAATTCTATGTCTTTCATTCAAACAAAGAGCAGTGCACTAGTATGATTGTGAACAACCCATGTAAAAAAAATAACTTTTTCAGATGCAAATTTTTTTTAACTCAACGGTGTAGCTATGACTAGGATTCTATTTTTGTCACTCCTGCGTCAAGCACCACCTGTTATTACTTGCTCAGCTGATAGATGGCAGTAAAGCACCCAACTAAAATACGTGACCACATTACTTCATCTTTCCTCATGTTTACAGCTGGTGACTTGTGTTCCTCAGTATCTGTGATCAGTACCAAGATGAGGAACTTTGTTTATGTTTATTGGATGAATTGGTCAACACTGAAGAGGAGTTCATGGAGACAACATTTATCTTCAATCATTTTAAATTATAATGCTAATGCTGCTATAAGTCAGTGAAATTATTAAAACAAAATCAGTATTGTAGCAATATTTTTAATTATAGCAATATTCAACATTTTTGAAGAATCTGTTCAGTAAATTAATTGAAATATGGGTGGGGGTAAAAATGATTTTGAAGTTGAAAGGAGTTATAAACATTTTTGTAAGTTAAGCCAGTGTACACCCTAGATGTACTTACCATAAGTGACAGATTTGACAGCATTGGCACAAATGCTTGCATTTTTTAATGACTCTGCATTGCATGGTGTATTCTGAAATAGGGGTATAAGGAATTTGCTTTGGATGTTTGTTTGTCTATCTTCCACACCATTAACACTTTCCAGTTTCACCCAGCAGTCATGGCAGATGCAGACTTGGATTTCCACACGGGTGATGCTGGGGCATCCGCCACCTTCCCCATGCAGTGCTCTGCCCTGCGCAAGAATGGTTTTGTTGTGCTGAAGGGACGGCCCTGCAAGATCGTGGAGATGTCTACTTCCAAGACCGGCAAGCATGGACATGCCAAGGTGAGGGAGAGGAGGTGTAATTTCTGAGTGTTTTGACTCTTCAGAATTAGAGCTTATTGTGGCAAAAGAATCTTGGCGCTTCCTCAGCCTTTTGTTGTGTACTATTTCCTTAGACACTTCTTACATGTTTTAGGACAAGTTTCTTAAGTTTCATCAGGTTCTAGAATTTCAGTCTTTGTATCTTTCAACAGGTTCACTTAGTTGGGATAGATATCTTCTCTGGGAAGAAGTACGAGGACATCTGTCCTTCCACGCACAACATGGATGTCCCCAACATCAAGAGGATGGACTATCAGGTGCATTTTCGGGTGGGCGAAGGGAATGTATGTGTGGGCGCTGAAAGGGAAAAATGATCTTGGAGAGACCTTGTGTCAGAGAGGTAACCTGAACCTGCTCCTTTTTGGTCCTCCCCTGTCTGCACACATGATTTCCTCACATCTTCTGTGCTGTTTCCATGCTGCACCTGACACCTACACCAGCTCATTGGGATCCAGGATGGGTACCTGTCCCTGCTCCAGGATAGCGGTGAGGTGAGAGAGGACCTCAGGATGCCAGAGGGGGACTTGGGCAAGGAGATCGAAAGCAAGTTTGATGCTGGAGAGGAGATCCTGGTCAGTTTCCTTCCTTGTCCCACCTCAGTAATGCCATCCAGTTTAATTACTGTACCATGAATGTAGATTACACTGACATTTGAATGTCATTGTTGTTTTGATTCTCTTGACTGGTCTGTACTTGCTTTTCCTCAATCTGGTCCATCTTCTTGCTCAGATCACTGTCCTGTCCGCCATGAATGAAGAATGTGCGGTAGCTATCAAAGCAATGGCTAAGTAACGCATAACAGGTAAGGGGTTTACCTGTGCTCTCTCACATGCTGCACTCCTCATTTACATTAAGAGGTGGCAAAACTGATGAGCAGTGTCAGTGCTGGGTCAGTATATGTAGGTTGTATGTGCATGTTGGTCTTTTTTATTTTGCAGATTTGTGTCTCAGAGATATACATTGGGTCCTCAAGCTGTGAACTTCTAAGTTAGGAATTTTCTAAGATATGAACATTTTCATGTTTATTTATATAAAATTTAATTTTCTCTTAACATTTTGGCGGGTTGCTGAGTAGACAAAACCTCTATTGCCATGAACAGATGATAAATGGCAGAAAAGTAGCCACAAACAGAGTAGGGGAGTGAGGTCCACCTTAGTTCATCTCACCTCCACAAATTTTCCAGTTTATGTTTGGTGTTCCTCAGTGTCTGTGATCAATAGTAAGGTGACAAATGCAGCAATGTTTAGTTTTAATTAGTTTTAATTTTAATGTGCTTGAAGTTAATCCTAAAACTTTTTTTAATCACATTGTATTGTTTTTCCTGGCTTTATTGTAGGATTTTAGAAACCCTCCCTATTCTGTAAATGAAGTTACACACATCTGCATGATTCGGTTTTTATTAAATGTGACTGATAAAAGTGAATATGGATTTACAAACAAATGGCTCTGCAGACTTCAGGTTCCAGTTGTGTTTGTAAGGTGAGGAGCTTCTGTGTATTTTCAACACCTTTAAATAGCAATATAAATGCAAAGAAAAAGGTTAACTGCATTAGTTTTTGAGCCTAATTTTTCAGATTAAAAAATATAAATGTGAACAAATTAGCCTTCACATCCTCTCGTAGTTGTGAGTTCACCTGCTTGGACAGAGCAGCCATCAAAAGACAGGTGATGTGTGAGCGTTACTGGCGACCGTGGGAGTTGCACAATGTTATGCTTTAAAACATCGGCACAGACAGACATTCCTAATGGTGGTTGTGGCTGAATATCATTCGGGAATGGTTGTGCTAACACACAGTGGTGTTCGCCTCCATTTTTCCTAACCGCTGCTCCGCCGTATCACTAGCCAGTCACTTCCAGCTGTGACAGATGTAAGCACTTTTTATTCTTGTGATCAGACTGTTCATTCAGCTTGGCTTATTTTTCTCTGTTTTCCCCGTGTCCTACCGGCTCTTCTCTCTCCCCCTCCTACCTCTCGTCTGCTGTTTCCTGCTCACGTCTAGGTGTTGGTGAGATATTCTGGACCTGGTTAATGGAGAGAATAAGACCTCAGCATTGCAATCCTCTGGCTCTTCTTCCTTGTCTCTTTAATCTCATTCTCTTTGTCTCTCGCTCTCCCATTACCTTCTACCTGTTTGAGAAAAATTAGAAAATGTATATAAAAGAAAGTTGGACAATGTAAACACAAAAACTTGTATAAAACATCTGTAAATGTATAAAACAGAACAGAGGTGGATAATGTCACAGCTTGCCACATGGCAGTCATGATCAGACCTTCTAGGCTGTTATTTTTCCCCTTAAGACAACTGAGCAACTTTTATGTACTGATTTCAAGGGCTTTTCTATCTAACGTTCATCCAGTTTCTTTAACAAACTTTTTTTGTTAAGTTCTGCTTCAAATCCCCACCCCCCAAATCTATTTTAGGCTGTCTTGGTGTAAACGTTGTGTATTAAATGGGGTAATAAAGACGTAATGTATCCTGCTGCCATTTTCACAGTGAAAAGCTGAAGTTAAGCTGCATTGTAAGTTCAGACATTAAGATTTAGAAACACATGTAGAGACTTTTTGTATGATATCTCAGTAGAAATGATACAAAAAAATGATCAAAATCTGAAAATAAGATTAATTTTTTGTTTGCTTTCACTGCAGGCATTCAGTGTTATTTAGAAACTGTATAGCACATTGTACCAGAAACTATTTACAGAAATCTTACATTTATAACCCCCCCCACCCCACCCCACACACACACCTTTCCAAACCCCTCCATCAGCATGCTTCAGACATTGATGGTAACACATGCAGTGTCTGTTGCTATATTGATGACTCTCTATATGAAGACGTAGGGAAGAAATTAAAATAAGGTTGTTACCACTTAATATCATGGAGGAAATATTCAACTTTGGTTGTTTATCAAACTGAAGACAAGCATTGACCTTCAGCTTGATGTGCAGGTATAAATTTTGCTCGCAGTGAACATTAAGCGTTTGCCATTTACAGGGGCAACATGATGAGGCCTAAACGTGATTTTGTACACCTTGCTGTCCCACAGTCTCATGTTGTAAAGTAGCAGATGGGCTAGGTTTCAAGTTAGCCACTCTTTGCGTGTCAGTGTCTTGCTGTCATGTGATGTTGCCGTGACAACAGGATAAGTGTAAGATTATCCACATTTTGTTTAGAGTGCAGTTCTGGTGACATTGCTCCTAGACTTGCTTCACTTGTATAGTTTGCACCATTAGTGTGAGAGCTGCACATATAAAGCAACTTTATATATAAAAGATATCCTGTGGAAAAACCTGTAACTTATTATTTTCACTCTAGATTTTTTAATGACTAGTCAGTTAGATTTTATTGTCCTTGAACTGACTGAGATTTCAGTGACACTGGATAATCCACTTGATTGTTTTTTTTTTTCAGATCCCCCTCACCCCCACACCATTTCTCCCTTAGATTCCGAACATTGAATTTTAAAGTGTCCACCTCTTAGTGATTTAAATTATTTATTACATATTTATGTTTGTACCTATTTATTAGTCAGCATTGCAGGTGGCTGACACAATTGGAGGCTGTGCCACAGCAGGTCTGCTCCTTCCCAGAACTCCATGCTGACATTAAATTAGCTCCATTGCCAAAATGCCTTCAGTGTTGAACCCAGACCCAAATTTAACTTGGGACACCAAGTGCACCAAACTGCTTGCCTGTAAACACATTCGAAACCATCACTGAAGTAACACAGCAGAGGTGTGGGGAGACAGCTGTCGCTATGGCCTACCTGTTCTTCTGACAGTCATCCCCTGCTATGGGAGGGTGTGCCACCTATAGAAGTTGTCCATTTATTACGTAGCTTTGGGTTCTTTCATATGTTGTAAGCAGTGAATAGGTAGGATTTTTTTAAGTGACTATTGCTCTTATCTTGGAAATAAGAAAAACTATGAAAAAATGCTTCCATGACATCTCTTCAGTGGTGTTTTTGCAGTGGAATAAGAAAATGTTAAACTTTTCTGTTTGTTTCTGCTGTTTCAGAAAAGTACAGGCACTTTCTTTGTAACTTTGCCAATAAAACAAGAAAAGTGATCAGAAGAGTGACTTGTGACGTTGCTGTGTGCAGTAATGCCATGGGTCTGTGAGTGTGAACTCAATTTTCTTAAACTACAGCAGTTCTGAGAAAAGTTGTAGAGGTGATTTGTTGAATAAAAACGATTGCTAATAAATATGGCCCTACCTCCATCTCAAAACAGCTTTGTATTGAGGTAATTTATTCTATATCACTATTTCAAATGCTATTCAAATAAAAGGCAATGTTAGAGGGAAAAGGATTGTAACTGAGATCACACTGTTGCTACAACAGTGAATTGTCATAATCCCAAAACCATCTTTCATCGGAGTTCCTTGGCTTCTATGGGTCACAAAAAAAGAATAAAAATGCGGAAGCTCAAATGTGCTATGATGGTGTTAGTCTAAAAACACGTCTGTGCTGAGCTCTCGCACCTCACTTCTGAGTTACCACTGTCCAAAGTTTTCTCAGCACAACCAAGGCTTCCCATTCCAAAACAGATTCCCATCCTCTCGGGTACAGAGGCCACAAGGGTGATTCAAATGGACTTAAAGAGTAGAAAGGAGGTCATTCTAAAGACAGTACCCTGACTACTCTCAGAGGAGAGGTGCTTACAGCTACTTGCAAGGGGCACAGTCAACACCATCTGAAGCAACGCAGACTTCCTTAGTTTCATCGAACCAATACTCAAGACATGCTTTTGTTACTCATTTATTTTTGTAGGACATACATCTGTTGCTCTTAGAACGAAAATAAACTTTGCCATCTCATCTCTGTTGTCAAGTGCAGTCTTGATCAATTTGTAAAATACAAAATTTTGTTTTTTTTTTTTTTTTTTAGTATAAACCTTCTGACAAATCGGGGGAGACTACAATAACTGAAATTAACATACAATAATTTGCATTTACAAACAAATGTATATACAAAAATTTATAGCAAATCCTTGGTTTTTATTACATCTCAGTTGTTCACAAATTGTGAATTTAAAAATGACAGCAAGTAATGTTTTGCATTTTTAGTTGGAGAAAATAAGATTTTTGCCAAGAGGGCCATTTCGACAGATTTAGTACTACTTTTTGTCAATTTTTGCTCTCTTGTGAAGATATGAAGAAACACTAAAACCTGTCCTGTACAACAACCGTGTGCACACACTTCAGCCATACAGACCTCACGTCAAGCAGCCCCAAAAGATGAACTCAGGCCAGCATGAACCTAAAAGATATCTGTCTCCATTGTTTATGTGACACAACGATGTTACTTGCTGTGGTGATAGAACCTCTGTCCTGACTGGCTGTGTGAGAGGTAGGCGTGACGAGGAGCCGACTGAGGGGAACTCTGGAAGGTGGCCTGCAACAGAAACCACAAGTCAAATTCAGAAGGCTGTTACTTGTGCAAGCAAGATTCCATTTGTTTTTGTATACAGTATATTCTCACTCCCTAGCAAGTTATATTTTAATCACATTAAAGTATACACTCCTGCAAAACAGCTAACAAGTCAATATGTAAAAGGTCAGTGTGAATCTGACTACAACTGCAGCAGTACCTGAACGTAAAAGATGACGACAACCCTGTAGGACTCACCGAATGGGTTTGCTGCGGGGGAGTCCCATGAGTGAATCCTCCAGGTGAAGCTGGGCGTGGTGGGTGAGCATATGGCAGACCAGACTATACCAGGAAACCCAAAAAGAAAAGCAGCGATGTAAAGAACTTTTTAAATACCAAAGAATTTGTAATGGAACTTGGCAACCTGTTATTTTACCTTGGCTGGGGGTATCTGTACAGCAATGGAGGCATTGGGCATCAGACCAGCAGCACTGGGGTGTAAAGCCTGGGGGTGCATGGGCCTCAGAGTGCTCTGTTACAAAAGAGGCACAGATAAGGTAAGGGAGCCCTGTTACCTTGGACAGTCTGTAATTCTGAAAGTCACACAGCACTCACCGAGTCAGTGAAACCAGACTGCTGGTTGGCATGTTCAAGCTGCTTTTGTAGAGGGATCCCAGTACTGGAGATGAAACCTTTCGGGGAGGGACAAAATCCAAGGATCAAGGTATGCACACATGTACACATGCATGCACGCACAGACTGTAGTGGGTAGGGACACACCTGGCTGCGAGGTGAAGTGGCTGTGAACTGTGTAAGCCTGCTGCTGGTGGGGCAGGTACTGCATGGCCTGGAATGCAGATGCACCTGGGGACCAACAAAGGAAGAGGAAGTCAAAGGTGAACAGGTCCACACACGGAAGGAGAGACACTGTCAGGTGATTACAGGCACCTCTCAGTTGGGAGCTGCTGGCATAGCTGGCCGGCACAGGCTGGCCTGGGGGATAAGGGGAGGCGTGCTGCGGCTGGCTGACACCAAAGGGCCCGTGAGCAGTCTGGCCCGATGTGTACTGGCCGTGCTCTGAGCTCCCTGTGCTGAAGCCAGGCTGGGTCTGGAAGTGACGCCCCTGTCACATGACAACAGCCAGCAACAGGTGCTCACAGCACACTTCAACAACATTTTCTTTGCATTAATACCTAAAGATGAATTTTATAATACTTTCAGACTTAAATTTCAAGCCAAAATTCTTTGATTGGTAGCATCTAGTGTACATCCAGTATGGCTACCCCTACAGTGACTGGTGTTTACCAGATATTTTGCGATCTGATATGACATGGGCTGCATATGCTGCTCAAACTCACAGGAATGACAGGGGACTGGAACAACTGCTTGCTGCGCTCTCCCAACAGAGCTCCTGGACGACCATGATTGACTGGACTTCCTAGATGGGTTAAAACAGTTGGAAAAAGATAAGTAAGACAGGACAGAGTTACATGAAGGGCAAAGAGGAAAGTTCAATATGATATAGGGAAGTGAGAAAAATTCACATAATTTAAAATAACTACCAAATACTGCAAAGAAATGTTGTATATACACCATAGAAAGAGAAATCCCTTTTGGAAAGATGATCTTATTTCTCAAATTTATATCTATGTAGTTGAAAAAGGGAAGCAGTCAGTTTCACATCCTTCAGCCAGTGGACTCATTTGGCACCACGAGAAGTTTCCTGTTAGAAAACAGAGCTCTGAGTTACACACCTTGCATGCTCAGCAAATGCTGGCCAGAGTGGATGGCCATGCTGGGCTGATAGGTGGCTGAGGACAAGGTTGTCATGTCACTACAAAAAAGAGGGAAGATGTCATTACAAAGCTTCAAAATATATAAGTTTTAAATGAGTTTTACAACACATGATTAACACATGGAATGGTAAAGACTGCCATAATAAGTGTTCCAGAGAAGCCTTGATTGTCTCTCTTTTCAGAGTCATGATCTGGTGCTACTCTCCACATCCCCTTCCTCACCTTTGCTCCTTCCTCCTCCGTTTTTCTTCTTCATGAAGAACTTTCTTCAGCTGAAGGAAGAGTTGGTGCTTCTCCTCCTGTAGCCCCTGCAATTTCTCCTCCATCTTCATGATCTTGCAAGGTCGTATGATTTACAGAGAGCAGTTATTGCAGAACACATGGCAACAGTGAAAAACAGGAATGGTGGGTGATTGAACAGTTACTCTTTTCCAAGTAAACTAATATATTCACTACTTTTTAATGACTTCCAATTTTCTCTTGTGGTAGCAACTTTTGCACAAAATGTAATCCCTGAAAACACTGAAAATAAAATTTTGTAAATACGCTCACCTTCACTGTTATAGCCCCACTAGAGATAAACAAAGTGGTTGAGGTTTCCTGAAGTATTATAGAAATGTTTTTACATTGTTAAATAAAGTTAAATATGTTAATAATTGTTGATTTCATTAGCAAAGGTCATTTTACAGCTTCCCTTATCTATCCTTTGTCTTTTAGCATGGTAGACCCTGTGGAGTGTGATAATTCTGACTCTTCTGACAGCACCAATACTGCTTTACCTCCTTCATGTTGATCTATGATTTTCATCTTTAACTTCAAATCAATTGCCTTTCTCTTCTTTTTGCTTTGCAGCTTCCCAACAGTGTTGCCTACAGGTTGTGTGACACTGTGTTAACAGCACACAAGGATGCCACTGGTTTTATGGCAGACCATTGTGACTGGAAATAAATTTCTCTCTCTCACACACACACACACACACACACACACACCACCTAATCATCATAAGTACAAACGGTCCTAAATCAGATCCTGACTGTATTTTTTCTGTAGTGAAACTTGTCTAACACATGTGACGATAATTATGACGAGGAAGCCAAAGCAAAATTATGGCACCCCCGGGCATTGCCATGGGACCCAGGTGGAAAACCATTGCTATAAACAATATCAAATGTTACATGCAACTCTCCTCTCCACCTTTCACTCCTGTTCCTTCCTCTCCTCACCTGTTCCTTAGTCTCCTCCAAGGACATCCTCTCCTCCATCTCCTTCTTCCTCTTCCTCTCTTCCTCCTCTTTCATTTTCTGTTCCATCATTTTGTCCACTTCCTCCTCCTCTGTAATAGCCATAGGAATCAGAAGAGATCATAAGAGATTTCACACATCTACACCACCCCCAGTGTGCAGGTTCTGTTCTGGACATAATAACCTTCATGTATTCGATTATTCTCCAATGTGATACACAACACAGTAAACAAAAGTGCATCAATAAAAAAACCTTTAGACAGAAACACGGGATAACCAAAACAAGTATTTTGTTTGATAACACCATTTTGCTGGTACAAACCACACAAGTAGCCGGCTGTAGAAGTAAAATTCACAGAGCAAATATATGGCTATGCATAGCTGGTGATGTTGAACTTGTTAATTTAGCTGTCAGGAGATTAGAGAAGCATGGGGTCTGAACAGGATAAATATTACTTCTTGACAGCTGGTAAGTCTCTCTTACCTGCCATAAATAGCAATTTATTAAAATTTCACAATGATGTAAGGGTGTACATCCCTGAATGTGGCAACGTGCAGCAGACTCTCACCTTGTCTCTTGCGCTCCCTCTCTCTCATAATGTGCTTGTGCAAGGCTCTGGCCATGGCGTTGGACAGTTTGGGTCTCTCCAAAAGGGCAGGCATGGCTGTGGACAGCGAGGGAAGTTGCTGTCAGCATGTTAACGGCGTCAAAAAAGGAAATGCATATCTTTAGAGCAAAACAGCAAAGTGCACAGCAAACTACAGGCCACGAACTAGCAAGATCAATGGGCGATTACATTAACACCTAATAAGCGTGCAAAAATTCGTCATATCTTGTCTTTTAATAGTCAATTTCAACTTTTTCTCGATTAACGCCATATAAAATAAAACTATACATTTATACGTATGGTATAATTTTGTTCAGCAAATACATCACGTTAGCAAGGTGTGCTATCTGCAAAACATTAGTTAGCAGTCTACTGCCACTATAAATATGAGCACGACACTATCAGTATTTCACAGCTTTAACTCAAAATACGTTTAATTTATAAGTTCGTCTAAAATGAATTCGGCACTTAATAGCTAGCTAAGTGAGAACAGCCTCGCGTAGCAGACTTGAAATAAAATGCTGGGATCTTATTAAACGAGCTTTTCTCCGAAATTAAAGTACCTTCGTTATCCTTTTGTACTGCTGTTAGTGTCCGGGTAGCTTTCTAAGCAAAACTACACGGCCAACGTACAATATTACGTTCGCTAAAATATAACTAGCAGAAAATATTTTGGTGGCGCACGGTGAAAGCGTCGCACTTCCGCTGTAGCAGCGCGAGAAACGGGTGAGAGAGCAAAGTGCTTCCGGTTTGCGCTGAAGCCGTAAGGCGTACTTGAGGTACGCCAGCTCCGGTGACGGAGGGACAGAGGCGTCAGAAAATAAAGTGCTTCCTGTTTTGAGACCAGCGAACAGTCAGTTCTGCAAAAGGCACACTTGGAGGTTCCACTTATTTTTTTTTTTTAAATAAAGATATTTGTAGTAACGGACGAAATGCTCTGCAGTTGCTCTTTATATGAACATTGTGAATTTTTTCACATTTTAAGTTACACATCCTGGCTAATAGTCACAAAAATTGTGAGCTTCAGTGCATCTCCGTACAAAATTCAGCGAGTCACTTAAAGTGATATTCATCATCTCACTGACCTCAAAGTAGTATTTGGAACTCAGACTGTCTTTCAAGCACTCTTAAACTGAACATGCATTGTCATTTTAAAGATATTTTTTCTATCTCCAGAAACTGATATTACATTTTTATATAGTACAAACAACTCAGAGTAGGATTGCAAGTATCAAGACAATATTAAACTGTTAGGATGACAAGTGCATTGAAGTCTCCAAAGAATCAGGAACCAAGAAGAGGCACAGTAACAAAAAAAACCACAGGAAGCATTGAGTTATCAGTTTTTATAATGGTTGTGAGTGGATAACTTACAGCATCATTGCTGCATGTAAAGTTCAAATGTGAAAAATTGAACCGTAAGCAACAATAGAATACAATCAAAATCAAACGAGGTAGACGTATTGATACGTCAGAATAATCAGCAATAACTATTTAAAGACAGCTGGAAAAACAGGAATAGGGTACTCTTCGGTTTGAACCGTTTGATGTTTCAGTTATATGCAGACCAATGCGAACATTCCAAGCTGTACTACAAGTACACTTAAATGCAATTTGTTCATCCAAAATGAACAGGGCTTGTCTAAATTCTGATTCACTGTAAGGTAGACTTAATTGCACAATATACTGGTAAAAAAAAAAGGTTGACTGGTTCTTTGCAGCTAAAGAGACCCTAAAATTCACCACTGATACCTCACTCTGTTCATCCATAATTGGCCATTAAAAGATTTTTAGGGAGCAGTAGAGAAGCTAAATAAATTAACTCCAAACTGTATGACAATTTTAAAAACTGCAACTGGAAGAGTGTGCATGATGTGCATGAGATGGCGTGTCTAGAGCAAGTAACTGCCATAAAGAAAAATGAACCAAACTACCGAGACAGACAGGTGTGGAAAAGCAGAATTGTTAACTGTGCTGGACTTCTTTGCTCTGGTGGACTGTAGGTAGCTGAATCAGGTTGTTATTTTGAGGGGTTGAGATGATGGAGAGAGATGAGGATCAGCAGTGAGGGGACAATTACATTTTTCTCAGGCTTCTACCATAGACACTTTCATCACTGTAAGCAATGTACAGAAAAAAGTCCTCTTCGTGGTGTTCCTAAAACAGAGAAAGAAAATAATTTTTTTGTTTTATACGCATGAAGCAAGGATGTACTCTGTTCAGTCTCAAAGTGATTCTAATGGAAGAGGATTATATAGAATATTCTTAAAACTCCCTTCTTTCCCTCACTGTCATAATCATAATAATGATAATCATCATCAGGGCACGGACAGAAGATAAACCTGATACAGAAGTCCCATGGTGGCCGATGTTGGAGGAATGACGTTGTTGACAAAAAAGAAGAGTGCGTCCTCAGCCCTCAAGTGGATCCGCTTCCGAATCAGAAAGTAGAACTGACCCACTTTTACATATTTAAAAAAAGTAAACACATATAAAGTGTGATACTCAAGCAAGACTTATTAAATGCAAACTAGTTAACTTAACAGTATTCAGATGAAAATATTAAGCATAGATTTAACTGACAACTAACTGAAATAAATGAAGTACCTTCCAAACTGAATGCATAATCAAACACAATGTATTGATTTGAAGCACTTGTGTCAATACAGCAGCAGAAACCAAAACATGTAACACAGATAAGAAATTAAACATGAAAGTGTGCAATAGCTGAAAAACATGAGGTTTCATTAAAAGGTTTGAGAGAAATTGTTCCATATTGTTTTTGCAGTACAAATGGCCTCGTGTTTTCTTTTTCCAAACAGAGTACATGCTGGTTACCTGTGAGATCAGAAGGGACAAGGTATTTTTTCTTATCCAGATCTCCTATCCTGGCTTTGGGAGCTTTCTCTACTATCACCTGGAATTAAGATAAAAACACTAGCATTAGTAGTAGTCAAAGAGCAGCAAACCTTGGACCCCATACTGGGCAGCAGTGGTACGGGTCAACGTTGTTGGCAGAGAATCACATTTCAGTGACAACGGCAGCAATGTTTATTATTGCATGAACAGTTATCCATAGAGTCGCCATGAGTCAACGTCACTTAACTGTGAGTTCTGGATATGAGTAAACAATTGTTAGCAAGTTTCACTGAAGAAAAACATCACCTAAATTAACAGTAATGAAATAATAACATCCAAGGGTGTCAATTAAAGCATAGATGTAAGGGTGGGGGTGTTTTCCCCACCTGTATTTGTCTACAACTCAACTGAGTAATGTTGGTATGTTTTCAGTGCAACTATGCACTACCTATCAAGTTGTTACGTCACCAGTCAACCTGACCACTGGTTATGTAATGACCCCTCCCACTGGGGGTCAAGTAGTGTTTATTTAAACCCCCTCCAACGCAACGTACACAACGCCACCGTCCTCCTTATGACAACAGGAATATTATGACATACGCCATGTTCTCGGTAATATTTTTTGAGATTACCTACATTTTCTCTAATCAAAATGCGGCAATTATTTTTGACATTACAATGTAAAAGAAAGATGTTTGTACAGCCCTCCTTAACACCATATCAACACAAGCATCTGTGGGTGTTTAACCTCTAACAAAAAACTCCGATCTGGAACAGCATGTGTGAAATTGAGGGTGTCAGAAGCAGGTACGTGGTAAAAGCTCGTGTTTACCTACGAAGACGGGACAGCAGCGTTGCTGACAACAGACAAGATTATCTATCATAAGTACTGTTTAAATGTCGACATTACGGATTAAGAAAGTAGTCTGTATCATTAGCCAACGCTTACACAGCTAGCTCGTTACTGCTAATGTGTGGCTACGCTTAGTCGCTGGCGCTAGCCGCTTGTCCCGGGACACTCACTGGCACCCTGTCCGGGTATTTCTTCCTTATCTTCTCCCCCTCCGACCGCCTTTTCTCGAACGGATGCTCTTCTTTGTATAGAAATTTCATTGTCGTGGATGCGAGAGGTCACTGGACTCTGCTTCTGGTTACTTTTCTCTGGCTCTAAACCGTGGGCGTCGCTTGTGTTACTGCAGCGGACAGATCTGACATCAACAACACGGGTAAAGCGGCAATGGCGCGACTACGCCACAAGTAGCATTCACGACGTTTGCGTAGTGTGCGCAACGGAGCAGCGCAAGGTGAGGCTGTGCGCAATGAACGTATATTACAGCTCAAACGTAATCCTTCCCCATTTCCGCTTGCGGTTTAATAATAGCTAGGGATGGCTGTCACGTGAACATTCCCGCAGGAGCGGACCGGGAAAGCGGCGGAAGTGGAGGCGGGCGGTGGGTGAGGGCGCGCGAGGAGCGACCACGTGACCTGGGGCTTTGCACGGCAGCGCTGGAGTTCCCACTTCTTATTGATGTGAAATTAGATGGACACATTTTTCTTATCATAATGAGTCAAAATTAGATGTGGGACCTTCGTGGGTTTTTACATCCGTGGCAGAGACATGTGCAGCAGATAGCTGACGAAAAATGTCAAGAAACCAGTAAAAGCAACACCAATCAGCACCATGGACAGGGAATTTGGAGATCAGTAAATAACATGAACACTGATGAAATGGGACAGCTTACAGTATGTCACCATAGACTGAAAAGACTTTTTCTGAACCCACATACCTCTTTGGAAACTCCCAGGACAAAGTACTTCATATTTGTAACTTTAGGCATACTTCATTTTATACGTTTTAAATGTTCACTAATTTTGAAATTAGTGAACATTTCAAACGCATAAAATGAAGAGAGAGAGAGAGAGAGCAAAGTTATAAATATATCAGAAGAGCTATTCACACAGAATTGTTCCATTATAAAATATTCAGTTTGGACAGAAGGTTAATTCTGTAGAAAGTAATTTGAAGTTGTTGTACATTAAATAGATTTAGGAAAATGACTGGCTACTGTACTTTTACAATCACATATTTTGATCACCATTAAGGCCACAGCTGATAAGCTCATGCTTCACCAAAATTTCTATGAAAACCTCCAGAAGAAACACTGCATTCTATACTGCTGGACCTTCATACAGCAAATGAATGATAAAGGAAAGTCCTGGGCAAAAATCACTGTAACGTTAGTATATGTGAATGTGACAGTTTGCATTAAACCGCTTTCTTCTCCTACCCCTGAAATAAAAGCAGCCAATGTGTGTGAGTGAGGGCAATAAGGGATTTATTGGGATCACAGACCCACACATGGTTGCTGATAGAGAACCTGCTGTACCCCAGCAAACTGCTTTGGGGAAGGGTATTGAATATTTTAAAAGAAAAATATTTTAAAATAAAAATTCAAGTTTAAGAAAGAAAGTGCATGTTTTGTATGGAAAAAACAAAACAAAATCTGAATCAGACATCAGTAATATGCAATCAAGTGTAAAGCACTACAGCTTATTGATGACACAGACTTCTGTGGAAAAAAGTGTAAGTCTTCCCAGTAACAAAAAAAATCAGCTTCTCCCAATGATAAAAGCAATTATTCATACCCTACCATGTTATTTTCTTATTTCTATGCTCTTTCTCATTTTACTTTGGTCTATTTTGAGACAGATTCCATAGAAAAAAGCATTAACATTTTGAGACACTTTTGAATGCACCAATCTGTAAGACCTGTTTAAATTCCATACATTCAGGATACCCATGCTTTGTGCACCAACAAGCACAGCCCACTGGTTCCCCCTATGCCAACATAAAATCAGCATCAGAACACAATAGAACATGCTAACCAGAACACAGTCGCCCTGCCACTGTTCCAGCTCAGCTTGATAGCACATTTTATTCCAGTAACAGCATCTGGCAATCTGGATCTTTAGTCTTTCAGCTCTGAGAGGAGCAGAAAGAGACAGGTGAGACAGTCAAAGCAAAAAAGTGTCACTGAACTGAAGTGGAGAAGGGGTGACAACAGAGAAAAAAAACCCAATAAAGCACTTCAAAATTTAAATGAATTTAAACAAGCAGAAGAAGGTAGGTACCATGAATAATGTGTTTAAGAGACGAAAGGAAATGGGGGAAAAAATGGCAGGAGTGATTGGATGGATTTGTAGTTTGTCATGATACATGCTTGTATGCCAGAAGTTCTTTTTTTTGATGAAAAAGCAAGCGAAGAAAACAAGGACACTCCCCCCTACACACACACACACACACACACACACACACACACATATGCCCATGTCCTGCACATACGGTAACAGGGAACTGTAAGGCTGAGACTCCATTTTGAATGAAGGAGGAAAAAAAAAATTTAAAAAGCTGGCTACTCCACTTGTCTCTGGCTTGTGCTATGACACTCCCAACAGTCCTTCCTTCATGTTTGTCTCTGGGCCCCCCCCATGTGCTCAGTTCCTTTCATCAAGGGGGGTTGAGAGAAAATTGTCAACACTGAGCAGAAGGTGGAAGGTCAGTAGCCAACAGGGAGGACATTGTTTAAAAACGGCCGGGGCATAGACGAGCTCCGTGGAACTGATCACCAGAGCCGGTGCTGGTGAAGATTTCTGCTGAGGACGGATCGGACATCCGCAGTGAATCTGAAATAGGATATGGTGTGGGGAATGGAAGGGAAGAGAAAGAGAAGGTGAAGATTTCATTAAGTTTGATTTAGGGGAAGAGAATGTGTCATGAACAGAACTAGCCTGTCACTGTAAGTGAAGATGAAGTTATTTTTGGAGGGTCATGAGAAAGCATCATGGATACTCACCTTAGTGCATCCAACATAGGCAGCAAGTTTAGAAGTGCTGTATCACTAGGGTCACTGAACCATGACTTTATAGGTATTGCATTGTCTGTAAGGGAAATGTAACAAGACAGACAGATAACAAATGAAGGCTAAGAAACAGGATGAAGATGCCTAAGGCAAAAAATGCAGACAAGGTTGGAATTAAGGCTATGCTAACCATTACTCACATTCAGGAATGGAGACTGATGATGAATGTCAGGAGATGCATCAAGTGTTCCTTGCTCCCACTTACCTGGATGGTTTCTGTATGCTCCAGGTGAGTTGTCCAGGATGACTATACTGGAGAGGTCACTGTGCACCACTGACAGGTCTTTAATATAACTGCCTAGATCCAGTGTGCAGTGCTACAAATAACAAGGACACAGACAAGAAACTAAAATATACCCAGCCCTTTGCCGTAAAAGCAGTGGATATTTGCTCATCTAACATGATTTGCTCATCTAACAGCCCTCTCACTAATGTATTTTTAAAAATCTGATGTAGTGTCAGAAAATTCTGGGCACAACTAAGACCTGTTGCAAACATACACCTCCATATGAGCCAGCATCAGGCAGTGGGAACAGCAACATCAGCACCTCGGTTTTTTTTTTACAAACATGGCTGCCTTATATGTTCACTCAAGTTTTGAATTTAAATCTTGTAGCAGTTACTAGGAGTTCCTCTAAAATGAACAATGCAGTATATCGGACACCAGTACTGTCAAAAAACTGAGACTACATTACCAATACACTAATAACATACAATACCAATACTGTGCAGTACAGTTCAGCAAGGTATAAAGTCATAAACCATACAGTATATTGTACCAAGCAGCCTCCAGGAAGTTGGGTAGATTATCTGTTAAATGAATTATCTAACCTGGTCTAGGAAATGTGAGGTTGCCAGATAAAGAGGACCCACTTTATATAAATATTTGGCAACTAGAAGAAAGAAAAATGTCTGCTCTGAATGAACAAAGGCAAGATGTGTTTGAAACACATTATTTTGAGACAGAAAGAGGCAATGAATTTAATGAATGTAGAGGTCATAGCAGAAAATGAGGAGTACCTGTCGGTAGTATCTGCGCTTTAGGATGCCCCTGTTGTTATCAAGTCTGTCAGCCACTGAGGATCCGTAGATCTCCATGCTGGCAGTGAACACCACAAGCTCGTACCACTGACTGACCTGGGAGTAATGGGAGGGCAGTGAACAGAGATGGTCATCCAATTAAGAAAGAGCCCTAGAAATCATCTCACAATGGGGTATTCTCAAGCAACCAGGGAAAGTTCAGTACAGAGGTAAATTTCCAGAAGAAAAAGTTACACACATTGTATACATCAATTAAAAACCTCCAGTGAGTTTGTTCTCAGAAAATGTAGCTTTATGATATGAAACAACATGCTCCTCACTCACCACTTCAAGGAAGAAGTCAACATGTGGTCTTTTATGTACAAAGAACCTGACTGGATGCTTGTCTATAACAACCTATGAGAGAATATAAAATTGCAGATTTAAAAAAAAAAAATCTTTAACTTGCACCTGCAGCTATTTATTTATAAAGACATACATGTCAGACTGTATGTGATGTGTTTGCAACATTTATTTGACATACACACATACACTACTGTTTAGTTTACAGTATTCTTCTAAGAGTGCTCAGGTCAACCGTTATCCCCAAATACAGCGCAACATGTGACATTTGAAGGAATTTTTATGACTAGAGGCCTTACCCCATATCAACCTTCATCATTTAGAACAAGCACTGATGAACCAGTAGCAAGCTAGACACAAAAGCATGCATGCATACTATGGGAAATTTTGAGCAACCAACTAACATGAAACTCATGTCTTTGGACAGAGATGCAAAAAGAGCATAAAAATTAGCCTGATGCCTGTAAAAAGTGCAAAAGCATTTTCTCACTTTGAGAATGAAATCTGGAGGGGTGCCAGGTCGCACCGTAGGTCTTAAGACTCCATCGTGGTGTGAGTGGATGAGCGTTTCATCCAAGTCGAGAACCAGGATTTTCCTCTTCACTGCATCTGAAGGGTGAAGACCATGACAAAACCTTTCAAACAAAGAAAACAGTGGCTGGGGCAGTGTGGAAGCTGCCTGCATCACAGAACCACAGACCTATAAAAAGCAGGGTGGTGAAAATTGTTTGTACTTACTGAGTCTGTTTCTGGAAATGGGTGAAAGAGGTAAAAGGTCATAGCGCACTGTTTGGTACTGGATGATCTGAAGCAGGATATTGCAGTCCAAGAGTGAGAAAGAGATAAAACAAAAAGTATATTATGACAATTTTGTCTATATTAACCATGAATTAATACCTGCTGGCTAGGATATATGTACACGGACAGCCTATGGAAAATCCAGGATTTTATAAATGTTTATAAACATCACACGATTACATCTTTTCAAAAACAGATTTTTGTAAGTATTAGAGTAACAAAGGTACAATCCATAATGTGAAGCAAATACATAATTATCCAATCAGCTGTTTATTACACAGCCAAAAAAAGCTCAACATGCTATAGCAAAAATAAAATTCATCATCTTCTGCATTTCTTTACATATATTCCTCCATCAACCATAGTACATACTCATGTATCAATAAATGATTTAACACCATCTCCTCCTCAGACCCATCAACTGATCTTCTGCAAAAAAAAAAAACAATCTCTGTATCTTTTTAAATCTCTGGTTAAAATACAGGTTACAAGACTAGTTCTAATGTAAATTATATTACACATTCCATATTTTAAAATGACTCCATGTTCAGAGTTCAGAAAACTTCAAAGAAATAAATGCGAAACCTTCTTTTGTTAAGTTAAATATATAAATACACAATTATCGGTGGGGTTGGCTGGAAAAAATGAATGACAGTAAAGTGAACAAATATGCAGAGATCTCCATCACAATTTTCACATCATTCCAGACGTGTAAACATTGCATGACTTAAGTGGTATTCAGAACAAGGTTACAGCTAGCCAACAGTAATGTTATCACTCTCTACAAAAAAATAAGCATGAAAAGCGTGGTGCATATGCCTGGCTAAAAATGCAGAAAGCAACGGAATTCCACCTCACCGTGCGCAAGTGCTTCCTGAGTATGTACAGTATAAAGCCCCAGATTCTGGACGCCATCCCGAGAAAAGTGCGGATCCCGAGTAAACATTGCCGCGTCTTCAGCATGGTGACAGCAGGGGAAGGGACGACGGAGGAGCAGAGAATACTGTGTCCCACTCCTTCTAGGTGATCACCCCCTCAGGTGTTCTCCTAATAATCTGGTCTCTAAGAAGACCAGTCAACCTTTCAGTGTCTCAGCTTTCTTTACAAGCAACTCTTACATGCAACATTCACCGGATAAAGCGATAACTGAAACGTCAGCGTACTCAGTTAGTGCAGATAAAAATACAAAAATCACAGAGCACACACTGTGAAACTGAGCAGCTAGCCCACCAGGCTGTTAGCCTTGAGCTAGCTAATCGTCAACTGACAAATAGTCTCAGAGGTTCGGCTACTTCGAACGGAAGAAAAGCTCCTCTTCTACGAAAACCTAGACAAATAGCAAGAAAACCACTGGAAAAAAGACAAGTTGTCGGCATCAAAATGTCTTTTTACTTATTAGTGAATCCGGAACCGAGATGCAAGTCGCCATTGCCATCGAGACGTCACTTCCGTCTAAGAGTCACAGTGTTCTCGTCTTAGTATTTCAGTAGTTCTCGCGATGCCATCGCTTTTCAGATTTTTTTAATGTGTTTTTTTTGGTCAGGTATCTGTTATGTATATATCTATCATATAATTAATAAGTATAATTAATATATTTAATATTATATTATTCAGTCATGCATTAAGATAAAGATAGAGTGGGCGTTAAAAATTTAATAAGATTAAACAGAAACGAAAAGTCATGCAGTGGAAATATAGAAAGGCAATGTTGACATGGCGAAAATAAAATATTTTAGTACATACTATTTTAAGGCCAGGTTATAGGGATTAATATAAATTAGAATTTAGATGTCAAGACTTTGAGTAAAAAATGTATATACCCACACTACTCCTACGTGTATGGATGAGGGTTATGTGTGCATAGTTTTCATTTGCATTGGACTAGTTGGGGTTACGTTTTCAATAGTTAAGGGGACTGCGTATGGCTGGTCATTTCAGAGGTCTCAGGCTTGACAGGCAAAAAGTGTAAGCTATCCATACACCTTTCCACCTATAACCTGCTGCTATCTGGGATGAATGAATATTGTGTCATGGAAGCTTTATTAACTGTATTTGTTGTCCACACCAAAGCCCACAGTCTCATCCACTGTAAAATTGTTGTTCTTATGTAAAACGACTCTTGGTAACCACAACGTTCCGTTCTAAACTTGTGTCCTTAGAGTTGAGAACAGTGTGTCCATTCATCTGGTTGCTGGTCTTTCTCTTTTTTCCTTAAATTTTTCTTATTAGCCTCATACTTCTTAGAAAATATTGTTTTATGACTTCACACATTTCTTTTTCTAGTGACAGTTCCCACTTTACTTGATCCAAGATCCATCAGTTTGTTTTCCTGGCTGTCCATGGTGACTTTGATAGACTCCAGTTCATAGGAAGCAAAGTTTTTCCTACCGTGCCTCAAGGTCCTTTTTTCATGTCTGTACAGTATAGTATTGTTGCCATATATATGAATATCAATACTTTTAACAGTTGTAGTTTTTGTTCGTGTAAATACAACAGCATATATGAGAATCTTTCCTAGATCTCTCATTGCAGTTTTACTAACTGCTCCTCTCTGACATACTGTACTTCTTTACTGCTGGATCCATTGCTGTTGTTTGCTGATTCCAAGAAAAAAGTAACTTCTTTGTCTTTACAATCAGCACTGAATTTTGCTGCTGTTCCAGTTGTCATGATTCTTGTTTTCCTGTGATGAGACTCCTTATAAACAGTAAGTGAAGCAGTCTAAACATCCTGCAGGTTAATGCTCTGTGGATTTCAGAACACACTCTCCTTTCACTCACCCCAAGAGCATTTGTACCATAACAGTGATCAGGGAGGAGTCTTTCAAGTTTTCCAGATTCTTATTATCCCTGGACATCAAATTGGAAACAAACATCAATTTCATCATAAAGACAGAACAGGAGTTTTTCCTGAGACAGTTAAAAAAGTCAGCCAAGCACAAGCAATGCTGACCCAATTCTGTATCCTGTCACTGAGTCTTGAATGGAGACTACAGCCTTATCTGGAACAAGAACAAACAGGATTCAGGAAGGGGTGAGGAACAAGGGCCATCATTGCTCACGTGACATGGATTCTTGAAACAGCTAAAAAATACCAAAAAAACACCTATATGTGCTTCATCAACTACAGCAAGGCATTTGATTGCGTGAATCATCAGAAACTCTGGATCACACTACAATGTCTGTTAAAACAAATTTTACATTAAAAATCTTGGAATAAATCCATAACCCTTTAGAGCTTAGATTTTTACATATATTGTTATTCAAAACACATTGGCATTCTACCTCATATCATTGTTAAGTACAGTGAAGACAGATTTCTGCTGTAAAACCTGTAAAAAAGGTTTTATGGCCAATATTTAAATGTAGCTGTTGTTTAGGAACGTTTTAATTTGTATGACAGTAACAGGAGAAGATGTATGATGGTTTACATAAAAAATGCAGATTGTTTCATTGTATCTGCCATAAATGTCCTACCCACTTATTCTGTCTCAATAGATATGGAATAATTAAATGTCCCAGGCTTGGTGAACGTTAGACCAACAGCAACTTTAACCACTGTAATTTGTAACAGGTGTATAGTGATGTTAAACTAAACACTACACTAACGTGTAAAATATGGTGTGTCCAAAATTCACACTGCTACACTACCATCCATTTTCACTATGTTATTAGTTCTATTGGTCTAGCACAGTGGCACAAAAACATGCTATAGTTTATTACATGTCGTGGTACCCTGCTAAAAATAATAGCTAACAATAGTTATACAATAGCTAAATGATAGCTACAACAATATTTTTGGTATGTTTAATAT
Organism: Heterotis niloticus; assembly: GCA_018136845.1. NCBI lineage: Eukaryota > Metazoa > Chordata > Actinopteri > Osteoglossiformes > Osteoglossidae > Heterotis > Heterotis niloticus. Next base: position 23,926,184 of record CM030890.1, read on the forward strand.
TTCTGTATAATTTTAAATAAAAATGAGTGCATATATAAATAAACATCTTTTTTCCACAGGGCCCTACACAGAGTCCTACATCCTTGCCTAATGGTAAGTCTGAATTGATATTATTAGGTTAATATAGATGTGAAAATATTGTGGAACAAAATTAAGAATCATAATTTTTTATTCATGGATTTCGTAGTACACACAACTCTCAGTAGCATTTCTGCTACAATATAAAATATCCAAGTGCTCAGATGGAACAGATTTCTTCCTGTTTTGAATATTATGAATATTTTTGAGAGCATAGTTTTTCAGAAAAGAGGACCCAAAATAAATATGGAAAGGCTAAGATTATAATCAATAGTTTTGATAAAAATGTTTTAAGGTTACTAGAAATCACAGAAACTCCGATTTAAGGCTAAATATCTTAAAAGTTTCTCCATTCAAAACACGTGCAAGCTTCTCAACCATTAAACTACATTACCCAGAATGTAATTCGGGGTGCGGCGCTGTTATGGAAACCACAGGGGGGCGCTCGGGAAGCACCAGTTATTGCATACCGATCGGAGGGGACGCAGGATCTGAGCGAAAGGAGAATTTAACAAGTTTCAGTATGTTTTCAAGAAAAGGCGATATATCTTTAACTGACATATTCTCCGAGAACTTCGTCACCACTGCAACTTAAAACTTTTTACATGGTGGAAGAACGGAATGAAAGAGGAATTTCGGGTCTACAGGAGAGTTTAACAGCGACTTAAGGACATTCTGAGGCGTGAGGATCGTGAGGGAAGCGGTAGTTAGCAGCTCTGCTAGCCGGTTTTTAGGCTTCAGCTTTGACAGTTTGTGGAAGAGGAGGCGGCGGATCATCGAAGGTCGCTCACCGCCTTGTTTCTATTTATTCGGCCGGCTAAAGAAGCCTGACTTGTGCCATCCTAGCGCCGCTGAGTTGAGTGTCCCAAGCGGGGCTGGCGTTCCGGGGAGCAGGGCAGACGGAGGACGCAACCCGCCGCTAGCGACGAGGCCCCGGGGACAATGCTGGGAATCATGGCGGAGCACCAAGGTACTACTGTGTTCCCGCCGCTGCACTTAAGTTTTTCTCTGAACGCGCAACGGGGTACAGGGAGCGGTCAGCTGGCAGTGGGGTTCAGTGTCGTGACCACCGAAAGAGAACCCCGCTGCTGTGTCCAGTGTTCCCGCGCCTTCGATTTGAGACTTTAAAACAATGTCCACTCGAGAGGCGTTGCAAAGCGCGCCCAGCCGGCTGATCCCTGGCTTTTGGGAGTTCACCGGCAATGTGGAAAAACCGGGGATTTTGAGCCTGCTGTCCGCTGCCCACGCCGAGTGGTCGGTCCTTCGGTCGGTTCGGGCTTCTGGAACTGTTTCAACGTCACTAATTAGCTGCGCTTTCCGTTTATAATGGTGCTAACATAAATCATCACTGTCGTTATTGATCTCACCTCGGACTAAGCGTACACTTTATTCTTTTTTTTCTGGTACAAGTAGCCAACTTCGCTGTTTAACGACAGTGACAGGCTCTTCGGAAAAATGGCCTCGTTTCTCGGCTAACCTCGTTAGCTTAGCTAGCTGTCTGCTACGCTAGTGTGGAGTTGGTTGTATGGTCAGTTTAGCTAGCGAATTAGCTGCCTTGCTAATATGGGGTTAGTCCTGTGGGTAGTTTAGCCAGCCGGGGAGCTACCATACTGGTGTAGCGGTAGTTTTGTGAGTAGATTAGCTAACCAGTTAGCTACCTTGGTGGTGTGGAGTTAGCCAGACAATTAGCTGCCATGCTAGTGTGGACTTAGCCATCTAGTTAGTTTATCCAGCCTGCTAGCTGCTATGTTAGTACAGTTAACTGGGTGGCTGCCGAAACTACCCAGTGAGCTGCTATGCTAGCGCGGATTCAGCCGTGTGGGTAGTTAAGCTAAACCAGCTATGTACCATATAAGTGTACTCAGTTAGTGTTGAGTTAGCTGTGTGGTCTGTATAGCTAGCCAGCTAACTGCCATGCCCCTGTAGAGTTAACTGTGTGGGTAGATTAGGAAACCAGCCAGCTGCCATGTTAGTTAGCCAGGTGGGTAATTTAAAAGTTTTTGGTGCAGACAGGAAATGGCAAAAAACTTAAAAACGTAAAACTAATAGTTCCTTTCTTTCATGGTAACGTTTTCTCAGCAAAAGCCCCCCCCCAGTTCACATTCAGTAATGCCTCATATATATATATATATATATATATATATATATAAAATTATAATTTTACTGCTTTCATCTGCTTACACTTCCTCCACCATTGATAATTTTGGCTCATTTTTACAAGAAGGTTCATGCATCCATCAGCAAATTCTTTGCATCTTCTTCTTTCTCAACAGGTGTTCCACAGCAGACTATACTGGTCTCTGTTGTATTTTAGTCTTTCTCTGAGCTTGGTCACACTGAGCAGCTTCTGATGCTACCCTCTCACCTGCATTACTTTCTGGTTTTCTCACATCTGCTGTTATACCTCTATGACTGATCCAGAATGCCACTGGAGGAGTTCTTTGACTTGTTAAAGGGTTCCCCTGTACCTCCACTCTTTGTTGTCTCTTGCTGATTCCTGTTGTTGCCTGTATCCAGTTCATTACTCTGGTTGTGACCTTCGAGATGGTCAGAGTAAATCATTTCTCTGTCTCTAACTGCTTTGCTGGTTCCAATCACAAATGGTTCAGAATGGAAAGTCGCCTTTGGTTCCAATGTGCTGGAATGAAGTCTGTGCTTGGCGACTGGTTAGTCCCTCTCAGCATTGAAGAAGCATTGAAACCCATGTCTTGAAGACCCATTTGTCTCCTGATCTTTCGATATCTGCATAATGAGCAGTCATTAATGGGTCCAAGACTATGCTATGATCTTTTTCTGTTTGAATCTCTTCTACTTGAGTGACATGTACCAGAAAAAAAATATTACTTTAGACAACTGTGCTCTGATTACGTTTGTGTTTAAACTCTCCAGTATTTGTCAAACTTCTGTTTACAGAGTTGTTTGTCATGTTTGGCAAATAAATGTAATTGTAGTTTAGCCAGGCAGCTGGGGTCAGGTTAGTTATGGGATGACTTTAGCTAGCTAGCAGCTTCCTGGTTTTGCTGAACTGTAACCCATTTCATCCATCAGCAAATACATGAGCACCCTACTACACTCACTGCTTCTGTTGTATGCCAAGAAAAAGTCTCATTCTAAGTGTTCTTTGCTATTACTTTTTATGTAGAATTGAGTTGCATGAATAGTTTCTGCAATCCAAATTGTCAGGTTGCACTATACACTAACATTTTCTCCTTTTCCCTTACAGATTCAATAAGGAAGTGCAAAACAGAGTCTCTGGTAAGTGTTTCAAATAGCAGGTGTCTATTGCCACAGCGGTCTGAGTCACTTGATCCCTTTTCCTTGCTGTGACCCTTTTTGACAATGTGTATGTTTTCGGAATAAACTTTTCACCATATATATTTGCATATATTATGAATTTGTATTGGTATTTATTCATATAATATACTTATGCTTACTATATAAAATTTCAACTAGTTATGTGTAATGGTTATGAATAACCTGAGCTGAGTTTTAATATTCAGCATAAGCATAAACCCAGAGTGTTAACTTTTAAACAGTTTAGGATAGTGTAATATAGTACATCTGCATGTCTAGGTAGTTTAATTCCTTTTTTATTTTCTCCTGTTTCACTTGAACACTTGAGTAAGTAGCTACTTGTACAAGTCCTCCTGCAGCAAAGTCACCTTTGGTTTTGTTAGAATTTCAGTGGTAGTTGTTCTTGTACCTGTTTGGGCTTTTCTCGGATCAGTCCATTTATATAAAGTACATTCATATAAAGGTGTCCAGTTGTGCATTGACTGTGGCTCTTTTATTTTTGCTTTGTTGCAGCCCCCAGAGAGGAGGAAGAGGACTGTAGAGGACTTCAACAAATTTTGTAGTTTTGTTTTGGCTTATGCTGGATACATACCCTCCACCAAAGAGGTAAAGGGAATTGCAGCTTCCACTATTTCTGTCTGCAGTGTGACACTTGTGGGGGTCAAAAAGTCAAAAGAGTTTGTCACTTACATGGTTACTGGGAACCATATAGCAAAATGGGTCATTGCAGGACAGTTTTGATTAACTATAATAATGGATTCCATTAGCTTGTGTGGGCTGTTCAGAAAAATGTCAATGTCAGCTGGATGTAGCTTGGTCTTTCTAGGTTTATTTTCTTCTAGAGAAGTCCATTCCGATAGAAGAGGATTGTGTTTCATGTGTATTTTTTTTTAAATTTTTTAAAATTTTATTTTAATGTCTTCCTTCTCAGGAGCACCCCTGGTCCCCAGCACCCTCTAGCTCCCCTCATGGCTCCGGAGCCTCAGGAGAAGGTGTAGTTGGGGCAGTTGGGGCCAACTGGGCTGACGGGGGCTCGGACTTGCACACCATTCACACGTTTGTTCGGAAGGCTCGTGCTGGGAAGGGCAAGAGCCTCCACCGAATGCATTCAGACAGTTCCCTGCTGGATAAGATGCGGTTCAAGGACTCCCTTTATGAAGGGCAGACGGGGAGCAAGGCAGAGCGCAAAAAGGACAGAAAGCTGAAGAAGCTCTCGCTTGGGAGTGAAGGAGGGGGGAGCCGGAGTGAGAAAAGGGCACGTATCAAACGCAGCAAAAACTCCAAGCCATCCAAAGCCTTGAAGAAACTCAAGAGTTCTGTGAAGAGCGAGACTGACTCAGAAACAGGCCCCTCACACAGGGAGGAGCTGGACACAAGGGAGGAGCTAACAGAACAGAAAGCACAACTGCCCAGGGAGGAACTGAAGGAAATCTTGGCCGAGGAGTCCACCAGAGAGGCTGAGATGAGCTCTAGTGAGGGAGAAACATGGATTGCAGATGAGGACATTATGGTGGAGTCAGGTGAGCTGAAAGTAGTGATAAGCAGATGGGACAATAGTCCTAAGCAATGTTCCAGTATGATGAAACATGATGCTTGGGTAATACTATGGAATAATATTTTTTAAAAAGTACATGTGATGTACACTGGCTCCTCAATTTATGAGCACAGCTGAGACTTGCTTATATCTTTAAAGTCACTTTTAATGCTAAGTCATTTATAATGTAGATGTTCCTTAGGTTATTTAAGTTCAAGTTACATTAAAGCTAATTTTAGTACTGACAACTAGATTTTCTCCATATTTTGATTCACTGCTGATTGACTAACTCGACCTACAAATATGTATAATTTTATCTTATTGATTACTGGCAGGAAGTGAACAGTAGAAGAGATTTTAATTAATGTGGTGCCCATTTGAAAATCATGATCAAATAGTCAAAAATTTGATTATATTTTGTATGTTATACATTCCAGTTTAAGTGTTTGTTACACAAGGAGCTAGTCTCTATGATGAGTACAGTGAACGCTGGAAGTAGATTAGAGGTCACCTTAATTTTTCTCTTGCAAAGAAAACCAAAAAAAAAGTTGAACATTTTCCAGTATTTTCCTGTGATCTGAGCCAGTGACTGAACTATGCATTGGTTATTGCCTTCAATTTGTGGAAACCTTTGAGTAGTCCTTGGATTACAGCAAGCAAGTACATACTCTGTGAAACCTTATTTTGTGAAACCATTTTGTATTGTTTTTGTGTTCATGGTTTCTGTGTGAAGTTGCCGTACATCTTTTTAAACTGAAAGTAATTTGTGTTCATGGAATCTCTGCATCTGACACTCACTGTGTTTTCTCACATCTGATCACAAGGTGACGACTCGTGGGACCTGATCACCTGTTACTGTGGTAAGCCCTTTGCTGGGCGGCCCATGATAGAATGCAACCAGTGTGCAGTGTGGGTGCACCTCTCCTGCGCCAAGATCAAGAAGTCCAACGTGCCCGATATCTTCTACTGCCACAAGTGCAGGGACTCCCGCCAGGATCGGCGTTCCGGGCACAAGAAGGACCCCTGAGGACCACTCATGGGAGGAAAGACTGAGGCACCTCTCCTGTTCCTCTGTGTTCTGAGAAGCGCTACTTGTTGCAGTCCACTCTGTTTCTGAGAAACCCATCTTGGCCAGGTCACTTTTTTAAGGACTGCTGTCAAACCTCCCTACTTACTGCAGAAGCAGGTGTCTGTCACTTGAGATGATTGTCAGCACTTCTAGACAATCCTACACAGTTGGTTTCAATCACAGCTCTTTTTATTAAACTGAATTTTACCATTTCTAAAGACTGCAGTTAATGATTTTGTTTGGACAGTCAGGTTGGAAGGTTACACTGGGCCTTTGTGCTCATTTGTTTAAAGGAAGACATTGTGAGGAATCCAGTACTTCAGATTTCTGTGCATGTACACACAGGCAGCAAACAAAAGCCATAACTGTTCATGGTTGAGGGGGTGTTCTATTAGTTTCCTTATTGTCACAGATTTGTCATTTTGGCCTAGCTGATTTCATGCAACTCCAGTTTTTCCAAATTTGTTGGACTAAGGTGCCCTGGAGACAAAATTGACTTTACATCTTATCCTCATTTGCAGTGGATAAAAGATATTTCTGAGCGCTCTAGTAGTTTCGAGCCAGTAAGGTTGGGGTTGAATATTCTAAAACCAACAAGGGTGCAAGGGTTCTTCATTCCATAGTTGTTGCCTTGAGCTGATGAGGGAAAGATCGAGTTTAACAGCAGAAATGTTAGTTGTTTTAGCCTTGCAGTGAATCAAGCATAAAGTTGGGGCTTTGAAACATTTTTGGAAAAACATCTCTTTTTTTGTTAACAGTTCTGCAGGCAGAAACCTGCACTAAACGCGCATCTCATCCATGCAGCGTTTTCACTCTTTTACCGCAATTTGCCGCGTCAGAAGCTAACAGGTGTCTAAATATCAGACATGGTTATTTCTGCATCCTCCAACCTGGTTTTAATGTAAAGTATGCTAATATAGAAGTTTAAGTTATTGTATGAAAGCTATTATACATGTTTAATAAGTCTTAAAAATTAAGAATGCATGTGTCAGGACTTCCCTCATCTTTGAGGGAAGAGTGGTCCCCTCAGTATCATCTGGGGTTTTTTAACTCCATAATTGTATAAAATTGTGATAGAGCAACAGCTGCTAAAATAAGAGGATTTGAGCAATTTTTCCAACTTCAACAGATTTGTATTGTGGCTAAGGTTCTGAAGCATTGCATCCCCCAGAGATTAATATTTGTGTACACCTGATAATTTTGTCAGGCTGGCAGTAACATTATGTTGGCAGTTGTTTTGGAGGGGGGTGTTAAATAGTGACAGCAGCACTGAACTCTGCTCGTCTTTAGTGAGCAAAATTTAGTAAAAACCCAGATACGTGGAATTCCATTTTGGTGCAAGACAAGTTTTGTGGTTGTGCTTTTACTTTGCTCATCTTTAATGAGCCAGTAAAGTCAACTGTCAAAGTAAAATATAACCACAAAACTTGTCTTGCACCAAAATGGAATTCCGTGCATCTAGGTTTTACTAAATTTTGCTTGCCAAGTGTTTATCCACCAGGGGGCAGTAGATGAATTTTCCAAAGTTTAAATCAGTACAATGCAATATTGTTTGTCCATTATGGAACATTAACTGAATTAGAAGAGACGGCATCTGGGCCGATGTCCTTCAGTGTTTTAATTCACTTGCTTGTAGAACATAAAAGCATTTAGATTGGCTGTCCATATAGCTTTTATGTTTTCACACGAAACAAGCAATCATGTAGATGCATTTTTATAATTGCCGTGGTTTCGGGGAATCTTCTGGCCAAGAGTGGTGTGACGTCATGAAGGTCAATGAGGACACCAGAGGAAAGGGGAAATGTATGGCTGTAATTTATTTTTGCTTTTTATTTGTCTTGTAAAGGTAGCTGTAACTGCTCTAGGAACTGGGCCTATGTTAACTTTCATAAATGGCATCAGACTTTTAAATTATTTTGTGTATAGAGAATTAGTTTGAAGCTGCTCTTACATTTATTTCTACTGGGGTAGAATAGTAACAATTGGGAAAAACAAGGCACATCTGGCTCCGTTATCCGGTACATTTCCCACACAGTCCTTCCAGAACTTGTAAATATGTCAAAGAGGGAAAGAAGCCAAGAAAATGTTTTATTTTTGGCATTATGTTTTCTTCAATAACTGTAGCTTGAAAAATAAAACTTTCTTTTTGCGATTTTCTTGTCCTTTGCTTGTCACCAGAATGTCAGCCTTTGTGCGCTTGCAGGCTGAGGTGGTTCACGAAATTATTAAAGGGCATTTTGGCTCGAAAATGTTTAATTGAAGGAATCCCAAACCAGGGGAGCCCAAGGTTAATCTGACAGAAATTGATTATTATTCTGTGCGGTGATGCTCTTGAGTGCAAGCGCGGGCGCTCAGTGCAATACCATGTCTTTCCCTGTTGCTAGGATACCATGGGACAAAGGTAAACTTTGGTCCTGATTGGTGTCTGTTAAAATGATAACATTTTTGCACGCCTATTGTGAGAACAGCGTAGTACACTGTGCTCTTGCTTTGTGGCAGGGGAAGAGGAATTGGAGGAACCCGGACTGCCTTGCGCGCACAGGGAGGACGGGAGCGCAACTGCACTTGCTGAGTCCACCTGGAGAAACAGGACACAGAAGAGCGCAGGTGAGTTCGGTCCTCTTGAGCTTTTTGCACTCTTGATGCCTTTCTCATCACCTTTCTTTCTGCTCATTTTAAAGCAAGTTGGTTTTTGGCACCTTTACTGTTAAAATTATGCATTTTCATCGTATTTCGTAAAAGCTGCACATCTCAAGAATAAACGGCTTGTATTAAAGTTAAATCTGCTTTACAGTTTCAAAAACAAAATGAGTAACAAAACAATTATAACAAAGAAATGCAGTAAGTAGATATCTTTGTATAGTGGTACTTTGTGGTTCCACATCCCAGATTCTTTTTTAAACACTATAGTTATTCATTTTTATCAATGTTTAACAGTAAATTATTTACCTTTATGCCTGACATCTCGTTGTGATGGCTTACACAGCAGCTGTGTTATGGCTGGTAACTCAATTTCCCCACAACCCAGTTTTATTGAATTACTGGTGTATTTTATGAGTTTATATCAGAATGTAAAACCTTGAAAGTCCAACCAAGCATCAACTGTGGGGCTGATGGGGCCATAAAGGCATAAAAAGAGCTGACCTATACCTCAAACGTGCACTCCCTCGTCTTTGTTCTTGGCCTCCTTGTCTCAGTGGTCGTACCTTGTACTGAAGAAGTTTATTCAATATAAATGAAGTGTTTTATAACCCACTTGGTTAATTACTGCCACACTAATGTGGTTTGCACAATAACCTCGACATTTGGGAGGGTCCAGACACTTGTAGGTTACATTTCACAATTTTCATATATCAGCCTAATTCCATTATGTTGATAGTGTTTTATCTGATACTCGAAGCATAAAAACATCCTTGGCAGGGCTTGCAGTAAGAACATGGCAATAAATATACTGAATGTTACCTGAGAAAATGTGCCCAGGTCCAATGTCTCACCGAGGTGTGTTAGTCCAGTGTTCATGCTGTTCACATTTTCCAGTACCCTTTTAGTATTTGTAATTAGCCCTCCCTCAGCTGAACTGTGAAACATCATGCAGCAGCAGCTTTCGCCAGACGCGAGCGCTAACATGGCATATGCTGCAGTCGGTGTTCCACCTGGCTTGGAGTACCTCACTCAGGTCAGTGATTTACCTGCGCATTCAGTCTTCGCAAACAGGTCTAACACTGTTCACCCTGGATCCTGACACCACATTCATTTTACGTGCTGCACAAATTTGTACACTGTGCTATAAGTGTTTTAAAGCAAGGTCAGTTTTGCTGTATCAGTTAAGTCTATGGATTTTGACTGCGAGTTCAGGCAGGAGCAGGGCTTGGAACCTGGGCCCTTTAGAATAGATCTGTTGGTTTGTAAACAACTACACCACCTGTTGTCCCACAACCCTTAAATACACAAGTAATCAAGCACCATGCTGGCCAGCCTTAGCTAAGGCCCAAGTTCTGCTCATCCACAGTGGTACTTTCTGCACACATTCTGTCTGTATGTGTGGGCTGATAAGCAAACAGGAGGAAGTGTGACGCATCCCCACCCAGCACCTTAACTGAGAAATACCGGAAATTTTAAGGTTGTGACATACATTATTGACCATGATCATGGGATCCAAAACACTGATGACAAATGTTTCTCTACCACACATTTGGTGCGGAAAATGGCAGAAGGTCATTGATATTAGGTGTCACCTAAATCTATGAGCTTTGCAGACCACTGCCATCCCTGAGAGGTGCACATTTCTTACTTGTGATGTCTCATTGGTATCCCACCTTTTCTTGATCCTCCTTCTCACCTGTGTTCTTTTGAAGATTGACCAGATCTTGATTCACCAGAAAGTTGAGTTGCTGGAAGGTAAGCACAGTAAACATGGTTTAAAAAAAAAAAAAAAAAAAAGACTTTGGAGGCTGAACGGAAAACCACTTTGCATACTACCAGTTTCTCTCCTTCATACTGCTTTGCATTGTCCACCTCCACTGTCTCTGCCAGTTCCTTACACCTCCAGTTTCCCCTTTTCTCCCTTCTTGTGTGACTGCAGCCATCATTGGCTTCGAGACCAACAATCAGTATGAGATCAAGAACATTCTGGGCCAGACTATCTTCAGGGCCAAGGAAAGCAATGACTGCTGCACTCGCAACTGTTGCGGCTCCCTGCGCAGCTTTGATATGCAAGTGAAGGACAGCGCAGACCGGGGGGTCATCCGTCTGGTGCGGCCCTGCCGCTGCGCGTCCTGCTGCTGCCCTTGCTGCCTGCAACAGGTAGGCCCAGTGCCTCCTACTGTCTGGCTGTCTGTATGTGTGGGCTGATAAGCAAACAGGAGGAAGTGTGACGCATCCCCACCCAGCACCTTAACTGAGAAATACCGGAAATGTTAAGGTTGTGACATACAGCTGAAATTCAAGGATGTGGCATAAATGGGGGAAAATTTCTTGGCAAAAGAATGGAATTAAATTTTCCTTTGACTTTTATCATACCTGCATAAAACAGTGTGACATCCCAGTGTGCAGTGGGCTTTTACAGGTTGTAGCTGATGTACAGGCCATATTTACAAAGATCAACAAAACACCAAAATTACTCTACAGAGGGGAGAAAAAAAAAATTCCCACATTGAATACCATTGAAGGAATACGTAAAAACTGAACATTTCTGAATGGTAACCATTCTCAAAAAAGTCTCTCATGGAAACAATTTTCCAATGGCTTTAATATTTTAATTTAAACGTGTGCATTTGTGTTGTCTATCAGCTGGAAGTACAAGCACCCCCTGGCACTGTAGTTGGCTATGTGGTCCAGGACTGGCACCCCTGTCTGCCAAAATTCTCCATCCAGGGGCCATCCCGGGAAACCCTGCTGAAGCTGGATGGCCCCTGTGTTGTCTGTAGCTGCTTTGGGGACGTCAATTTTGAGGTACAGCGGATGTCTGCCTGGGTCTGCTCCTTGGTGGTTCTGATATACAGTATGAGGGTTTAACTCTCTGTATGCCTGCCTGTATGGCCTTCACTTTGGTTCTTGCCTACAGTATGTCTACATCTCCATCCCTAGTAGGAGGGTATTTTTAATACTGTCTGTCCTCTGTGTTCATCGGTCAGTCTTGCGTGCCTCTGTCTACAAGTGTATCTGTTGTTCTGCATAGCCTTGTTGTGTCTAAAGCTATCTTTTGCCATTGTCTTCCACTTCAACATGGTGGCTTCACCATCTTCAAATATGTCTTTATAATGGTGCAGCTCAAAGGCAAAGATGGAGAGCAGTGTATCGGGCGTATCTCAAAGCAGTGGAGTGGGCTGCTAAGGGAAGTCTTTACCGATGCCGATCACTTTGGCATCCAGTTCCCCATGGACCTGGATGTCAAGATGAAGGCCGTGCTCTTGGGCGCCTGCTTCCTCATTGTGAGTGACCTCTGTCTGATCATCACACCTCCATAGTGACTACTTTGCTCCCTTTTTTGCAGCATTCACACACCGGTTTTAAGCTCCATCCTGGTCAAACTACACTGAATCCATCCTCCAACAAATTATAGTTTTGTTTTTTAAATATATAATACTTTTCAGTGTCAATTATGAATAAGATGAGGAACATTGTACATGTTTATGGGGTGATTCAATCGACCTTGAATAGAGGATTGTGGAAATTATTTTTATCTTTGGTCATTTTGGATTATTTGAAAATTTTACTTGGCTCAACATCAATTGAAATATTAAAGTCGTATTTTATTTATGATAGCTGCATCTAGTTTTTGGCAGAACAATCTGCAAATAAATCAAGAAAGGTCTGTCTCTTTATTGATTTTCCCTAACTGGGTAAAAATAATTTTGGAGATGCACACAAAGCAAGATACAAAAATGAAATTTTTTTGTAAGTTGAGGAGTCTGTGAAGAAGCTAAATAGAATGGTTAAAAAGTTTAAATTCAGAGGACTCTGAACAGCTGTCAGTGGTTTATGTCCAAGAAGGTAAGCAATACCTAAAAATAAATAAGCTTTAGTAATAAGCAGCCAAACCAAAATTAGCATAGAAAGATGACTGAGTAAATGGAAATATGCTCATTTCATGATGCTGTAATTTTGGGACTTGACTGGTTTCCATTGCTGTGTAGATCTACTGTGTACATTGTAGTGTTTTTGATTATTCTCTCATTTTGCTTCAGCAGTGCTGACCACTCCTCTGGTTTTACATCCTCCTTGTATTCTCTTTTTGTCTTCACCCAACAGGATTTCATGTTTTTTGAGAAAGTTGGAGACACAAACCAGCGTTTCACCGTGTTCTCTTGAGAACACCATGCCTTTTACAGGAAAAAAAGGCAAGAGCCCAAGATGATCTTCTAGTTCTTCAGCCCTTAAAGCTGTTTGACGTTTCCACCAAAAACACCATGTTTAAGGACATTTTGGATCTCATCTCATGTGCAGTCACTCTTGCTTTGTGAGAAGAGGATCCCAACCCGTTAATGTTCATGTATCATCTCCATCAGTTTTCGGGTTGATTTTTATTTATTGTAGGCCGGAATAAAATGTAATGAACCATCAGAGGCTCTGTTCTCTGTATTTCGGCTCCCAGTGACTCAAACATTCCAGCAAAAAAAGTGCATAAATATTTTCGGCTAAGCTTTTTCATGTTATGCTAACGGCAGGCAGCCTGGAATATGAGGAACAGGGGACACTTTGTGTGACATTTACTTTCATGCTTTTCGCAGAGCAGGGACAAATTCGAGCATTTTACAGCATTAAAAAAACGCTTTACGGTTTAACATGCGACGACGCCTTTTTACTGTGGGCCTCTTTGTGGCTTCGCTAAAACATTCCGGTTTTACGAATGCGTCTTTAGACAAGATTTGTTGAATTTTGTACATTCATAAATTGTAATAAACTTTGTTACCGAAGTAACTGTTTTGCACCGCATTTTTCTACATTAAATTGGTTCTGAAGCATAAATGTTTGTCAAGCTTCACAACGGCACTTCTGCCGCGTGTTCCCGCCTTCTGATGGGACAAGAGGCGAATTCAACGCCTTTTTTCTTCTCAGCAGATAAGCAATATTAATATATTACTTTAACTGTGTTCAAACCTTGGTTGCCTGCAGAGGGACAATTTCAAAGGCAAATGTGTCGTAACACTGATTTTACTGTACACTTCACACTTAACCTGCGTGCGATCTTATAAGGAAAATATCCGTCGGCTCCGAATGTGCAATACTGAAAATGAATTTCAAAGGACATGGATGAGTTTAGTACCAAAATCAATATCAAAAGATATTTCAAAGACTATTTTAGTCGACTTCAATTCGCAAATTAAAAAAAAATTAAACTTAACTGTCTCCGTTCTTTGGGAATTTTTAACTGAATGTCAATTTGTTGGATTAACTGCGCTATATGATTTATGCCAATATGGACATACAGTAAAAAAAAAAAAAAAACAAAGGCATTTAAAAAAGCGAACATGTCTCGTCTAAACAATCACAAACTTTTTAATGGATTTAGGGGAAATTAGTCCAAGTATGCGATAACAAACGCGATACAAATTCCTAGTGCATAATGGAACGAAATGGTGATCACGCGGGTTTACATAAAGGATCTAACGCTTTGGGAACCGCTTTTTTAAGCAACTTAGGGTACCGAACTATTTGTAAACACGTCTGCAATAAAACGTAGCTAAAATGTCCCGAGTGGTTTTCTTCGCACAGTTCGGCCGATCGGCTTACGCCGCAAACGCACAAACCGCACGGGAGTCCCAGTCCGTCCGGTTCTGGGGTGACGTCAGCGCGACGCGGCGGACGCGCGCTGCCTTCGTTGTAAAGAGGCGCCGGCTCCCATTGAGCGAGACACAATTTAAAGGAGCTTTATTCTTGTTTACGTGCACACACCGCTTTCACAGACACACGCACGCACGTACCACAAGCAGCACGGCTTAAGGTGGCGCTCCGCAGAAACCCGCAGTCTAACGGTGAGTGTGAGGGTTCAGTGGCACCCTGGCACCTGGATAGCTAGCAGCACAACGTAAACACACACACACACACACACACACACATAGCTACACACACGCACGCCTGGTCAGCTTGCAGTCGCCGAGATGCCAAAGAGTGCGGTGTATTTCGCAGCACGATTGTTCACTGCCGCCTAACTGCTTTATTTACATGTTGCATGGTTCGAGGCCCGCAAGAAGTATGACGGGAGCATTAATAAGGAAAACATGAACAATAGGACAGCTCGTGTCACCGAACGCGTCTCCTTTGATCTGTCATGTCGACGAGGTATGGGAGAAGTAACACAAAAACGCACCGTGGAACAGTGAGGCAAGGTCACGTGGGCTAAACTGCTGTTTTTAGCTCGACTGTTTGTGTTTTTGGCATTCCCAAGGTCCTCCTTACAATATAAACTCTAGCACATTACCTGTTTATGCACAAGGATTTTTTTGGCTCAGGTAATTAACAAAGAATTGCTTTGGAAATAAACCTAGGGGTCACACTGAATGGATTAAAGGCCAAAATGAATGTATATAAAGTTGTTGAAGCGGAGTAGCCGATGGCCATCTTCAGACCACTCGCTGGTGCTCAGCCCTGTTGTAAGGATTTTGAACAAAGCAAAGATCTAAGTGAAAACGTCCTTATCAAGTCAGCGTAGCTTTAGGTGTGAGCAGCTCCTGCATTTGTGCACAACTTAATTGATGTTCTAAAGAGCAGTGAGAAAATGACATTACTGCACCGATATTCATTATTTATTTATCTAATATTTATTGTATGTATGTGCACTGTTTTTCTTCTGTACCCCAATAGAAACTAAATTTCGGCCCCAATGTATATGGACAGGCTGACGAATAAAAACTCTCTTGATTTGACTCTTGACAGTGCTCTTGCTTACGGTTCCACTCCTACATCTCCTAACCTCATTTTGCCCTCCTCCCAGGTTGTCGGCAAGGTGGCGCAGGTGGTGGGCTTTGCGTGGAGAATGCGGGACAGTGGTCGTAACCTTGCACAGAACTGCTGGCAGAATGGGCTGACTCTAGCAGGTGCACAAGAGAACAGCGCGGTAACAGGCATCACAGGAGCCCACCTTTCTACCCACCTCAAAATAGGCCGGCAAGAGGTGAAAGAGAAGGTGTGGGAGGTAGGACATGTGGAGAAAGAGTCAAAGGCAGAGGTGAATGAGGAGGAAGATGAAGGATTTAGCTGGGAGGAGGGAGGTGTGGAGGAGTGGCATGTAGCTTCATCACCACAGCGGGCTAGACATGAAGACAGGAATTTGTCTGAGAGCCCAACATGGACACGGCACAGTCGGCTCAAAGCACGGAAGCTGAGATCCCGTGGGTGCCCAGGCCTCCGCTCCAGTCTCACCCTGCAGTGGAAATTGTGGCGCCAGCATGCCCGGAGACACGGGTCTCTAGGCCATAGACGGGCAAGGAGGTGTCGCAAAGCTAGCCTCCAGCAGGCTGCAGGGCCCCTGCTGAACGGAGACCCTGGGTACTTTGGCAAGCACACAGGGACAGGTGCTGGTGAGTGATCCAAGCAAAAATTGGTGAAAGTAATCACGTTTACACATTAAATTTCAGCCACAAGAGGTACTTTTCTCTTTTTGACAAGAGTTTGACATTTATGCTTGATTTCAGCAGTAAACTGTTTAGATTAGTCCTGTTCAAATCGATTCTGCAGCAATGAATCACCAGTTTTCTGTACATAAACAGCAAAGCCTTTTTACTACCTAATTTGGTATTGCATTATATCATACTATTGGTTGCAGTTGCTTCTAATTTTATAATTAATGTTTGTGTTCTTTAATGTAATGAAATGTCCATGGGTAACAGGAAGGTTGCATCTTTGGTTCTCCTCCTTCTCTAGATACACGGTGCTTTGGGGTGAATGGCTTTCTACAGGAGAAACAGAGCAATGAAGAGGAGGATCAGGATTCCCCCACCGAGTTGCACATTGACACTTCAAGCCCCCCCCAAGACAAGGATGCATCTCATGTGCTTACAGAAGAACACATGACTTGTGTCCAAGGTAATGGTGACTGCACATGTTTTTCTGATGCTGCATCTGTCGAATTTTGTGGTGTGGTGGAAATAAATGAAATCCACATACTAGAGGCAAAACAGAAAAACAAAGTGTGTGTTCATCTTGGTCATGGACACTTAAAGGCAGGGGTGTATTGAATGGTTTGGTGGCCTAATGCAAAGGTAGCAGTGGGTCTGCCATCAATTCCAATTCCTATCCTTTTCTGTACTCATTAGTCTAAACAACTGTCACTATAGTGCTCAGTAGTCTGGGCTGTATCTTGGATTTATGCTAAATTGTGAGACAGTAATTATGTATTCATTATATACTCGTTTATGAAACATGAATTTAACAGTATAAGAAACTGTAAACTCTCAAATCCATGCGCTTACATTATTTATTTGGGCTGCTTGGACCACTATACTAGTATTTAAAATCTAAGCTGTTATTAACCAGTTGTTTAGTTTGCATGAAGGTAACATGTCTGATAATTAAAATGGAAACACAGATTTGTTTTTACTGTTTACCTAATTGCATTGTTGTATCTGCCTTCAATCTCCTGCCTTCAATCTCCGTTTACTCTGACTTGATATGTCTGTAGTAACCAATCGTTCTAGGCTTGGTTCAGAATCGGCCACTTTGGCAGTTGAAACCCAGTATAACAGATGCGTAGTGTTGTAGTTCAAATATACACTGGTGTGTAAAATACAGTGTGTCTGCATTTCTCACCATTATGCTACTAGCTACCTATTTTTGCTATGTTATTAGGACTATTGGTCAGGCAAAGTGATGCAACAGTATGGAATAGTCCGTTACAGTCTGGGCTGAATGGGTGGCCCACAGTGACATCTACTGAAAATAACTGTAATAAGCTTTGGAATGTTTTGATATTTTTGTATAATTTTAAATAAAAACATGTAGATATGTAAATATTTTTTATAGGGACCTAAGATGCTTGGGGCTTTAGGCACCTTACCTACCTTTGCCCAATAATGAGTCTGCCCCTGCTCGAGTTGTCGCTCCAGACTAAAGGTTATTTGATGGTACTCTCCTCTTCTAGGCATCCTGGATGAGTTCCTGCAACGGTATGGCAGCCTCATCCCCATCCATGTTGATGACGTGGTGGAGAAGTTGGAGGACATCTTCAGTGAGAGCTTCTCCCAGCCACATAGGTCTGTGTTGTCATCCCATCTTGTCCAGATAAAATACACAGTGATGTGTTCACTTAGTCCAGTCAGCAGTTTGTCTAGGGTCACATTATACAGTAGATCAGTCAAGTTTGCTTTAGTGGATACCTGTGAGAGAGGGCTTACGGTATCCAGTTATGTGGAGTATTCACTTCACCGTGCTTGTTTTATCTGCTAGAAATAAAAAAAAAATGGCTGGAACAAACAGCAACACATATACATGCAGTCATGTGAAAGTGCATTTATTATTATCTACAGTGCTTTATTATTTATGTTCACGTATTAGTGCATCAAAAAGTGTTTATAGAGTTTACTATTCTTCACTAAATAGTCCATTACACAGTTACGTAGCATTTTTTTTCTGCCAGTTTTAGTCACCTGGTTTTGATGTCCGTATAAACGTTCATAGGTGTGGCCTCAGTAAGAAGATGCAGGCTGTCCTCTGCTCGTAATGCAGCCATCAGCAAAGGGAGAGGGGCAGTGTCTGTAGGGTTATCATGTATGTCCTTTGAAGTGATGAAGAAGCCATGATCTTTTATTAAATAAAGTTTTATTATAATAAAGTGTTTTTTTTTTAACTGAATCATTAAAACAGTAAACATGTTTTAACACGAAAACATCAACTGATGTGCAAAAAGGTCTCTCATAAAATTAATTTGTAGCCAGTTTATGGCCATTGGATTATGTGTTGAGTTTCGGGATCATCATTCGCACTGCTCCAGGATGTAGTTCCCATAGTAGCTGTGTAGTGACCAACACAACTCGAAAGTCTTGCTGGTGGTGGCAGACCAGTTTAACTGGTTTACAATCAGCAAAGGGACACATAGGATTTATCCAGTTAACTGATACCATTAACAGTAAAATAGGCTAGAGGACTGGAAATTTTACCCACAAGTGTCCTACTCCATGTGAGGTTATTTTTATCTACAAATTTGTGTCCTCCTTTGTTTTTGTGATCCATTGTATTAATGCAAATCAAAGTTTTGTCAGCATTAACTTTGCATGAATGTTTGTAGTAAACGTAAGGCTGTCATGCATTTACAATTGACCAAGCATTGCATTCTACCTAAAGGAAGATGGTGGTACAGCATCTAATTCAGTCTTACCAACGGCTGTCCGGTACTGCTGTGGTGCGTGGCTTCCGGGTGAACTACAAGCGACATGTTCTCACAATGGATGACCTCAGTACGCTGTATGGGCAGAACTGGCTCAATGACCAGGTGGCTATGAGCAGTTTGTTACTTTATGCTGCTAAATTGCTGTAGTTTTTGCTTCCTTTATAACAGACTTGTAGCTGCAGGTTTCAAATAAATATTGTTCTTTTGTCACTCTATTAAATAAAGTGTTTTTTAATAAAGGTAGTTGTCACTATTATTAAGTTTTACTATTATCAGTGCCATTTGCAATTGGGAATTAAGCAATTCAGGCCCATCTTGTACTGTTTTGAACACATTTCTACAGAGCAACTTAAAATATTAAGCTATTTATGGTGATGCTTCACACAGCTACAGAATTTTACTTGAACACTTCAGATAAGTACCTTTAACTAGGGTACTGCAACAGCAGATCAATTTGAAACAGGGATCCTTCAGATGCAATGCAACAGCTTTAACCATTGCTCTGTCAGCTGTTTCTGCTAATTTTAACCCACTACTCTATTTTCTTATCAGGTTATGAACATGTATGGTGACTTGGTGATGGACACTGTTCCAGAAAAGGTAAGACACGAACACGTTTGCAACTGTGCCTACGGATGGATGTATGCACGTTAAATCATAGTAGCTTGTAGTGTGAAAACGAAAGCTTGAATTTGCAGTGGCTTCTCAGATATGACATCTTGAGTTGTAGCAACCTTTACATTTGATAGAATATTTAATCTTGCAACACTCCCCTGTTTGAGAGTTTTAAAGTTAGACTATTTGTTTAAAACATTCCTCTTCTTTTACCCAGGTTCATTTCTTCAACAGTTTTTTTTACGACAAGTTGAGGACAAAAGGCTATGAAGGAGTCAAGCGATGGACAAAAAATGTGAGTCATTCTGGTGAGAGTTTTCCTCATGAAAGGTTGCAGAATATTATGAGCAACAGATAACCTCCACTTTCCTGTCCTCAACATTCCTTTGCAGGTGGATATCTTCCGGAAGAAACTCCTCCTGATGCCCATTCACCTCGAGGTGCACTGGTCATTGGTGTGCGTAGATGTTCCACTTCGCATCATCACCTACTTTGATTCCCAGCGAACCTTAAATCGCCGGTGTCCCAAGGTAAAGGTCAAGCTGGCAGTGTTTGTTTATTTATTTAAAAAATGTTTCAGATGGTATGCATGACCTTTGTGTGCGCTTCCATTTTTGTCTATTCAGCCATGGGACTGAGCTCCTCTCCCTCTCTCTTGCTTATGTAACTGTGCTACTTTGTGACACTTCTGTTGTTTCTCCAGTCTAAAAGCGTGAGTTAAAATTGTCTTTCATTCTTGTCTGTCTTTGTGGTGTCATTTACTCCATTCTTCCAGCTGTGGATCATATCCCTGTTACAGAATCCTCACTTCTGTGCTACCTTCTTTGTTACAGCACATTGCAAAGTACCTGCAGGCAGAGGCAATCAAGAAGGAGCAGAGAGACTTCCTCACTGGGTGGAAAGGTGTCTTTAAAATGGTAGGCAGTGTTATAACTGGTGTTTTCAGTAGGCCAAACACTCCACTCTGAATATGATGTGCAGCCTGAGTAAAATGGAAAACAATGAGCAACTGACTATTGTGAGATATCAAACCTATATCTTTACAAATAATTAATGTTGCAAACTGTAAAGAAAAGGTGATTTCTTTGAGCCCAGCAAACGTAAACCTCCTGCTCTGTGACTATTTTAGTCAAAGGATTTCTGAAGGTCACTTTCCAAAATGTCAAATGATTGAAAGGGCATGTATTAAAGTTATGAGAATAATCTCCAAGTGACCACTGAAGCTTTGTGGTTTTGTTTGGTAAAAACCATTAGCAATCAGGTCTCACTTCACATGTTAAAGTGCCTTGTGTGTACAACTATGCTGACTGTGTTCTGTGTGTCAGAATGTGGCCAGGCAGAACAACGATAGTGACTGTGGGGCTTTTGTACTTCAGGTGAGCTAAAGGGGCTTATTTCCTTTCAATACTTTATGCTTTATTTGCTGTTCTTAAGAGGATTCCACTATCAGATGGTTACAAGTCCCATTTATTTGACTCCTGTGTTGCTCCACTGTCTGTTCCACGTGCTCAGTGCCAGCTGTCACCTTGTCTGTATTTCCTCTGTTCCAGTACTGCAAATGCCTGGCCCTGGAACAGCCTTTTCACTTTGGCCAGCAGGACATGCCCCGGTTGCGGAGGCTCATGTACAAAGAACTGTGCGACTGCAAGCTCTCGCTGTGAGGCTTAAGTGGGGGGAGTTGGAGAACAAGCTCAAGAAACACGGGTTGACCACCGGGACCACTTGGTTGTTTGTGCTCAGAGTAAAGAGACTTGACTTTTACAATAAAGACATTGAATTTTTTTCCTCCCTTTTCAGTTATTTCTCTTAAATCACCCTTTCCTCCCCTCTTTTTTTGTAACTTGTATATCTTGTTGTTGACTGAGGCCAACTATACTCTTACTTAGAGTTTTTAAAAAAGACAGTGAGGAACTCTAAAGTATCTGCTGATCATGGCCAAATGAATTAATGCCTGCTTGCCATTTTGATGCCAGCCACTGATAAGCTATTTTCACAGGAGAGGGAATGAATCAATTTGTTAAATTTTAAAATATATATAACATTTTAATAATGCCTGATTCAATGGACCTTAATTGTATTTTGTTTCTCTGTATGTTTTTTTTTTTTTTTTTTTGACTATTGCTACATTATACCTAAGTTAAATATTGTTAATGGAAAAAATGACTGAAAGAGATACTTTATGCTGTTTTTTTTTTATTCTTAAAATACATACATTGTGGTACAAGTTACAAATAATAAAAGGACAATTACATTTGTGTTTGTATGCATGGAATTATGAAATGTTTTTTTTAAAAGCAATTTAACCAAGGAAAAATAATTCCTTGTTCCATAATCCACTGCAGTCCCCCAAAATCAATCCAAAAGACAAATTTGATCATTAAGGAACTGGAGAAAACTTTCATTTATCTTTACTGCAAATTGAGCAAAAAGAAAAAGTGTTGAGGAATCAAAGAATTGCATAGATATTCAAACATTTACAAAAACATCAGCTGTTTGTTACACTTTTGTAGCATAAGTTTCTGAGAATATGTTGCGTGCATATATCACATTTGCAACTAAGTTAAAATTCAGTGTAAAAACGAATTCTTTTGTATTCAAACCTATTCACCGAAACAACAGCTGGTTGTCACACTTTTGAAGCAAAACTGGAGGAAAAACAATAATCACAGTTTTTGAAAATGTTTCACCAGTATTAGCACTGTTTACTGCCTAACACTATTTGGAAGAAATAGTGTTGAGGAAACAAAGGATTCTGTAGATATTGAAACATTTCCAAAAACAACGGCTCTTTGTCACACTTTTGTAGCACAAGTTACATGTGCGTGCAATGTTTTATTACATTTGCCGCTAAGTTGAAATTCAGTGTAAAAACGAATGATTCTTTTGTATTCTAACATTTACTAGAAAAACAGCGACTTGTCACACTTTTGAAGTAGAACGGCATTAAAAACGATATTAGTTTCTGTTTATGTTTGAGCAGTTATCAGTTCTAACTGCTTAAGATTTTGAAGAAAAATGTGTTGAGAAACATATTCCGCAGATATTCCAACATTTACAAAAAGAAAAGCTGTTTCTTAGAGAGTTCTGCAAACATGTTGCTTATAATGGTTAATACATTTAACACTGCTAGGCAAAATTTAGTGTAGAAAAGTATATGTCGCTTTTTATTCTCTATTAATGAAATTTTCGAAATCAAGAAATCTTATATTTTATATCATAAAACCAATTAAACCAATCATGAAATCATAAAGCAAAAATTCAGGTTGCTTGCTCTTGGCATTAAAATTACATTGTACAATTATTCTGTATGCTGATCAAAACGGTACAACCGATGCTTTGTTGTGGTTGTATGTCCAGACTACAAGGCCGTGTACATTCTGCGATCTGTCCGAAAGGCGCCAAACTCGCACCCAAGATTATGGAATGACGCCAACACGCATGTCATGACGACCCTCAAGGTAGCGAGATTGAAGTGAGAATAAAAAACATCCAGCAAATGAAAAGTACAGGAAGGCGTGAACCTTTTACTACTGCCGTATAAATAACTGTGTAATGCTTCATTCGGGGAGAATCTCTTTCCGAAAAGACTTGTAATAGTGTTAAAAAAACAGTTCGACACGTTCAGATCATCTTTCTAGTGCATTTGTGCTTAGAATGTTTAATAAACTGTTGTTTTGCAGTAAATGTTTGATAACATTTCTACACTGGTGTTGCTTGAAACAGTGTTGAAAAACAGTTTGACACGTTCAGATGTTCTTTCT